>LR738712.1:631817746-631833187 GCA_902687465.1 Secale cereale
GACAAGTCTATACTGGAAGCAATACATGGCAAGGTAGGAAGCACAGAAAAACAACACAAGTCTATATATGATGCAATACATGGCAAGGTATGATGCATGACAAGTCTATACTGGAAGCAATACATGGCAAGGTAGGAAGCACAGAAAAACAACACAAGAACATGACAATATGCTCAAGCAAGTAGGATGCAAGACAGATCTATATAGGATGCAAAACATGGCAAGGTAGGAAGCACAGAGAAACAACACAAGAAACAACAAGTTTAAATGAGGCCGGAAACTACTTAAGACAAATCTGGTAAGTCCTCATAGGCATATTTTGAAATTAGTCCAGATCTGAACAAACCTTAAGTTAAAGTTGTTAACCAGCAATTTAACATGCACCATGATGATCTACACGAAATTCTAGTCAAGTTTCATATAAAGTTCATTTAATTCGGAGCTACGGCCTAGAAGATATGAGCAAAACAAGACAAACAAGGCAACGCACCCAAACATCAAGCAAACATACTCCAAACATGTAAACAATATGATATCATGATTCTACGTGCTAAATCACACAAGTTTCATATAAGGCACACCCAAAACGGAGCAACGGACTAAAAGATACACATGAAACAAGATATAACAACAAGCTGAAGTTAACAGCCACATAGCAACTTTGGAGCAATGTAAATATATGCTACAGCACTCAAACATGTTAACAAGAAGCATGGACATGAAGTAGACATATCCTACAGCAAACAACTCCATTGGAGCAACTCCATAGGAGGCATGGATCAATAGCAACAAGCTACAACTTTTTGATCTTGACAATAAAAACCTGACAGTAATATTTTATAGCAACTTGAGAGCAAGAAATAAATAAGCTACAGCAGGTCATTTGAGCAATTAAGAGTATGAATGGATAGACAATAACATGTACAACAAGGAATGATCAATGGCCACCCCAAAACTAACATGGATTTGCCTAGGACAGCAAGCAAACATAGCATCAGGATATTACAGATTCCAGACTTAGTGAAAGTTCACTAAGTGTTAAAACAGTAACATTATCATGGCATGTTTACAAGCATGTATAATTCATCTCAAGGCATATCATGGCAAAGGGTTTTCATCACAGCAAGGACCACATTATGGAGATTCTAAAACATCTAGGCATGAGGCATGAGGACAAACACAACAATAGCAAAGAGCAATTGAAATCAGCATCTCATAACAAGTTACACAACCTAACAGCCAAATGCACTTTTGCAACAGAGATAAACATGGCAATATGAACTCTAACATGTATGTTATAGCAACCAACATGTAGAGCATCTCATGATGAACATTTTGACATATCATTTGCATCATTTGGATAAACATGCACCAAGTTATCACATCTCAAACATGGCAACAAAATAACAAGTAGCAGTAGTTTATATCAAGTAGCACTCTTGCAACAGATATTAGAGCATCTAGATGGATTAAAACAAGCATGGCACAATAGAACAAAGTGTAGAGCACATCACCATGATCATTTTGACATATCATTCACTCAAAATGGATAAGCACACAAAAAGTTATCACTATGCAAACATGCAACAAAAATAACACAGAAAAAGGACTTGGCAGATTTTATAAGACTTAGGAAAAAAACAACTGAGCGTCAGAAAGCTAAGAGGCGCACTGGGCGGGGAGCAGAGGGATTACCACTGGGCTCGGCCCAGAAGAAGGAGGGAGCGAGCCTGCTGGCGAGTCAGGCCCACGCGAGAAGCTGGGCCGGCCCAGGAGGGAGGCGGTTGAGGCTGGCCCGAGCGGGGGGTCCTCGTCGAAGTAGGTCGAGGAAGACCCGACGACGACGGCGGCGGTAACCGGCGGGAATGGCGGCAGAGGTGGCCGGCGACGCTCCGGCGGGCTCGAGGTGACGGATCCGGGCGGATCCGGGCGGCGCCAGGCCGGATCCGGCCGCGGACGGAGCGGAGGCCACCGGCGGCGAAAGGCGTCGGCCGACGGGCGGCGGAGCTCGGCGAGGCTCGCCGGCCGGCTCGGAGGGGCGGTGGCGCGGCGCCGGAGCGCGGGGAGGCACGGGGCCCGCGGCGGGCTGCGGCCTCGCGCCGAGCGACGGCGGCGTTTGGGCTCGTCGGGCCCGCGATGGGCTCGGCGGGCCCTGGCGGCGGGGTGGCTGCGCGCTGGACACTTGGCGGCACGGGTTTGGGGGAGCGCGGCGGCGGGGCGACGTGGCAGGCCACCATTGGCCGGAGTGAGGTGGCTGGGACACTGGACATGTCCGGCGGCGGAACGGACATGTCCGGCTGCGCGGAGGGAGGATTTTAGGGTTCATCTGCGAGGAAAAGGAGGGAGAGGCACATATTTATAGCTAGAGGGAGCTAGGAGTGTCCAAATGAGGAGCCGTTCGCGGCCACGCGATCGTAATCGAACGGCCAAGAGCATGGAGGGGTTAGAATGGGCTAGGTGGGCTGTGAGAAAGGCGTGATGGGCCAAAAGACAAAAGGCCTCCGGCGGTTAACACGGTTAACTGTTGGGCTATCAAACGAGCTCCGAATGCGATGAAATTTGGCAGGCGACCTGTCTACACTATAATAAGACCACACGCCAAGTTTCACCCCATTCCGAGAACGTTTTTCGGCCACTCACAAAATAAATATTCTGAGGCGCCGCGGGCGCGTGTGAGTGTGTGTGGGCTCAGAACGGACAACGGAGAGGACGAGGGAACTCGGACGGATGCAAGTTTTGAAAACATGCTGATGCAACACGCAAGATGACATGGTAAGATGCAACACGCAAGCAGATGACAAGGCAACGTCTACGAATAGCTGGCTGACACCTGGCGCACCGGTCTCGGTGTGTCACAACACTCCCCTACTAACAAGAGATCTCGTCCCGAGATCTTAGGAACGAGACGGAAGGAAAAAAGGAATAACAAAGTACTTCGAGGACAAAAGGGTGAAACCAAAGAATGTTGAGAGGTTGAATAACTTGAAAGAAAGGATACAACGAAGAAGAACGAAGTTGCAAGACTTCATTACATAAGAGGACAAGGATTACGACGAGAACCCAAACGGTTGAAGGAATAAGAATGAATTCGAAACCACTCCGGTTAGTAAGATATAGAAAAGGAATCTCCACGAAGGAATTCGGGCAGCACTCCGGCTCAAACTGAAAGAAATAACACACCGGTTGAACATGAATGGAATAGGACAATAACTTGAGAGGATGGAATAAAACATGACGAAATGCAAGACAATGCCTCCGGAATAATTGAAATGATGGAATTAAAAGAATGGAGAAGAAGATGACAACTTGAGCACAAGTGACATGAACGAGAATTCATAAGAGAAAGACTTGAACGGAGTTGTTGAGAAAATCAACAACAAAAGAATAAGCTTGTCGTGGGCTTATAGAAAACATCTCAAAACTTGAGGTGAATTATGCCGCAACCAAAAGATTGAATAGATGAGGATGAAGAAAGAAATGCAAAACTCCCTATCAAAAGAATAATGAGAATTAATTGCTCTCGAGAGACAAAAGAATAATGCTTGAACTACTGAACAAGAATTTGATGAACACTTGAAGAATGAATTATTCATGATGAACCACTATGAAGAACTCCGGTAGCGAAAGGATGATGATATAGAGATGACAGGCGAAAAGAATAAGATTAAAGCATTGTGATGATTAGAAGGGGTTCCGACGAGATAACCGAGAAAAAATTTGAACTCCGGAAAATAAAAGATAAAACACTTGGAACTAGAATTTATTCATCAAGAATAAACTCCGAAGGAAGGAATTAATCAACTCGATGAAAAGAATAAGAATTATGTCATGCTTATCCTCCATCAATTAAATTGATGAGAAGCAATGGATTTGCACACTACTTATTCTTGTTAAAAAGGATTAAAGAGACGATATATCGCGAACTCAAGAAAGTCTTCTTGAACCACCGATAGGAATGAAATAAAAATGAATTTATTGATATGATAGCACCGGAAAAAGAATTGTTGAACGAATCACCGTAAAGAATTGAAACCGAGTGAAGAGAAAAGAACGAACCACCGTAAAAATTGAAACCTGATGAAGAAAGAACAAGCCACCGGGAAGAATTAAAATCGAGTGATGAAAGAGAATAACCACCGTGAAGAATTGAAAACGAGTGAAAACAAGAGAATGTATCGCCGGGAAGAATAATGCACTTGAGGAAAATTGAATGACGAGAACGAACAGATTGTGAACTGATTAAAGAATACTTGAACAAGCACCGGAAGAATGTGAGACGAACGAAGAGGCATCAAGAAGAATATTTGGAGGACGAAGTTGAAAACTGAGAACGAAGAAATCTTCTGAAATGATGGCCTTCGGAGGAACACAAAGAAAGAATTGATGAAATACTCCGGATGAACGAAATGAAGAAAGGTTGAACCACTGATGAAAAGAATTTGCAAACAAACTTGGAGAAAGCATATGACTGATGGAATCCATACTTATGTCATACTTGAAAAAGAATTACGGAACACTCCGGGAAAATAAGACGAGTCAGGTAAGATCCTGGGAAAATACATGTGGGTTATGAGCCCACCGAAGAGAAAACACCGTTGAAAAGGATCAAAAAGAGGTAATGCGCCGGAACGATTAAAAGACTCGAAGGAGGTGACAACCTCGAATTAATCGGAAGACAGACGAATATCCTGAGATGTCTTCGGAACTCCAAAATAATAAAATGATGAGAGGCGAATGAGATAAGGGAAATATCTGAGCCGAGGGAAAATAAAATGAACAACACCCAATATTTGAGTTGGATCCACCGAAACGGAAGAAGAGGTGAATAATATCGACGAGAGGAGAATTCATCGGAGAATAAAGGAGATAAACGATGACGAACTAGACGAGAATTCACCAGTTGCAATAACTGAGGAAAGGAAGCAAAGATTCACACGAGACGGATGGATACTCGATTAATGACTCCGGTCTGAGAAGCAAAAGGGTGGGCGGGTGGGAAAAAGAAAGACAACTTCGGAAGGGGAAAACACCGTCGGTTGAAAAGAACCAAGGATTGAACTTGCAAAGAAGAAGAGGGTTGAATCCACTTGACGAGAGATGCACCAGATGAAAGAACTAACAACGCAACAAACGAAAACTAACCACGTGATCCTAAAAAAAATATGAAGGGGAAGAGGAGTAATTCAAACACCTACGTCAAGATTCCTCACCAGAGCGACGAAGGGCAGGGGAGTAAAAAGAATTCCTACTCTCCGATATAACTAGACTCCGAAAAAAAGTTTTCTGCTAGACTCAACAACGGCCAAACTACGATCAATCAAGGGGGCTCCTATGGTCAGTCGAGGCTCTGATACCAACTTGTCAGGCCCAAGATGCGATTATATCCCGATCACGTGACACTTACATGATTGGGGCACATCCACATTTCGGGCGCTTAGCAAGATGGATATCATTACATCAAACCATTACATACATACATAGGGGATACAACAATACATACAAGTCACATGAATACAACAACATCAATACAAAGCATCTGACTACGGATGCAAACATGAAAAGCACAATGACATCCATCTGCAATCCCAGGCTGCCGACCCGGAACCTAACCCAAGACTGAAGAAGAAGAGCTCCAACAAAAGAACAACGCTCTCACATCAAGACATCGGAAACCTGCACCTGCAACTGATGTTGTAGTATTTGTGAGCCACGAGGACTCAGCAATCCCATAACCGTGGGTAACAAGACTATCAAAGCTTAATAGGTAGGAAGAGGTGAAGTGGTGAGATTGCAGCAGCGGCTAAGCAAAAAATATGGTGGCTAACTTACGAGTACAAGAATAAGATGATCATCTACGCAAACGGTCGCAACTAGTAGTGATCGCTAAAGATCCTGAACTACCTACGAGTCAAACATAACCCCACCGTGTTCTCTTCTCAAAGTGAAAAGAGACAGTCACGGTTACTCACACAGTTGTGTGTTTTACTTCGGATCCTCTGTCAAGTTTTCTACAACCGGAGATTAACAAATTCCAATCTGCCACATAACCGCGGGCACAGCTTTTGAAAGATCATAACCCTGCAGGGGTGTCCCAACTTAGCCCATAACAAGCTCTCACGATCAGCTGAAGTAATAATAATTATTACCCCTTATCTTAGGAAAATCCGATCAGGCTTGGCATCCCGGTGCACAAGACATTTCGACAATGGTAAAAAAAGTCCAGCAAGACCTCCCGGCGTGCCGACACCCTGATAGTAGCCACGCGTATCTTGTCTCAGGCCACGACCGGATGGGACAGCCTACGGGAGCCAATCCTCGAGTTTCCCCGTGGTGGCCCCGCAGTCGGCCCGTTTGGGACCAACACCATCAGCACTGGCCCCCCTGCTATATAGAAAGAATCCTCGGGTAGTGCTAACTCCCTATGCAATTTAATTAATTAATTAAGTTGTTATTATGAGCAAATTAAAATGAATGCTGGGCCTTGCTGGAGGAGTTTTATTCAAAGACGAAGTGTCAAGGGGTCCCCATATACCCAACCGTGTGAGGAACGCAAAATCAAGGAACATAATGCCGGTTTATCGGCGCCTAAGGTGGCATGAGTGGAACAAAACACCAAGCAAAAGGCCAAGCCTTCCACCCATGCCCAGTATATAGGTGTGTTAATAATAATTATAGATATTGTGATATTCCATCAACAAGTTCCCGCCTGGAACGAACTTCATCTTCACCTGCAACTAACAATGCTATAAGAGGGGCTGAGCAAGCGGGTAACATAGCCAAACAATGGTTTTGCTAGGAAGGTTTCAAAGGTTAGAGGTTTCATGGCAACAAGGAGAGGGGCTGACAATAAGATTGGTAGCGCGACATATAACGATAGCATCGAGACAACTAAGCAAAGGCAATGATAGTAAAGGTATCCAAGGGTATGGTCATCTTGCCTGTGATCCCGCAAGGAAGAAGAACAGATCCATGAAGAAGACGAAGAAGAAGCCCTGAAGAAGAACCACAGGTAGACGAACGAATCCTCACGAACGCAATGGAACATGCACTAACGAGAAGAAGCAAGCAACACGGTAAACACACCACACGAGACATGACAATATGCTCAACCAAGTATGATGCAAGGCAGTTCTATATAGCATGCACTACAAGCCTATACTGGAAGCAAAACATGGCAAGGTAGGAAGTACAGAAAAACAACACAGTCTATATATGATGCAATACATGGCAAGGTATGATGCATGACAAGTCTATACAGGAAGCAATACATGGCAAGGTAGGAAGCACAGAAAAACAACACAAGTCTATATATGATGCAATACATGTCAAGGTATGATGCATGACAAGTCTATACAGGAAGCAATACATGACAAGGTAGGAAGCACAGAAAAAACAACACAAGTCTATATATGATGCAATACATGGCAAGGTATGATGCATGACAAGTCAATACAGGAAGCAATACATGGCAATGTAGGAAGCACAGTAAAACAACATAAGAACATGACAATATGCTCAAGCAAGTAGGATGCAAGACAGATCTATATAGGATGCAAAACATGGCAAGGTAGGAAGCACAGATAAACAACACAAGAAACAACAAGTTTAAATGAGGCCGAAAACTACTTAAGACAAATCCGGTAAGTCCTCATAGGCATGTTTTGAAATTAGTCCATATCTGAACAAACCTTAAGTTAAAGTTGTTAATCAGCAATTTAACATGCACCATGATGATCTACACGAAATTCTAGTCAAGTTTCATATAAAGTTCATTTAATTCGGAGCTACGGCCTAGAAGATATGAGCAAAACAAGACAAACAAGGCAACGCACCCAAACATCAAGCAAACATACTCCAAACATGTAAACAAGATGATATTATGATTCTACGTGCAAAATCACACAAGTTTCATATAAAGCACACCCAAAGCGGAGCAACGGACTAAAAGATACACATGAAACAAGATATAACAACAAGCTGAAGTTAACAGCCACATAGCAACTTTGGAGCAATGTAAATATATGCTAAACCACTCAAACATGTTAACAAAAAGCATGGACATGAAGTAGACATATCCTACAGCAAACAACTCCATTGAAGCAACTCCATAGGAGGCATGGATCAATAGCAACAAGCTACAACATTTTGATCATGACAATAAAAACCTGACAGTAATATTTTATAGCAACTTGAGAGCAAGAAATAAATAAGCTACGGCAGGTCTTTTGAGCAATTAAGAGCATGAATGGATAGACAATAATATGTACAACAAGGAATGATCAATGGCCACCCCAAAACTAACATGGATTTGCCTAGGACAGCAAGCAAACATAGCATCAGGATATTACAGATTCCAGACTTAGTGAAATTTCACTAAGTGTTAAAACATTAACATTATCATGGCATGTTTACAAGCATGTATAAGTCACCTCAAGGCATATCATGGCAAAGGGTTTGCACCATAGCAAGGCCACATTATGGAGATTCTAAAACATCTAGGCATGAGGCATGAGGACAAACACAACAATAGCAAAGAGCAATTGAAATCAGCATCTCATAACAAGTTACAAAACCTAACAGCCAAATGCACTTTTGCAACAGAGATAAACATGGCAATATGAACTCTAACATGCATGCTATAGCAACCACAGAAAAAGTCCTATATGGTTAATAGCATGTCACCACAGAAATTATTCTTGTTATCATTTACCTACTTGAGGACGAGCAGGAATTAAGCTTGGGGATGTTGATACGTCCAAAACGTATCTATAATTTCTGCTTGATCCATGCCACTTTTGGGTGATATTGATATGATATTCATACACTTCCATACACTTTTGATCATATTTGGACTAACCTACTAATCCAGTGCACCCCAGTGCCAGTTTCTGTTTTCGGTTGTTTTTGTATTTTAGGTTTTCACGTTACGAGAACTGCCAGGAAAAATCAAGAAAAATTATATAAAAAATCAGCGTTCCAGAACCTACCGTGCGCCCGAAGGACAGCCGGGGGGGCCACCAGGGCTCCAAGCGCCCTGGCGGCGCGCCCCCCTGGGCCGCGCCGGGGGGCGCCTGGGCCCCCCGAGCCTCGTCTGGTGCCCCCCTTCGGCATATATTTAGAGCATCCTTCGAAACCCTCGGGACGGGAACTCTTTTTCGCGATCTCATCTCTGTTCCGCCACCGCCGCCGCTTCCAAGATCGGGAGCACAAGGAGAACTCTTCCCGGCACCCTGCCGGAGGGGAGGATCACCATCGGGAGCCTCTCCACCACCATGGACGCCTCCCGGATGAGTTGTGAGTAGTCTCCCTTGGACCATGAGTCCATGACCAGTAGCTATGTGATGTTCTCCTCCCGTTCTTGTGCTTCACTAATTAGTCCTCGTGAGCTGCCCTATATGATCGAGGCACATATGTAATCCTTATGCTGTTGCTATGATGAGTTTGCTCGGATCCGATGGATTATGAGATTATGTTGAGATTGTGATTGAGTAATATATTTGATCTACCTCTTGTATATTTATGTTCGTAAGTAATTCTTGCATGTTCTCCGTTGTTATTTATTGCTTTGGCCAAGTAATACGTAGTGACTCCAAGAGGGAACGTTATGCTCGATTGTGGGTTCATGCCCCTCGATGACTAGCTTGAGTGACAGAAACATGAGTCTAGGGGATGTGTTGTTGCCACAAGGGGGAAAACAACGGTGCTTGTGCCCGCGGGTGCAAGGATTGTTTACTTTACGCAAAGTTCTTTTAATGCAGTTGTCTGTTGCATTGAGTTTACACTATGGGTGGGGCTCGCAACTTAATACCAGCGAGATGTTCTGGATAGATATCTCAAGGTGGATGATTAGTAGTAGATATTGATGGATTTCAGTCTACTTACTTTGGCGTACCGCCCATGCTTTGAACCTCAACCTTTCTTGCAATGTAGTCAGCATTGGTTTGCGTTCGTGGTCCTGTCAATTGCCCAGCTGTAATTCGTTTACCTCACATAGCTGTTTTATCATCTTTTGGGAGAGAGACATCACTAGTGAACATCATGAGACTCCGGTCTATATTACCATCATTGATCACATCCGCTATTTACTTTTCTCTTTTACTTACTATTGCAAACATTATCTATCACTACTATCATTTGTGTTTAATCCTTTGTGAACTAGAAGGCCGGAGGGATTGACAACCTCTCTGTACTCGTTGGGAGCAAAGTTATTTGTATCTGTGTGCAGGTCCACGTTGATTGCTAATCCGGCGCCGTTAGCAGTTGACACCTACTTGTTGAACCTAGGAGTCTCTGGGGATTCGATCCTTGGCATCTTTGCTAAGGGAAAAACTTCCACAACACTGCATCTTACACCTTCCACTTGGGGTAACCAACGAGGGGTTAGAGGCCCATCAAGGAGTTTTTCTGGCGCCGTTGCCGGGGACTCCACTCTTCAGGATAGGGGAGTTGCATGCTATCTTTTACCTTTGCTTTTTAGTCTTGTTAGTTTACCTTTCAGTTTTTCCTTTAGTACCTTTTATCGAAAATCACAGAAATAGTTATCTTGCTTGCTTGCTACTATGGGTTCCACCGAGAACACCAAGTTGTGTGACTTCACTAGTCACAACAACGATGACTTTATCAGCACACCTATCACTACACCTGCCACTTCTGCACCTTCATATGAAATTAAACCTGCTTTACTGAACTTAGTCATGAAAGATCAATTCTCCGGTGCTGGAGATGATGCTGCTTTACACTTACACAACTTTGTTGAACTTTGTGATATGCAAAAGTACCAAGAAATAGACGGTAATATTGTTAAGCTTAAGCTTTTTCCTTTCTCCTTGAGAGGAGGAGCTAAAATTTGGTTTCATTCTTTGCCTAGAAATAGCATAGATTCATGGGACAAGTGCAAAGATGCTTTTATCGGAAAATACTATCCACCTGTTAAAATTATCCAACTTAGAAGTAACATAATGAATTTTAAACAATTGGATAATGAACACGTTGCCCAAGCTTGGGAACGTATGAAATCTCTTATCAAGAACTGCCCTACACATGGTTTGACTACTTGGATGGTTATCCAAACTTTTTATGCAGGCTTGAACTTTACCTCGCGGAACTTGTTAGATTCGGCTGCGGGAGGAACTTTTATGTCAACTACACTTGGTGCTGCCACAAAGCTTCTCGATGAGATGATGACCAACTATTCCCAATGGCACACCGAACGCGCTCCAACAGGTAGGAAGGTAAACTCTGTCGAGGAGATTTCCTCCTTAAATGAAAAAGTTGACTTGATCATGTCTCTACTTTCGAAGCAATCTTCTGTTGATCCTAGCAATGTTCCTTTAAATTCTTTTATTGCTCAAGAACAAGTAGATGTGAACTTTGTCTCTAGAAACAATTTTAACAACAATGCTTATAGGAGTAACTTTGGTAGCAATCCTAGACCGTTCCCCTCTAATTCTTATGGGAACAACAATGCTTATCCTATCACCAAGAACTCCACTACTGAACTAGAGACTATGCTTAAAGATTTCATCACTACCCAAAAAGCCTTTAATAAGAGTGTAGAAGAAAAACTACATAAACTAGATGATCTTTCTTTTAAGGTAGACCATTTAGCCAATGAGGTAAAATTGCTACAAATTAAAACTTCTCCTCTTGAGGAGAGGGAAGTCACTCCTATAAATGCTATTCAAGTGCAAATTAATGAAAATATTAGGATGATGGCTAAACTTAAAGAGAGATGGGCTAGAGAAAGGGAGGAAGAAGATAGAATTAAGAGCCTTCCTACCCACCACACTGTTGCTACTATCCAAGTTGTTGAGGATATCCAAACTCTTAGCACCCAATGTACTCCTGGTCCCGATGGACCTATTAATGGTGATGCTATGACTATAGAAACTACCAAACATGTGAACCTAAAGGACACCACTACCACTTTACTTGATGCTAGTGACCTTGATTTTGATAGTTGCACTCTTACCAAAGTTATTGATTTCCTTCACAAGATGTCTAGGGATCCCCGCACTAGCACGCTTAACCTTGCCTTCACAGAGCATATCACTAATGCTCTCATCAAAGCTAGGGAGGAGAAACTTAGAGTAGAAGCCTCCATACCTAGAAAGCTAGAAGATGGTTGGGATCCTATGATAAAAATTAAATTGAATGACTTCTCTTGCTATGCATTATGTGATGTTGGAGCTAGTACCTCTGTTATGCCCAAAAGACTATATGATATGCTTAAATTGAAACCTTATGATTCTTGTTCTTTTGGTGTTCGTCTCGTTGATTCTTCCATGAAGAAACCTTTGGGGATGATCGACGATGTTCTTACCGTTGTCAATGATAATTATGTTCCCGTTGATTTTACTATCATGGATATTGAATGTGATCCTTCATGTCCAATTATTTTGGGACGTCCCTTTTTACGCACCGTTGGTGCTATCATTGACATGAAAGAGGGTAATATAAAATTTCAGTTTCCTCTCAAGAAAGGGATGCAACACTTCCCTCGAAAGAAGATCAAGTTACCTTTTGAGTCCGTTGTACGGGCTAGCTATTCTTTTACTCTTGATAAAACTTGATCTATATGCATTATGCCTAGCTTAAAGGCATAAAAGAAAGCGCTTTTGGGAGGCAGCCCACATGAATAAATTTTTATATTTTGCTTTTGTTGTGTCTTGATGTTGTTTACTACTGTAGCATCATCATTGTATCTTTGCTTTTCATATTTGTGCCAAGTATAGCCTCTGATTGCTAGAAAGTTCAAAAGTTGTGAGGTGCTGTCCAGGAAACAGATTTTGTCCTTTGATAGAAAAATTCGTATAAAATCACCAAATCATCTTTTTGGTCTGAATTTATTCGACAGCGTTCTCTATATAATTGTCTTTCGTGCGTCTGTTCTGAGTTTTTTGATTTGAGTTGCAGAAGTGCCCCGAACAAATCAATTACTACCTGCTGTTCTGTTTTTCATAGATTCTGTCATGTTTTGCCTTTCCTTCATTTTGCAAACCAAGAGCTTGCTTTTTCTTTGCAAAAAACTTTTGGCAATCTTGAGAAACAGTAGACCTTCAAGAATATCTTTATTTTCACCAAGGTATAATTATTTTACTAAGGGTACTAACCTCGCTAATCAGATTATGATGAGTTATGTATGAAGGGAGTTTTCAAGTGTGCGAGGGAAGATGATAAAAAGATTCAGGAGTGTCAAGCGCTCAAGCTTGGGGATGCCCCCATGCACCCCCAAGAAATATTCAAGGAGACTCAAGTGTCTAAGCTTGGGGATGCCCCCATGCATCCCCTTCTCCATCAACATTATCAGTTCGTCTTTCGTTCCGCTATATTTTTATCACTTCATGTGTTATGGGCTATGCTTGGAGAGTCTTGCTTTTAGTTTTCTTTTTAGTTTTTCATAACGAGTCAGAACTCAGCGTTCTTTATGTGGGAGAGAAACACGCTCCACTTCTACCTAGAACATAACATAGAATTTTCATGTCTATCTTTGTTGTGTGTGTTCTTTGTCTTTTAATAGCTACTATCATGCTCTGCTCTTAGTATTCATGCTTATCTTTTCAAAGAGCTTTTGTTTAGTTGGTTGCTTGAACTCTCTTTAATTATCATGCTTACCTTATTAAGAGAGTTTGCTTCCGTTGCATTGGTTAATATGTCTATGATAAAGATGCTACGTGCATAATGGCGCTTAGTAGTTCAGGTTTTCTTATGGTTAGTCTCAAATAGCTGGGGGATTCCCAATGTGTTATTGGAGTACCAACATGATTTGTGTACCTATTATGTGGTATGGTTTAGTAATATCTTCCTTCGAGAATTTATTTTGATTGACTTGGCGTATGCTCACGCATATTTAAGACTGTAAAGAAAGTCTGTCAAGCCTTGATGATCTTTTATTTCTGAGTAGCGATATAACTACCATGCCTGATTCAATATTGCTTTGTCGCTCTGCATGATTATGACCGTCATTGCTCTCTTAGTTGGTCGCTCCCAGTCTTTTGCTAACCTCCACCTGTACTAAGCAGACTAACTTTGCAATACATAGCTCATGGGAAAGTAGCTTAAAAACTATTGTGGTAAAGAATATGTTGCCTATGTATCTTATTTCTTATAAGTTGCTTGCTGAGCGGTAACCATGTTTCTGGGGACGTCATCAACTGTCACACTTTTGTTGAATATCATGTGAGTTGCTATGCATGTTCGTCTTGTCTGAAGTAAGGGTGATTTGCCATGGGTTGATTGAGTATGCATATTGTTAGAGAAGAACATTGGGCCGCCAACCAAAGCCTTGCATCATGGTGGAAGTTTTAGCTTGGACATTAATCCTCAATCTCTTATGAGAATATGCTTATGCATTAAAGAGGAGTCCATCATCTATTTTCTATGTTGTCCCGGTATGGATGTCCTCAAGTTGAGATCTATCAAAAACGAGAAATCAAATGCGATTTATCTCCTTGGACCTTTGTACAGGTGGCATAGAGGTACCCCTTTGTGACACTTGGTTGAAACATATGTAATGCAATGATAACCCATGGAAATCCGAGCTAATTAGGACAAGGTGCGAGCACTATTGGTATTCGATGCATGAGGCTTGCAACTTATAGGATGTCTTATGCATGACACATATGAAGTACTACTACCGTTGACAAAATTGCTTCTATGTTTTCAAAATAAAAGCTCTAGCACATAACCATTCTTTTACTTTTATGTTGAGTCTCCACCTTCTTTCTTCAAGCACCAACTACTGAGAGCATGATTGTCATTCTAAGTGTAATGTGCATTGTTCCAAAGTAGCATTGTCTTTTGCATGATTGTGATAGCGTTTATTTTGAAATCATTGTATCTAGTCATCACTTAAACCTTGAAGGTGCCCCTGCATTTATGTTTTGCTTCACTAAAGGGGGCAAGCTAGATATCACTTTATCATATTTGCACATTATGTTCATTGCAAATCTTTTTGATGTTTCAGTTTCATGTTGTAAAACTTTCAGTCATTTGTGATTTTCTCATGAGGCAACTTAATTACTATAGAGTCATTGTCTCAGTAAGCTTTTGTCATATGACTATGAAAAAGTCCTATATGGTTAATAGCATGTCACCACAGAAATTATTCTTGTTATCATTTACCTACTTGAGGACGAGCAGGAATTAAGCTTGGGGATGTTGATACGTCCAAAACGTATCTATAATTTCTGCTTGATCCATGCCACTTTTGGGTGATATTGATATGATATTCATACACTTCCATACACTTTTGATCATATTTGGACTAACCTACTAATCCAGTGCACCCCAGTGCCAGTTTCTGTTTTCGGTTGTTTTTGTATTTTAGGTTTTCACGTTACGAGAACTGCCAGGAAAAATCAAGAAAAATTATATAAAAAATCAGCGTTCCAGAACCTACCGTGCGCCCGAAGGACAGCCGGGGGGGCCACCAGGGCTCCA
>LR738712.1:631833275-631879494 GCA_902687465.1 Secale cereale
CCTGGGCCGCGCCGGGGGAGCGCCTGGGCCCCCCGAGCTCCGTCTGGTGCCCCCCTTCGGCATATATTTAGAGCGTCCTTCGAAACCCTCGGGACGGGAACTCTTTTTCGCGATCTCATCTCTGTTCCGCCGCCGCCGCCACTTCCAAAATCGGGAGCACCAGGAGAATTCTTCCCGGCACCCTGCCGGAGGGGAGGATCACCATCGGGAGCCTCTCCACCACCATGGATGCCTCCCGGATGAGTTGTGAGTAGTCTCCCCTGGACCATGAGTCCATGACCAGTAGCTATGTGATGTTCTCCTCCCGTTCTTGTGCTTCACTAATTAGTCCTCGTGAGTTGCCCTACATGATCGAGGCACATATGTAATCCTTATGTTGTTGCTATGATGAGTTTGCTGGGATCCGATGGATTATGAGATTATGTTCAGATTGTGATTGAGTAATATATTTGATCTACCTCTTTTATATTTATGTTCGTAAGTAATTCTTGCATGTTCTCCGTTGTTATTTATTGCTTTGGCCAAGTAATACGTAGTGACTCCAAGAGGGAACGTTATGCTTGATTGTGGGTTCATGCCCCTCGATGACTAGCTTGAGTGACAGAAACATGAGTCTAGGGGATGTGATGTTGCCACAAGGGGGAAAACAACGGTGCTTGTGCCCGCGGGTGAAAGGATTGTTTACTTTACGCAAAGTTCTTTTAATGCAGTTGTCTGTTGCATTGAGTTTACACTATGGGTGGGGCTCGCAACTTAATACCAGCGAGATGTTCTGGATAGATATCTCAAGGTGGATGATTAGTAGTAGATATTGATGGATTTCGGTCTACTCACTTTGGCGTACCGCCCATGCTTTGAACCTCAACCTTTCTTGCAATGTAGTCAGCATTGGTTTGCGTTCGTGGTCCTGTCAATTGCCCAGCTGTAATTCGTTTACCTCACATAGCTGTTTTATCGTCTTTTGGGAGAGAGACATCACTAGTGAACATCATGAGACTCCGGTCTATATTACCATCATTGATCACATCCGCTATTTACTTTTCGCTTTTACTTACTATTGCAAACATTATCTATCACTACTATCATTTGCGTTTAATCCTTTGTGAACTACAAGGCCGGAGGGATTGACAACCTCTCTGTACTCGTTGGGAGCAAAGTTATTTGTATCTGTGTGCAGGTCCACGTTGATTGCTAATCCGGCGCCGTTAGCAGTTGACACCTACTTGTTGAACCTAGGAGTCTCTGGGGATTCGATCCTTGGCATCTTTGCTAAGGGAAAAACTTCCACAACACTGCATCTTACACCTTGCACTTGGGGTAACCAACGAGGGGTTAGAGGCCCATCAGCGGCGCCAGGCCGGATTCGGCCGCGGACGGAGCGGAGGCCACCGGCGGCGAAAGGCGTCAGCCGACGGGCGGCGGAGCTCGGCGAGGCTCGCCGGCCGGCTCGGAGGGGCTGTGTCACGGCGCCGGAGCGCGGGGAGGCACGGGGCCCGCGGCGGGCTGCGGCCTCTTACCAAGCGACAGCGGCGTTTGAGCTCGTCGGGCCCACGATGGGCTTGGCGGGCCCTGGCGGCGGGGTGGCTGCGCGCTGGACACTTGGCAGCACAGGGTTGGAGGAGCGCGGCGGCGGGGCGACGTGGCAGGCCACCATTGGCCGGAGTGAGGTGGCTGGGACGCTGGACATGTCCGGTGGCGGAACGGACATGTCCGGCTGCGCGGAGAGAGGATTTTAGGGTTCATCTGCGAGGAAAAGGAGGGAGAGGCACATATTTATAGCTAGAGGGAGCTAGGAGTGTCCAAATGAGGAGCCGTTTGCGGCCACGCGATCGTGATCGAACGACCAAGAGCATGGAGGGGTTAGAATGGGCTAGGTGGGCTGTGAGAAAGGGGTGCTGGGCCAAAAGACAAAAGGCCTCCGGCGGTTAACACGGTTAACCGTTGGGCTATGAAACAAGCTCCGAATGCGATGAAATTTGGCAGGCGGCCTGTCTATACTATAATAAGACCACACGCCAAGTTTCACCCCATTCCGAGAACGTTTTTCGGCCACTCACAAAATAAATATTCGGAGGCGCCGCGGGCGCGTGTGAGTGTGTGTGGGCTCAGAACGGACAACGGAGAGGACGAGGGAACTCGGACGGATGCAAGTTTTGAAAACATGCTGATGCAACATGCAAGATGACATGGCAAGATGCAACACGCAAGCAGATGACAAGGCAACGTCTACGAATAGCTGGCTGACACCTGGCGCATCGGTCTCGGGGTGTCACAGTATGAACCATAGAGAAGTTGGAATACAGTAGATATTACACCTATATAAATTTAGAATGAGTTCACAACAGTATCAAAGTGGTGGTTTTATTTTCTTATACTAACGGAGCTTACGAGTTTTCTGTTGAGTTTTGTGTTGTGAAGTTTTCAAGTTTTGGGTAAAGATTAGATGGACTATGGAATAAGGAGTGGCAAGAGCCTAAGCTTGGGGATGCCCCGGATGGCATCCCCTCTTTCGTTTTCGTCTATCGATAACTTTACTCAATGCTATATTTTTTATTCACCACATGATATGTGTTTTGCTTGGAGCATCATTTTGTTTTATTTTGTTTTGATTGCTGTTTGAATAATATCCCAAGATCTGAAATTCTTAAATGTTATTGAGTCTTCACATAGTTACATAATTATTCAACTACTCATTGATCTTCACTTATATCTTTCGGAGTAGTATCATTTGCTCTAGTGCTTCACTTATATCTTTTTAGAGCACGGCGGTGGTTTTATTTTGAAGAAAATAGATGAACTCTCATGCTTCACTTATATCATTTTGAGAGTCTTTTAGAACAGCATGGTAATTGGCTTTGGTTATGAATTTAGTCCTAAATACGATAGGCATCCAAGATGGGTATAATAAAAACTTTCATATAAAGTGCATTGAATACTATGAGAAGTTTGATGCTTGATGATTGTTTTCAGATACGAGGATGGTGATATTAGAGTCATGCTAGTAGAGTAGTTGTGAATTTGAGAAATACTTGTGTTGAGGTTTGCAAGTCCCATAGCATGCACATATGGTAACCGTTGTGTGACAAATTTGAAGCATGAGGTATTTCATTGAGTGTCATCCTTTGTGTCGAGGTCGGGATCACGCGATGGTTAACTCCTACCTACCCTTCCCCTAGGAGCATGGATTATACGCACTTGTATATTTTTTGCAATAAGTGTGTGAGTTCTTTATGACTAATGTTGAGTCCATGGATTATACGCACTCTCACCCTTCCACCATTGCTAGCCTCTCTTGTACCGCGCAACTCTCGCCGGTACCATACACCCACCATATACCTTCCTCAAAACAGTCACCATACCTACCTATCATGGCATTTCCATAGCCATTCCGAGATATATTCCCATGCAACATTTCACCGTTCCATTATTATGACACGCTTCATCATTGTCATATTTCCATGCATGATCATGTAGTTGACATCGTATTTGTGGATAGGCCACCATGTATAATTTCATACATGTCACTCTGGATTCATTGCACATCCCGGTACATTGCCGGAGGCATTCATATAGAGTCATACTTTGTTCTAGTATCGAGTTGTAATATGGCGTTGTAAATTAATAAAAGTGTGATGATCATCATTATTAGAGCATTGTCTGAAAAAAGAAAAGGAAAAAAAGAAAAAAATAAGGAAAGGCCAAAGAAAAAAGAAAGGCTGAAAAAAAAGAAAAAGGGACAATGCTACTATCTTTTTCCACACTTGTGCTTCAAAGTAGCACCATGATCTTCATGATAGAGAGTCTCTTGTTTACTCACTTTCATATACTAGTGGGAGTTTTGATTATAGAACTTGGCTTGTATATTCCAACAATGGGCTTCCTCAAATGCCCTAGGTCTTCGTGAGCAAGCAAGTTGGATGCACACCCACTTAGTTTCTTTTGTTGAGCTTTCATACATTTATAGCTCTAGTGCATCCGTTTCATGGCAATCCCTACTCACTCACATTGATATCTATTGATGGGAATCTCCATAGCCCATTGATACGCCTAGTTCATGTGAGACCATCTTCCTCTTTTGTCTTCTCCACAACCACCACTCTACTCCACATAGTGCTATGACCATGGCTCACGCTCATATATTGCGTGAAAGTTGAAAGAGTTTGAAAAAATTTAAGTATGAAACAAGTGCTTGGCTGAAACCGGGGTTGTGCATGATTTGAGTATTTTGTGTGACGAATATGGAGCATAGCCAAACTATATGATTTTGTAGGGATGAACTTTCTTTGGCCATGTTATTCTAGGAAGACGTAATTGCTTTGTTAGTATGCTTGAAGTATTATTATTCTTATGTCAATATAGACTTTTGTCTTGAATCTTTCGGATCTGAACATTCATGCCACAATAAAGAAAATTGCTTTGAGAATTATGTTAGGTAGCATTCCACATCAAAAATTCTATTTTTATCATTTACCTACTCGAGGACGAGTAGGAATTAAGCTTGGGGATGCTTATTATGTCTCCAACGTATCTATAATTTTTTGATTGTACCATGCTATTATATTATCCTTCTAGGATGTTTTATTGGCTTTTATATACACTTTTATATGATTTTTGGGACTAACCTATTAACTCAGAGCCCAGTGCCAGTTTCTGTTTTTCCCTTGTTTTAGAGTATAGCAGAAAAGGAATATCAAACGGAGCCAAATTGACCTGAAACTCAACGGGGGACGTTTTTGGACCAGAAGAAGCCCAGAGAGTACCGGAGGAGGACCAGAAGGTCCACGGGCTGCCCGCGAGGGGTAGGGGGCGCGCCCTCCCCCTGGGCGCGCCCCCCTGCCTCGTGGACAGCCCGGAGACCCCCTTTACTTGCCCCAACTCCAACACCTCCTATATATACATAAACCTAGGAAAATAACCTAGATCGGTAGTTCCGCCGCCGAAAGCCTCTAGAGCCACCGAAAACCAATCTAGACCTGTTTCGACACCCTACCGGAGGGGGGGTCCCTCTCCGGTGGTCATCTTCATCATCCCGGTGTTCTCCATAAAGAGGAGGGAGTAGTCCACCCTCGGGGCTGAGGGTATGTACCAGCAGCTATGTGTTTGATCTCTCTCTCTCTCTCTCTCTCTCGTGTTCTTGAGATGACACGATCTTGATGTATCGTGAGCTTTGCTATTATAGTTGGATCTTATGATGTTTCTCCCCCTCTGATCTCTTGTAATGGATTGAGTTTTCCCTTTGAAGTTATCTTATCAGATTGAGTCTTTAAGGATTTGAGAACACTTGATGTATGTCTTGCATGTGTTTATCTGTGGTGACAATGGGATATCACGTGATCCACTTGATGTATGTTTTGGTGATCAACTTGCGGGTTCAGTGACCTTGTGAAACTATGCATAGGGGTTGGCACACGTTTTCATCTTGACTCTCTGGTAGAAACTTTGGGGCACTCTTTGAAGTTCTTTGTGTTGGTTGAATAGATGAATCTGAGATTGTGTGATGCATATCGTATAATCATGCCCACAGATACTTGAGGTGACAATGGAGTATCTAGGTGACATTAGGGTTTTGGTTGATTTGTATATTAAGGTGTTATTCTAGTATGAACTCTATGATAGATCCAACGGAAAGAATGGTTTCGTGCTATTTTACTATGGTTCTTGACTAGATCGATCAAAAAGGATAACTTTGAGGTTGTTTCGTACCCTACCATAATCTCTTCATTTGTTCTCCGCTATTATTATTGTTGAGAGAACTTGCACTAGTGAAAGTATGAACCCTAGGCCTTGTTTCCTAGCATTGCACTACCGTTTATGCTCACTTTTATCTTTAGTTACCTTGCTGTTTTTATATTTTCATATTACAAAAACCTATATCTACCATCCATATTGCACTTGTATCACCATCTCTTTGCTGAACTAGTGCACATATACAATTTACCATTGTATTGGGTGTGTTGGGGACACAAGAGACTCTTTGTTATTTGGTTGCAGGGTTGCTTGAGAGAGACCATCTTCATCCTACGCCTCCCACGGATTGATAAACCTTAGGTCATCCACTTGAGGGAAATTTGCTACTGTTCTACAAACCTCTGCACTTGGAGGCCCAACAACGTCTACAAGAAGAAGGTTGTGTAGTAGACATCACTGGTCCGTTTGCAACAGGCGACATAGGCGCCGCAGTAGGATTGCTGGCTTGCGCATGTGACGTATCAGACGGGCCTGTGTGTCGGTGTTCTACCAGAGGAAAGCAGGTTCCGTGGCGTTAGGTTGTGGGTGGTGCGTCACACCAGTGGGTCGTTCACCCTTCCTGGGTTCCAGCGTGTTGTTTCACCCGGCCAGTTTTGGTTGTGCTAGCTGGTTTGTATTGTGTATGTGTCCCCGGCAGCGCTGGTTTGCGCGTGGGGCGTCTTTGCCCGGGTGGTTTACTCGAAAGAGCTGTATATGGCTGTTTTGTTGGTCTGTTCCTGGTACATGTTCTCAGGCCAGATAGTTTGTATTCCAAGCCAATATTCGTTGGTGTTTTAGTCTTTTGCTCATATCGGTTGCATTCGGCTATAGCTGGAATTTCCTGGGGTGTGAAGTTACTAAGTATATTTTTTACCGTTGTCCAGCGATCTACTCCTGGATCACTATTGTACCTCCTTGCCAAACTCATGGCAAGGTACATAACAGGTTTGGTACACAGCATGACATACTTTATAGAACCTATGGTTGAGGCATAAGGAATGCCTTTCATTCTCTCTATATGTTTTTGTCGTGGTCGGGCTTTGAGTCTTACTCAACTTTACACCTTAAAAATCATGCAAGAACTCCTTCTTTGACTGATCCATTTTGAACTACTTCAAAATCTTATCAAGGTATGTACTAATCGAAAGTCTTATTAAGCGTCATGATCTATCTCTATAGATCTTGGTGCCCAATATGTAAGCAGCTTCACCGAGGTCTTTTATTGAAAAACTCCTTTTAAACAATCCTTTATGCTTCCCAGAAAATTCTACATCATTTCTGATCAACAATATGTCATTCACATATACTTATCAGAAATGTTGTAGTGCTCCCATTCACTTTCTTGTAAATACAGGCTTCACTGTAAGTCTGTATAAAACCATATGCTTTGATCACCTTATCAAAGTGTATATTCCAACTCCGAGATGCTTGCACCAGCCCATACATGGATCGCTGGAGCTTGCACACTTTGTTAGCACCTTTAGGATCGACAAAACCTTTTGATTGCATCATATACAACTCTTCTTTCAGAAATCCATTAAGGAATTTAGTTTTGACATCCATTTGGCAGATTTCATAAAATGTGACAATTGCTAACATGATTCGAACAAACTTAAGTATCACTACGGGTGAGAAAGTCTCATCGTAGTCAACTCCTTGAACTTGTAGAAAACCTTTTGTGACAAGTCGATCTTTGTAGATAGTGACATTACCTTCAGTGTATGTCTTCCTCTCAAAGATCCATTTATTCTCCATGGCTTGCCGATCATCGGGCAAGTCAGCCAAAGTCCACACTTTGTTCTCATACATGGATCCCATCTTAGATTTCATGGCCTCAAGCCATTTCGCGGAATCTAGGCTCATCATCGCTTCCTCATAGTTCGTAGGTTCGTCATGGTCTAGTAACATGACTTCCAGAACAGGATTACCGTACCACTATGGTGCCGAACATACTCTGGCTGACCTATGAGGTTCGGTAGTAACTTGATATGAAGTTTCGTGATCATCATCATTAGCATCCTCACTAATTGGTGTATGCATCACAGTAACGATTCTCTGTGATAATCTACTTTCCAATTCAAGAGAATGTACAATTACCTCATCAAGTTCTACTTTCCTCCCACTCACTTCTTCCGAGAGAAACTCCTTCTCTAGAAAGGATCAATTCTTAGCAACAAAGATCTTGCCTTTGGATCTGTGATAGAAGGTGTACCCGACTATTTCTTTTGGGTATCCTATGAAGATGTATTTCTCCGATTTGGGTTCGAGCTTATCAGGCTGAAGCTTTTTCACATAAGCATCGCAACCCCAAACTTTAAGAAACGACGGCTTAGGTTCTTTCCAAACCATAGTTCATACGGTGTCGTCTCAACGGATTTAGATGGTGTCCTATTTAACGTGAATGCAGCAGTCTCTAATGCATAATCCCAAAATGATAGTGGTAAATCGGTCAGATACATCATAGATCGCACCACGTTTATGACGTTCGGACACACCATTACGCTTTGGTGTTATAGGTGGCGTGAGTTGCGAAACTATTCCACATTGTTTAAAATGAAGACCAAAATCGTAACTCAAATATTCGCCTCCACAATCAGATCGTAGAAATTTTATTTTCTTGTTACGATGATTCTCTACTTCACTCTGAAATTCTTTGAACTTTTCAAATGTTTCAGACTTGTGTTTCATCAAGTAGATATACCCATATCTGCTCAAATCATCTGTGAAGGTCAGAAAATAATGATACCCGCTGCAAGCCTCAACACTCATCGGACCGCATACATCTGTATGTATTATTTCCAATAAGTCATTGGCTCGCTCCATTGTTCCAAAGAACGGAGTTTTAGTCATCTTGCCTATGAGGCATGGTTCGCAAGCATCAAATGATTCTTAATCAAGTGATTCCAAAAGTCAATCAGCATGGAGTTTCTTCATGCGCTTTACACCAATATGACCTGAATGGTAGTGCCACAAGTATGTTGCACTAGCATTATCAACTCTGCATCTTTTGGCTTTAATATTATGAATATGTGTATTACTACGATCGAGATTCAATAAACCATTCACCTTGGGTGTGTGACCATATAAGGTTTTATTCATGTAAATAGAATTAGAATTATTCTCTGACTTAAATGAATAATCGCATTGCAATAAACACGATCCAATATTGTTCATGCTCAACGCAAACACCGAATAACATTTATTTAGGTTTAACACTAATCCCGAAAGTACAGGGAGTGTGCGATGATGATCATATCAATATTGAAAATACTTCCAACACACATCGTCACCTCACCCTCAACTAGTCTCTGTTTATTCTACAACTCCTGTGTCGAGTTACTAATCTTAGCAACCGAACAAGTATCAAATACCCAGGGGCTACTACAATGTATATCAAATATACCTTTGTTCACTTCACCGTCCTTCTTATCCGCCAAATATTTGGGGTAGTTCCGCTTCCAGTGACCATTTCCTTTGCATTAGAAGCACTCAGTTTCAGGCTTAGGTCTAGCTTTGGGCTTCTTCTCGAGAGTGGCAACTTGCTTGCCGTTCTTCTTGAAGTTCCCTTTCTTTCCCTTGCCCTTTTTCTTGAAACTAGTGGTCTTGTTTAACCACCAACACTTGATGCTCTTTCTTGATTTCTACCTTCGCTAATTTCAGCATCGCGAAGAGCTCGGGAATCGTTTTCGTCGTCCCTTGCATATTATAGTTCATCCCGAAGTTCTAGTAGCTTGGTGATAGTGACTAGAGAACTCTGTCAATCACTATCTTAACTGGAAGATTAACTCCCACTTGATTCAAGTGATTGTAGTACCCAGACAATCTGAGTACATGCTCACTAGCTGAGCTATTCTCCTCCATCTTGTAGGCAAAGTATTTGTCAGAGGTCTCATACCTCTCGAAATGGGCATGAGTCTAAAATACCAATTTCAGCTCTTGGAACATCTCATATGCTTCGTGGCGTTCAAAACATTTTTGAAGTCCCGGTTCTAAGCCGTAAAGCATGGTGCACTAAACTATTAAGTAGACATCATATTGAGCTTTGCGAAAAGTTCATAACGTTTGCATCTACTCCTGCAATAGGTTTTTCACCTAGCGGTGCATCAAGGACATAATACTTCTGTGCAGCAATGAGGATAATCCTCAGATCACGGACCTAGTCCGCATCATTGCTACTAACATCTTCCAACTTAGTTTTCTCTAGGAACATATAAAAAACATAGGGAAGCTACCACGCGAGCTATTGATCTACAACATAATTTCCAAATACTATCAGGACAAAGTTCATGACAAATTAAAGTTCAATTAATCATATTACTAAAGAACTCCCACTTAGATAGGCATCCCTCGAGTCATCTAATATGATCACGTGAACCAAATCAACTAAAACATGTCCAATCATCACATGAGATGGAGTAGTTTTCAATGGTGAACATCTTATGTTGATCATATCTACTATATGATTCACGCTCGACCTTTCGGTCTCCAGCGTTCCGAGGTCATGTCTGTACATTCTAGGCTCGTCAAGTTTAACCCGAGTATTCCGCATGTGAAAAACTGTCTTGCACCCATTGTATGTGAACGTAGAGATTATCACACCCGATCATCACGTGGTGTCTCAGCACGACAAATTGTCGCAACGGTGCATACTCAAGAAAACACTTGTACCTTGAATTTTTTTAGTGAGGGATCATCTTATAATGCTACCATCGTACTAAGCAAAATAAGTTGCATAAAAGATAAACATCACAAGCAATCAAAATACGTGACATGATATGGCCATCATCATCGTGTGCTTTTGATCTCCATCTCCAAAGCATCGTCATGATCTCCATCGTCACCGGATTTACACCTTGATCTCAATCGTAGCGTCGTGGTCATCTCACCAACTATTGCTTCTACGACTATTGCTAACTCATAGCGATAAAGTAAAGCAATTACATGGCGCTTGCAATTCATAAAATAAAGAGACAACCATAAGGCTCCTGCCGGTTGCCGATAGTTTACAAAACATGATCATCTCATACAATAACATATAACTCATCACGTCTTGACCATATCACATCACAACATGCCCTGCAAAAACAAGTTAGACGTCCTCTACTTTGTTCTTGCAAGTTTTACGTGGCTGCTACGGGCTTCTAGCAAGAACAGTGTTCTTACCTATGCATCAAAACAACAATGATTTTTCGTCAAGTGTGTTGTTTTAACCTTCAACAAGGACCGGCCGTAGTCAAACTCGATTCAACTAAAGTTGGAGAAACAGACAGCCGCCAGCCACCTGTGTGCAAAGCACGTCGGTAGAACCAATCTCATGAACGCGGTCATGTACTGTCTGTCCAGGCCGCTTCATCCAACAATACCGCCGAATCAAAGTAAGACGTTGGTGGTAAGAAGTATGACTATTATTGCCCAGAACATTTTGTGTTCTACTCGTGCGAATCATCTACGCATACACCTGACTCTGATACCACTGTTAGGGAATGTAGCATGCAATTTCAAAATTTTCCTACGCTCACGCAAGATCTATCTAGGAGATTCATAGCAACGAGACGGGGAGAGTGTGTCTACGTACCCTTGTAGACCGAAAGCGGAAGTGTTGTCTTAACGCGGTTAATGTAGTCGAACGTCTTCACAATCCCATCGATACAAGTACCGAACGTACGGTACCTCCGTGTTCAGCACACGTTCAGCTTGATGATGTCCCTTGAGCTCTTGATCCAGTAGAGGGTCAAGGGAGAGTTTTGTTAGCACGACAGCATGGCGACGGTGTTGGTGATGTCATCCGCGCAGGGCTTCGCCTAAGCACTACGACGCTATGACCGGAGGAGCAAACTATGGAGGGGGGCACCACACACGGCTAAGAGAACAATTGATGTCCCTTTGGGGTGCCCCATGCCCACGTATGTAAAGGAGGGAGGAGGAGGAGACCGGCCTAGGAGGGGCGCCCCATGGGGGGAGTCCAACTAGGATTTGACTCATAGTTGGATTTTCCCACCCCCCCCCCCTTTTTTCCTTCTCATGGAGGGGGAAAGGAGGAAGGAGTGGAAGAGAAGAAGGAAAGGGGTGGCACCCCCTTTCCTACTCCAATTGAGCCTCCTTCCATGGAGGGAGCGCACCTCCCCTATGTGGGCTGGTATGCCTCCCTCTTATGGCCCATAAGGCCCATAACTTTCCCCGGGGGATTCCGGTAGCCCCCCGAAACTCCGATATCCTGGTACCCCTCGGAACTCTTCCGGTGTCCGAATACTATTATCCAATATATCTATATTTACCCGTCGACCATTTCGAGACTCCTCGTCATGTCTGTGATCTCATCCGGGACTCCGAACAAACTTCGGTCACCAAAACACATAAATCATAATACAAATCATCATCGAATGTTAAGCGCGCGGACCCTACGGGTTCGAGAACTATGTAGACATGATGGAGACACATCTCTGGTCAATAGCCAATAGTGGAACCTGGATGTTCATATTGGCTCCTAAATATTGTACGAAGATCTTTATTGGTCAAACCGCATAACAACATATGTTGTTCCCTTTGTCATCGGTATGTTACTTGTCCGAGATTCGATAGTCGGTATCATCATACCTAGTTCAATCTCGTTACCGGCAAGTCTCTTTACTCATTCCATAATGCATTATCATGTAACTAACACATTAATCACATTGCTTGCAAGGCTTATAGTGATGTGCATTGTCGAGAGGGCCCATAGATACCTCTCCAACACTCGGAGTGACAAATCCTATTCTCGATCTATGCCAACTCAGCAAACACCTTCGGAGACACCTGTGAGCATCTTTATAATCACCCGGTTACGTTGCAACGTTTGATAGCACACAAGGTGTGTGACACCCCGAGACAGGTGCGCCAGGTGTCAGCTAGTTATTCGTCGTCGTTGCCATGTCATCTGCCTGCGTGTTGCATCTTTGCCTTGTCATCATGTGTGTTGCATCATCATGTTTTCAAAACTTGCATCCGTCCGAGTCCGCCTGTCCTTTCCGTTGTCCGTTCTGAGCCCAGACACACTCGCACGTACCCGCGGCACCTCGGGATATTTATTTTATGAGTGGTCGGAAAATGTTCTCAGAATGGGGTGAAACTGTAGCGACCAGACCTCAAACAGTCTGATCTCTGTGCATAGGTGTCATCCCTGGATCAGTAATGCTGACACGCATAGTACTTGAAGGATTTATAACAGAGTAGCAATCACACACTTATTACATCGATAGTCCAACGATGAACTTATTACACATAATATGGCTAAAGGCCATCTAACACGATAACAACGGAAGGCTTGGAAGATAAGTGAGTCCATCAACTCCAGCAGCATCACTGAGTATAGAACCACGACCTAAAAGGGCATCTTACTCGTCGTCTGAAAAGTCTGCAACATGAAACGTCGCAGCCCGAAAACGGGTCAGCACATGGAATATGCTGGCAAGGTAACACAAGAGAATGCAATGAAAGTAAAGCTATACTATATGCAATATGGCTGGTGGAAAGCTCTATGGTTAAGTTTTTGCGTAAAGCCAATTTTTCCCTACTTCAAAAGAATAGATTTTAATTAACTATCATGGTAGTTGAAATATCGTTAGAAGATAGACATCCTCTCAACCCCAATTAAAGTAATCATTAAACCCAACAATATTAAATTAAAGTAACATGTTGAGATGCACATGAAAATCCAAGTACTAGATACTCAAGACGTCCATAACCCGGGACACGGCTAATCATGATTAGTTTGTACACTCTGCAGAGGTTTGTGCACTTTTCCCACAAGACTCGATCGCCTCCGTTTGGTTTCTCGCATTGCATCGTGTTTTAGAAACGGATGACCGAGACATAGTTTTTCAGAAGCGCTAGCACCTTACGATCGGGCGGACCGTACCAACCTACATCCCCTACATCTGCTAGTCCACCACTGTAAGAGTTCGCATGACTTACTCATACTATGCTAGAGCCCATAATAGCAATGTGGCTGCACACGGAAGTTTCTAGTATGAATAATCTCATGATCCCTTTGAGCCTGGGTGGCGGTCCATAAAAAATAGGCAATCGCTGGAATACCCAGGTGCCTCAATCCACCCAGATGTGTATTAATGTTGCCACCTTAAGTTGAACCATTAATTAACAAACTCACATCTATCATGGATTTCACTCACCCAATACACGTTTACGAGCATAGCATGTCCTAACAGCAAACGTAGAAGTGACTCCCAAAGGTTTGAATGTAATGCAGGTAATAGGTACTACCTCAATCTACTTCCAAATCCCATAAGTTAATTGATCCTACTCATGCAATGTGTGAGGGTTGAACTAATGCAATGAAAACTGGGTAATTGGAAAGTATGATCAAAGTGTTACTTGCCTTGCTGATGATCCGCAAAACCTAGAGACTCAAAGTAGCAAGCGGCGCACTCCGGGTACTCTAGCGCAAACAAACAAGCATACAATAAGTACTTAACTAATGCACGGGTAAAACTCAAATAAGAGGTCTAACCAGAAAGTTCAACTTAAGAACTCCGGTTTGCAAAAAGAATCAACTCGAAAGAAGCAACGAAACTCAAACTGCAAAAGAAACGAGCTCCGATTTACTATTTAGCCTAAAGTCAAATTTTACAGTAGCCAAAACTTTGTTCCAGTTGACTTAACGTAAAGAGGGCATCGAGACAAAGATCTGGAATTTTGAATCACCTGATTCCAACTCTCGAGCGAAAAGAAAAACGCGAAACAAGATCAGGGCAGAAATCGCGATCGGAATAACCTCGGATAAATACCCCGAAAAAGGAAAACAACGAACAGGCTAACGAATGAACGTTCGCTGTCTGCGGTTAACTAACGAAAACCGTTCGTTAAAACGAACGTACGGACGAACGTCCGCTAAATAACTAAAGCGACGAAAAACCGAACCGATCTATTCTAAAAAAACAGATCTAGGGTTTTCCTAAAAAACGATCGGTTCTTTAAAAAAAACCGATGGCGGCGGCGGCGTATACCTCGGCGACGGCGGCGGGATCCGGCTGCTCCGGCGGGCGGCGGGCGGGGCGGTGGCTCCGGCGGGCGGTGGCAGCGGCGCTGGCGGCGGCGGTGTGCGACGCGGGCGGCGGCGGTGGCGGTGTCAGGCGGCGGCGGCTAGGGCTGGCGGCGCTGGGCTGGGGCGATCGGGCCGGATCGGGTGGCTTATAAAGCCAAGAGTCCTGGGCCTTCACGACTCCTAGTCGGTTTCCTATTTTTTTTTTCTAAATAGAGTCCTGGCGCAGAAAAACTAACGAAAGAAATACCAAACGGACTCCAAAATTCCCGAAATAAATTTTCACCGTCCTCTAATAATATTTAGGACAAATTGAACATTTTTCCCGGACCTAAATGCAATTTTGAAAAACGCGTATTTTTCCTATATAAATAAATCCGCAAATAAATCCAGAAAAATACCAAAAGTGATTTTTACATTTTTCTTCCAATATTTCTGTTATTTTGGAGAAGTCATATTATCTCCGCTCATTTTTGGTATTTAGAAATATTTTTAGGAGAGAAAAATTATTAGAATCACACTGTCCTCGTACCGGTATCCGAGCGAACTCAAATACGAAACGGTAAAATCCCCAACTCTCTCCGTAGGTCCTTGAGTTTCTTAGAATTTTCGAGGAACGCCACGAACAAAATGCAAAAAGCATGCAATGCAAATATGATCTATGTATAACATTCCAAATTGAAAATTGGGGATGTTACAAACCTACCCCCCTTAGAATGAATCTCGCCCTCGAGATTCGACTTGGCTAGAAAACAGGTGTGGGTGGTCCTTGTGTAGATCATCTTCTCGTTCCTAGGTGGCTTCTTCCTCGGTGTGGTGACTCCACTGAACTTTGAAAAATTTGATAACCTTGTTGTGAGTAACTCTCCTCGAAAATTCGAGAATCTTAACCGGCTTCTCTTCGTAGGTCAGATCACTGTCCAACAGAATTGCTTCCAGGGGTACTGTGTCTCTAAGCGGTATATCGGTCATCTCCGCGTGGCACTTCTTAAGCTGAGAAACGTGAAACAAGCCGTGCACTCCTCACAATCCTTCGGGCAAATCCAACTTATAGGCAACCTCTCCCATGCGTTCCAAAACACGGTAAGGTCCCACAAATCTTGGGGCTAACTTCCCTTTAACTCCGAAACGTTTAACTCCTCGCAGAGGCGATACTCTCACGTACGCTCTGTCTCCGATCTCATAGGCTATCTCCTTGCGCTTTGAGTCTGCATAACTCTTCTGCCTGGACTGGGCTACCTTCAATCTATCTCGGATCAACTTAACCTTCTCCTCAGACTCTTTGATTAAGTCTGGTCCAAACAACTGTCGATCTCCAACTTCATCCCACGACAACGATGTTCGGCATCTCCTTCCATACAATGCCTCGAACGGTGCCATCTTCAAACTGGCCTGGTAACTGTTCTTGTATGAGAACTCCGCATAGGGCAAGTTGTCATCCCAACTAGATCCGTAATCTAATGCACAGGCCCTTAGCATATCCTCCAAAATCTGATTTACTCTCTCCGTCTGTCCATCTGTCTGCGGGTGAAACGCGGTGCTAAACTCTAGCCTGGTACCCAAAGTTTCATGTAACTGATTCCAGAACTTTGAGGTAAACTGGGTTCCTCTATCTGATACGATGCTCCTCGGAACTCCATGCAGACATACAATTCTGTTCATGTATATCTTTGCCAACTTTGCACTGGTATATGTGGTTTTCACAGGGATAAAGTGGGCTACCTTCGTCAATCGGTCTACTACTACCCAGATTGAATCATACCCTGCTTTGGTCCTGGGCAATCCGGTGATAAAATCCATGCCAAGCTTCTCCCACTTCCATTCGGGTATTGGCATAGGTTGTAGCAATCCTGCTGGCTTCTGATGTTCTGCCTTTACTCTCTGACACACATCACAAACTGCTACATACTCCGCAATATCCTTTTTCATACCGTTCCACCAGAAAATATCCTTCAAATCCAAATACATCTTAGTATTTCCTGGTTGAATCGAGTATGGTGAATCATGGGCCTCCTGTAAAATCAACTTCCTGATCTCCGGGTCATTGGGCACATAGATTCGATCCTCAAACCATAGGGTGTCGTGTTCATCCTCACGAAATCCTTTAGCTTTTCCTTCGCTCATCCTCTCCTTTATAGAGGCAATCTCCTTGTCAGCTTTCTGAGCTTCTCTGATTTTATCCATCAGGGTAGACTGGATTTCTAATGTTGCTACATAGCCTCTCGGAACTATCTCCAAACGTAGCTCTCGTAGGTCCTCGGCTAACTCCTTTGGAAGCTGCTCCATCATTAGGGTATTGACATGGCTCTTATGGCTTAGCGCATCGGCTACTACGTTAGCCTTTTCGGGATGATAATGCAATCTCATGTCATAATCCTTAATGAGTTTCAGCCATCTCCTTTGCCTAATCAGCTCCTTCTGAGTGAATATATACTTCAAACTCTTGTGATCCGTATATACCTCACAATGGTTTCCAATAAGAAAATGTCTCCACGTCTTCAATGCATGCACTACGGCTGCTAACTCCAAATCGTGGGTGGCATAGTTCATCTCATGAGGTTTCAGTTGTCGTGAAGCATACGAAACAACTCTTCGTTCCTGCATAAGAACTGCTCCAAGTCCTCGACGTGAAGCGTTGCAGTACACCTCATAATCCTTATGTTGATCTGGCAGAATCAACACAGGGGATGAGACCAACCTTTTCTTTAATTCCTGAAACTGGCCTCACATTCTTCGGTCCAACTGAACTTGGTGTCCTTCTTCAACAACTCTGTCATTGGCTTTGCAATCTTCGAGAAATTCTCAATAAATCTCCGGTAGTATCCTGCAAGTCCAAGAAAACTCCAGATCTCTCCAACTGTTGTCGGGGCTTCCCAATTGGTCACAGTGTCCACCTTGCCAGGATCTACTGCTATTCCTTCTCCGGATATAACATGTCCGAGGAATCCAACTTCCTTCAACCAAAACTCCCATTTGCTAAACTTGGCGTATAACTGATGTTCTCTGAGCTTCTCCAATACCAAACGCAAATGCTCTTCATGCTCCTCTTCATCCTTCGAGAAGATCAATATATCATCTATGAACACTACGACGAACTTATCCAAATACTCCATAAACACTTTGTTAATCAGGTTCATAAAGTATGCCGGTGCGTTCGTCAGACCAAACGACATAACGGTATACTCGTATAACCCATACCTAGTGGTAAAGGTCGTCTTAGGTATATCCTGCTCTCGGATCTTCAATTGATGGTACCCTGATCGCAGATCGATCTTGGAAAATACCTTAGCTCCTTGCAATCTATCGAACAGATCATTGATCATCGGCAATGGGTACTTGTTCTTGATCGTTACTTCATTCAATCATCGGTAATCGACAACCATTCTTAACGATCCATCCTTCTTCTCCACCAGAAGTACTGGCGAACCCCAAGGTGAAGAACTTGGGCGTATGAATCCTTTATCCAGTAACTCCTTAATCTGCTTCTTAATTTCCTCCAAATCCTTTGCGGGCATCCTATAGGGTCTCTTAGAAATTGGCCCGGTGCCTGGCAAAAGTTCAATCAAAAACTCTATATCTCTATCCGGTGGCATGCCAGGTAACTCCTCTGGAAACACATCCGGATAATCCTTCACTACTGGCACTTCCTCCTGAACAACTCCTGACAAGGAATTTAACCTACTCCTCTTTGACTCATGCCAGGATACATACTTGATCCTTCTTCCTTCCGGCGTAGAAAGCAAAATGGTCTTACTGGCACATTCAATATTCCCTTCATACTTAGATAACCAATTCATGCCTAATATCACATCCAGTCCTTGAGATTCCAATACTATTAGGTCTGAAGGGAAAATGTAATTACCAATCCTTAGGGGCAACTGATCACACCATGACTTAGCCATATACTCCGCTCCTGGTGAGGTTACTAACATGGGCGATCTAAGGGCTTGGGTCGGCAGCTTATACTTATCCACGAATCCCCTTGAAATGTATGAATGCGATGCACCAGTATCGAAAAGAACGAGTGCAGTAAAGGACTTAACTAAGAACTTACCTATAACTGCATCTGGTTGCTCCTCTACCTCCTCCACAGTCACGTGGTTCACTTGTCCTTTGTTGAACGGGTTGGGCTTCTTCCCGGCGCTTCCATTGCCATTCCCATTCTTAACTTCTGGGCATTCATTGGTATAATGTCCATTCTTCCCGCACTTGTAACAAGTGACATGGCTAAAATCCCTCTTGGTGGGTGTGGACGGTGTAGGGCGGTTCTGGTTTCCATTGGCTCCATTCCCATTTTTGGTGCCATTGTGATTGTGCGAGCTACCTCCTCCATGGGTATGCTGAAACTATCCTACCGCTTTAGGGGTAAAGCGGGGCTTCTGCTGAGCTCCAGAGCTATACTTTCCTTGCCCATACTTCCTCTTGCGACTCTCAATCTGTTGATGCTTCCTTTCAATCATTAGGGCGCGGTCAACCAACTCCTGGTAGTTATTGAAAGTTGCCACCATCAACTGTATATTCATCTCATCATTCATTCCTTCCATGAATCTCTCCTGCTTCTGGGCATCTGTGGCCACATCATCTGGGGCATAACGAGATAGGGTACTAAACTCATCCACGTACTAGGCCACAGTACGATTTCCTTCGCGCAAATTGCGAAACTCCTGTTTCTTCATACTCATGGCTCCAGTTGAGACATGGGCGGTACGAAAAGCTTGTTGAAATTGATCCCAAGTCACATTGGCTACGGGCTAAGTGGCTGTGTAGTTCTCCCACCATGCTGCGGCTGGTCCAGACAACTGGTGTGCGGCAAATCGCACCTTCTCAGCATCCGAGCAATTGGCGGTGGTCAAATCCCTTCCAATCTTGCGTAGCCAGTCATCAGCCACAATTGGTTCAATGCTGCTAGCAAACACGGGTGGTTGCAACCTTAAGAAACGTGTCAGGTTGTCCACGGGTGGTGGTGGGGAGGGTTGTTGTTGTTCTGGTTGTTCTGAGTGTTCTGGACAAGAAGTTGCATCAGGGTGTTCTGCTGCTGAATCAACTGGGCGAGCTCAGAGGGAAACTTGAATTCACGTCTTGGAGGCATCTGATGGGTGTAGAGGGAAGAGATTAGAATAGAAAAGAGGCCTAAGGGAAAATCACTACCCCTATGCACATGAGACAAACACACAATCATATCACACCAATCAATTTTCAAACAAGGTCTTACAAATCTAACGATCGTTACAAAGGTGCTCTAAAACTAGTATATGGAGGTAAACTACTAGTCACAGGGTGGTCATCTAAAAATATTGATCGGCAGAGGATTCCATAATATCTGCTCCAGCTTCATCTTCATAGTCTTCATCCTTTCTATCCTCAGCTTCCGAATCCGTGTCATCTATGATGATATAGTCTTCCGGTGGAATCTCCTTGGGTTCTTCTTCCTCGTCTTCTTCTCCCATGAGTATCCCTAACTTCCGGGTCAAGTCATCATTCTTCTCCACAATTATCTTCATCTCCTCCTCATATCCGTCGCGTGTAGAATTGAGTTCTTCTTTTAGCTCCAAATTCCTATTTAGGGCTTTCTTTAAATCTATCATCTCAGCACACATCTGGTGCTCCTGGCGACGAATGTGGTGGTTCAACTCCTGGATGAATGCTGCAATGGATATACCCTTATGGGTACTGATCATATCCCAATTCTCATCTTGGTGTCCACAAATCTGGTAGATGGTGTCCTTTAGCTCCTGCTTGTAGACTTCTCCAATCCTTCCCATAGCAATGTGGGCTGCCATGCTCCTTCCTAGGCTCCATGTAGGTGCATTAAAGGAAAATGCTATGAGTGAGGTGACGGGTGCGAACGTCCTTCCTGGAACTTGAGCTTGAATCAACCAACGCTCCTCCTCAGGTAGAGTGGCATTGTAGGTTCCGGTGAAACTTGGTAATCCATTGTTTAGATATCTTGTGACTTCCTTCAGGTGTCGTCCAAATGGCGTATCATCATCCAGTTGCATGAACTTGTGCTTTTCTTCCACCATCCTAAAGAGTAGAAAAGATGAGGAGTCAGAAAAGAGAAGAGTGAATTGTGTTCTAGGGCTTGTCTTAGTGGTCGTGTCCTACAGTCAGCGTGTGCTCTGATACCATCTTGTAGCGACCAGACCTCAAACAGTCTGATCTCTGTGCATCAGTGTCATCCCTGGATCAGTAATGCTGACACGCATAGTACTTGAAGGATTTATAACAGAGTAGCAATCACACACTTATTACATCGATAGTCCAACGATGAACTTATTACACATAATATGGCTAAAGGCCATCTAACACGATAACAGCGGAAGGCTTGGAAGATAAGTGAGTCCATCAACTCCAGCGGCATCACTGAGTATAGAACCACGACCTAAAAGGGCGTCTTACTCGTCGTCTGAAAAGTCTGCAACATGAAATGTTGCAGCCCGAAAACGGGTCAGCACATGGAATATGCTGGGAAGGTAACACAAGAGAATGCAATGAAAGTAAAGCTATACTATATACAATATGGCTGGTGGAAAGCTCTATGGTTAAGTTTTTGCGTAAAGCCAATTTTCCCTACTTCAAAGGAATAGATTTTAATTAACTATCATGGTAGTTGAAACATCGTTGAGAAGATAGACATCCTCTCAACCCCAATTAAAGTAATCATTAAACCCAACAATATTAAATTAAAGTAACATGTTGAGATGCACATGAAAATCCAAGTACTAGATACTCAAGACGTCCATAACCAGGGACACGGCTAATCATGATCAGTTTGTACACTCTGCAAAGGTTTGTGCACTTTTCCCACAAGACTCGATCGCCTCCGTTTGGTTTCTCGCACTGCATGGTGTTTGAGAAACGGATGACCGAGACATAGTCTTTCAGAAGCGCTAGCACCTTACGATCGGGCGGACCGTACCAACCTACATCCCCTACATCTGCTAGTCGCACGACTTACTCATACTATGCTAGAGCCCATAATAGCATTGTTGCTGCACATGGAAGTTTCTAGTATGAATAATCTCATGATCCCTTTGAGCCTGGGTGGCGGTCCATAAAAAAACAGGCAATCGCTGGAATACCCAGGTGCCTCAATCCACCCAGATGTGTATTAATGTTGCCACCTTAAGTTGAACCATTAATTAACAAACTCACATCTGTCATGGATTTCACTCACCCAATCCACGTCTACGAGCATAGCATGTCCTAACAGCAAACGTAGAAGTGACTCCCAAAGGTTTGAATGTAATGCAGGTAATAAGTACTACCTCAATCTACTTCCCAATCCCACAAGTTAATTGAACCTACTCATGCAATGTGTGAGGGTTGAACTAATGCAATGAAAACTGGGTAATTGGAAAGTATGATCAAAGTGTTATTTGCCTTGCTGATGATCCGCAAAACCTAGAGACTCAAAGTAACAAGCGGCGCACTCTGGGTACTCTAGCACAAACAAACAAGCATACAATAAGTACTTAACTAATGCAAGGGTAAAACTCAAATAATAGGTTTAACCAGAAAGTTCAACTTAAGAACTCCGGTTTGCAAAAAGAATCAACTCGAAAGAAGCAACGAAACTCAAACTACAAAAGAAACGAGCTCCGGTTTACTAGTTGGCCTAAAGTCAAATTTTACAGTAGCAAAAACTTTGTTTCAGTTGATTTAACGTAAAGAGGGCATCGAGATGAAGATCTGGGATTTTGAATCACCTGATTCCGACTCTCGACCGAAAAGAAAAACGCGAAACAAGATCAGGGCAGAAATCGCGATCGGAATAACCGCGGATAAATACCCCGAAAAAGAAAAACGACGAACAGGCTAACGAACGAACGTTCGCTGTCTGCGGTTAACTAACGAAAACCGTTCGTTAAAACGAACGTACGGACGGACGTCCGCTAAATAACTAAACCGACGAAAAACCGAACCGATCTATTCTAAAAAAAAGATCTAGGGATTTCCTAAAAAAATGATCGGTTCTTTTAAAAAAACGATGGCGGCGGCGTATACTTCGGCGACAGCGGCGGGATCCGGCGGCTCCGGCGGGCGGCGGGCGGGGCGGCGGCTTCGGCGGGCGGTGGCAGCTGCGCGGGGCGGCGGTGGCGGCGGCGCTGTGCGACGCGGGCGGGGACGGCGGCGGCGACGTCAGGCGGCGGCGGCGGCTAGGGCTGGCGGCGCTGGGCTGGGGCGATCGGGCCGGATCGGGCGGCTTATAAAGCCCAGAGTCCTGGGCCTTCACGACTCCTAGTCGGTTTCCTAATTTTTTTTTTCTAAATAGAGTTCTGGCGCAGAAAAACTAACGAAAGAAATACCAAACGGACTCCAAAATTCCCGAAATAAATTTTCACCGTCCTCTAATAATATTTAGGACAAAGTGAACATTTTTCCCAGACCTAAATGCAATTTTGAAAAACACGTATTTTTCCTATGTAAATAAATCCAGAAAAATACCAAAAGTGATTTTTACATTTTTCTTCCAATATTTATGTTATTTTGGAGAAGTCATATTATCTCCGCTCATTTTTGGTATTTAGAAATATTTGTAGGAGAGAAAAATTATTAGAATCACACTGTCCTCGTACCGGTATCCGAGGGAACACAAATACGAAACGGTAAAATCCCCAACTCTCTCCGTAGGTCCTTGAGTTGCTTAGAATTTTCGAGGAACGCCACGAACAAAATGCAAAATGCATGTAATGCAAATATGATCTATGTATAACATTCCAAATTGAAAATTTGGGATGTTACAGAAACTTGGCGTGTCGTCTTATTATAGTGTAGACAGGCCGCCTGCCAAATTTCATCGCATTCGGAGTCCGTTTGATAGTCCAACGGATGTATATAGCGGCACTAGTCGACGGGTAATTCATCGGACGTTTTCGGTCTCCGAAAACCCCGCGGGCCTCTCTCTCTCTTCTCTCCTCTCAGTCCGAGGCCTCTACCCACAGCCCACCTAGGCCCAACCTACCCTTCATCCGACCGGAGCCGTCCGATCGGCATCCGAGGGCTCAAAACAACCCCAAGACCCCCTAAACCTAGCCACTTTCCCTATTTAAAGACCCCCTCGTGCCATTTTTTGGAACCCTAGTCCCTTCCCCTACCTCTAGACTCCCTCCACCTCGAAATCCGCGCAGCCAGCCACCTTCCCTGTCGGTTTGAGCGCCTAGCCACCTCACCGGCGCCACTTGGCAGCTCCCCATTGGTCGCGCCACCACCAGCCGCCGCCCACAGCCAATCCTGGCCACCCACCTGTCCCCACTCAGCCTCCACCCCGCCTGGCCCACCCGCGGCCCGCGTCGGCAGGCGCCCGAGCCCCGGTTCCCTCGCCGCTCTCTCCTATCCAAGCGCCGCCGAGCTCTGCTCCTCGCCGCCGGGAGCCTCCGCTGGCCGGCCACCGGATCTGCCGCAAGCGCCCGTCGGCGACCTCCCGAGGCCAGATCCTCCGCCATCTTCCTTCTTCTCTGTACCTCTCTTCCTCTTCTCCCTCTCACCTGACCCCTCTCCCTCGCTGGTTCGTCGCCGTCGCCCAGGCTGCTCTGCCCGTCGCGATGGTCCATGCCGTCGCCGGAAATGAACTCCCCGAGGCCAAATCCGTTGACCCATGCTCTTCCATGGCCTTCGGCCACCGCATCGCGCCGCCCCGCCGCGGAGCATGCCGCCGCCGGCCTCTACCTCTGCCCGCCGCCAGTTGGGTCCCGTCGGCCCCGCCCGAACCCTCTGAACCGTCCGGTTCGACCGGGCCGAACCGGTTCGGCCGAACCAAATCGGGTCCACCTCCGACCGCCTCGGGTTCTCCCCTCTAAGCCGCTTGAGCCGGCCCACCAGGCCCAATGTGAGCGCCCGCCACTATCCTGCGCTCTGAGCACCTTCTAACCTTTTAGCGCTTGTTGTTTTTTTTTTCAGAAAAAAAAGGCTAAGTCCCTGGCCCTTTTGTAAAAATGTGTGCATCTTTGCATGGCTGTAACTTTTTGTGTGTATGTCCAAATTGAGTGAATGATATGTCAAAATGATTGTGGTGATATGTTCTTCACTTTGTTCCATTGTGGCATACTTATTTGAGTTCATCTAGATGCCCTAATCATCATTGCAAGAGTGCTACTTGTTTAAAACTGTTGTTAACTATAGTTTTGTTGCATGCTTGTGATGCTTGTAACTTTGTGCATGTTTATCCAAATGGAGCAAATGATATGTCAAAATGTTCATTGTGAAGTGCTCTACATGTTGGTTGCTGTAGCATTCATGTTAGGTGCCATATTGACATGTTAATATCTGTTGAAAAAGTGTGTGTGGCTGATAAGTGCCGAAACTTATTATGAGATGCTGATTTCACTTGTTCATTGCTATTGATGTGTTAGTCTTCATGCCACATGTCTATTTGTTTTAGAAGCACAATCATATGGTCTTTTCTGTGGTGCAATCCACATTCCATGATATTCTTTGAGGTGACTTAAACAAGCTTGTAAACATGCCATGTTGTTATTGTTGTTTTATACTTACTGAAAAAACTGCTAACTCTGGAATCTGTTAAACCTCATGCTATGTTTGCTTGATGCCTCACTCAAATCCATGCTTGTTTTGGAGTGGCCAATGATCATGTCTTGTTGTCCATGCTATTGTCTATCCATCCATGCCCTTGTTTGCTTATATTACCTGTTGTAGCTTATTTATTTCTTGCTCTCAAGTTGCTATAAATTTTACCTGTCAGCCTGTTATCAGCATGATCAATTTGGTGAAGCTTGTTGTTATTGATCCATGCTTCCTATGGAGATGCTCCAATGGAGTTGTTTGATGTATGCTATGTCTACTTCATATCCATGATCTTTATATATTTAGTGGAGTTGATATGCTTGTTGTTTTGTGCCTCCGAAGGCTGCATCGTGATGATGTTTTTGCCTTCCCAGATTTTGGCTAAATCTGGATAAATTTATTGCCACTTGCCATGCTTGTTTAATTGTGTTCCAGTAGGTTTTGGGGTGTGTTCTAAGTTCATGCTTGTTAAGTATCATGTCTAGTTCACATCGATGCCTCTTGTTATCATGTTTGGGTGTGGTAGCATATATATATCTTGCTCCAAAGTTGTTATGTGGTTGTTAACTTCAGCTTGTTGTTATATCTTGTTTCATGTGTATGTGTTGAACCGTTGCTCCGTTTTGAGTGTGTCCTATATGTAACTTGTGTGCTTTTGCATGTAGAAGCATAATATCATGTTGTTTACCTATTTGGAGTGTGTTTGCTTGATGTTTGGGTGCATCTTGCACCGATGCCATGCTTGTCTTGTTTTGCTCATATCTTCTAGGTCGTAGCTCCGAAGTAAACAAACTTTATATGAAACTTGACTAGAATTTCGAGTAGATCATCATGGTGCATGTTAATTTGTTGTTTAACCACTTTAACTTAAAGTTTATTCAGATCTGTACTAATTTCAAATTATGCATATGAGGACTTACCGGATTTGTTATGTGGTGATTCCGGCCTAATTTAAACTTGTTGACTTGTGTTGTTCTTGTGTGCTTCATCCCTTGCCCTATATTGCATCATATAGACTTGTATTGCATCATACTTGGTTGAGCATATTGTCATGTTCTTGTGTTGTGTGTTTACCTTGTTGTGTGCTTCTTCTCGTTAGTGCTTGTTCCGTTGCGATCGTGAGGATTCGTTCGTCTACACGTGGTTTGTCTTCAAGGCTTCTTCTTCGTCTTCTTCATGGATCCGTTCTTCTTCTTTGCGGGATATCAGGCAAGATGACCATCACCTTGGATACCTTTACTATCATTTCTATGCTAGATGTCTCGATGCTATCGTTATATGCCGCACTACCCATCATTTTGGTCAGCCCCTCTCCTTGTTGCCATGAAACCTCTAACCTTTGACACCTTCCCAGCAAACCATTGTTTGGCTATGTTACCCGCTTGCTCAGCCCCTCTTATAGCGTTGTTAGTTGCAGGTGAAGATGAAGTTTGTTCCATGTTGGAACTTGGTGTTTTGGGAATATCACAATATATCTTATATATCTTAACACACCTATATACTTGGCAATGGGTGGAAGGCTTGGCCTTTTGCTCAGTGTTTTGTTCCACTCATGCCACCTTAGGAGCCGATAAACCGGCATTATGTTCCTTGATTTTGCGTTCCTTACACGGTTGGGTATATGGGGACCCCTTGACAGTTCCTCTTTGAATAAAACTCCTCCAGCAAGGCCCAACATTGGTTTTATTTTGCTCATAATAAAAACTTAATTAATTAATTAATTGCATAGGGAGTTACCTCTACCCGAGGATTCTTTCTACATAGCAGGGGGTCCAGTGCTGATGGTGTTGGTCCCCAACGGGGAGCCTGCGGGGCCACCTTGGGAAACCCGAGGGCTGGTTTTACCTGTAGCATCACCCATCTGGACGTGGCCTGAGACGAGATACGCGCGGCTACTATCAGGGTGTCGGCACGCCGGGAGGTCTTGCTGGACTTGTTTTACCATTGTCGAAATGTCTTGTGCACCGGGATTCCGAGCCTGATCGGATTGTCCCTAAGATAAGGGGTAATATTATTATTACTTCTGCTGATCGTGAGAGCTTGTGATGGGCTAAGTTGGGACACCCCTGCAGGGTTATGATCTTTCGAAAGCCGTGCCCGTGGTTATGTGGCAGATTGGAATTTTTTAATGTCCAGTTGTAGAGAACTTGACAGAGGATCCGAAGTAAAACACACAACTGTGTGAGTAACCATGACTGTCTCTTTTCACTTTGAGAAGAAAAGACGGTGGGGTTATGTTTGACTCGTAGGTAGTTCAGGATCTTTAGCGATCACTACTAGTTGCGACCGTTTGCGTAGATGTTCATCTTATTCTTGTACTCGTAAGTTAGCCACCATATTATGCTTAGCCACTGCTGCAACCTCACCACTTAACGTCTTCCTACCCATTAAGCTTTGCTAGTCTTGTTACCCATGGTTATGGGATTGCTGAGTCCTCGTGGCTCACAGATACTACAACAATAGTTGCAGGTGCAGGTTTCCGATGTCTTGACGTGAGAGCGATGATCATTGTGTTGGAGTTCTTTATTCTTCTTTTTCTTCTTCTTCAGTCTTGGGTTAGGTTCTGGGTTGGCGGCCTGGGATAGCAGATGGATGTCGTTGTGCTTTTCATGTTTCCATCCGTAGTCGGATGCCTTGTATTGATGTTGTTGTATTCATGTGACTTGTATGTATTGTTGTATCCCCCATGTATTTATGTAATGGTACGATGTTATGATATCCATCTTGCTAAGCGCCTGAGATGCGGTTGTGACCCAATTACGTAAGTGTCACGTGATCGGGATAGAATCGCATCTTGGGCCTGACCAAGTGTTCCTCCGGTATTTGGGAGTTGCATAATCTCACAGTCCGAGGAACATGTATAAGTCATGAAGAAAGCAATAGCAATAAAACTAAATGATCATTATGCTAAGCTAACAGATGGGTCTTTTCCATCACATCATTCTCCTAATGATGTGATCATGTTCATCAAATGACAACACATGTCTACGGTTAGGAAACTTAACCATCTTTGATTAATGAGCTAGTCTAGTAGAGGATGACTAGGGACATGATGTTTTGTCTATGTATCTACACATGTATCAAGTTTTCGACTAATACAATTCTAGCATATAAAATAACAACTTTATTATTTCCTCTAGGGCATATTTCCTTCAGAGGCCGCCGACAAGTTGGGTACACCATCGTTTCTTTTTGGTTTCATTATGGGATATCCAACAGGGGGATGCCGGGAAACTCCAAGTGTGCCGCCTCTTATGCATTTGCATTGCGGGTCTTTCCCTCAAGGTACTGTGTTTTTCTTCACCTTTTTAGTTCTTGATCTTCTGTTGTTGGATTTAGCCGGCCGGGTATATACAAACGTACACTTGGGTGATCGTATTTTTATATATTGTTGCTTTGTTTGGATGTTGTTATGCGCAAGCTTGCTCCAGGCCGGGTGCTTATTGAAGGAAATATGCCCTAGAGGCAATAATAAAGTTGTTATTTATATTTCCTTATATCATGATAAATGTTTATTATTCATGCTAGAATTGTATTAACCGGAAACTTAGTACATGTGTAAATACGTAGACAAAACAGAGTGTCCCTAGTATGCCTCTACTAGACTAGCTCATTGATCAAAGATGGTTATGTTTCCTAACCATAGACATGAGTTGTCATTTGATCAACGGGATCACATCATTAGGAGAATGATGTGATGGACAAGACCCATCCGTTAGCATAGCACTATGATCGTTTAGTTTCACTGTTATTGCTTTCTTCATGACTTATACATGTTCCTATGACTATGAGATTATGCAACTCCCGAATACCGTAGGAACACCTTGTGTGCTATCAAACGTCACAACGTAACTGGGTGATCATAAAGAAGCTCTACAGGTGTCTCCGAAAGTATTCGTGGTGTTGGCATAGATCAAGATTAGGATTTGTCACTCCGAGTATCGGAGAGGTATCTCTGGGCCCTCTCGGTAACACACATCACAATAAGCCTTGCAAGCAAAAGACTAATGAGTTAGTCACGAGATGATGTGTTACGGAACGAGTAAAGAGACTTGCCGGTAACGAGATTGAACTAGGTATGGAGATACCGACGATCGAATCTCGGGCAAGTAACATACCGATGACAAAAGGAACAACGTATGTTGTTATGCGGTTTGACAGATAAAGATCTTCGTAGAATATGTAGGAGCCAATATGAACATCCAGGTTCCGCTATTGGTTATTGACCGGAGATGAGTCTCGGTCATGTCTACATAGTTCTCGAACCCGTAGGGTCCGCACGCTTAACGTTTGATGACGATCGGTATTATGAGTTTATGAGTTTTGATGTACCGAAGGTAGTTCGGAGTCCCGGATGAGATCACGGACATGACGAGGAGTCTCGGAATGTCCGAGACATAAAGATTGATATATTGGACGACTATATTCGGACACCGGAAGTGTTCCGGAAAAGTTTCGGATTTAACTGGATTGCCGGAGGGGGTTACCGAAACCCCATACGAGGGGGGATGGTCCATAGTGGGCCTTAAGGAAAAGAGAGAGGCAGCCCATAGAGGCTGGCCGGCGCCCCACCTAGGGATCCTAGTTGGACTAGGATTGGGGTGGCGCCACCTCTCCCTCTTTTCCTTTCCCTCTCTTCCTTCTTGATGGACTCCTACTAGGAATATGATTGCAATCCTATTCCTAGTAGGATTGCCCTAGCCGCACCATAGGAGGCCGGCCGGCCCTCCTCCCTTGCTCCTTTATATACGGGGGCAGGGGGGCACCCAAAGACACACAAGTTGAATTGTTCCAGCCGTGTGCAGTGCCCCCCTCCACAGAAACACACCTCGGTCATACCGTTGCAGTGCTTAGGCGAAGCCCTGCGTCGGTGAATACATCATATCCGTCACCACGCCGTCGTGCTGACAAAACTCTCCCGTGAAGCTCAACTAGATCAAGAGCTCGTGGGACGTCATCAAGCTGAACGTGTGCTGAACGCGGAGGTGCCGTACGTTCGGTGCTAGATCGGTTGAATCGCGAAGAAGTTCGACTACATCAATCGCGTCACTTGACGCTTCCGCTTCCGGTCTACGAGGGTACGTAGACACACTCTTCCCTCTCGTTGCTATGCATCTGGTAGATAGATCTTGCGTGATCGTAGGAAAATTTTAAAATACTACGTTCCCCAACAGTGGCATCAGAGCCAGGTCTATGCGTAGATGATATGCACGAGTAGAACACAATGAGTTGTGGGCGATACTAGTCATACTGCTTACCAGCATGTCATACTTTACTTCGGCGGTATTGTGACATGAAGCGGCCCGGACCGACATTACGCGTACGCTTACGCGAGACTGGTTTCATCGTTACGAGCACTCGATGCTTAAAGGTGACTGGCGGGTGTCTGTCTCTCTCACTTTAGCTGAATCAAGTGTGGCTACGCCCGGTCCTTGTGAAGGTTAAAACAGCACATACTTGACGAAACATCGTTGTGGTTTTGTATGCGTAGGTAAGAACGGTTCTTGCTAAGCCCGTAGCAGCCACGTAAAACTTGCAACAACAAAGTAGAGGACGTCTAACTTGTTTTTGCAGGGCATGTTGTGATGTGATATGGTCAAGACATGATGAGTTATACGGTTTTGTATGAGATGATCATGTTTTGTAATGTTATCGGCAACTGGCAGGAGCCATATGGTTGTCGCTTTATTGTATGAAATGCAATCGCCATGTAATTGCTTTACTTTATCACTAAGCGGTAGCGATAGTCGTAGAAGCAATAGTTGGCGAGACGACAACGATGCTGTGAGGGAGATCAAGGTGTCGCGCCGGTGACGAAGGTGATCATGAGGGTGCTTTGGAGATGGAGATCAAAAGCACAAGATGATGATGGCCATATCATGTCACATATTTTGATTGCATGTGATTTTTATCTTATTATGCTTCTTATTTTGCTTAGAACGACAGTAGCATTATAAGATGATCCCTTACTAAATTTCAAGGTATAAGTGTTCTCCCTGAGTATGCACCGTTGCGAAAGTTCGTCGTGCCGAGACACCATGTGATGATCGGGTGTGATAAGCTCTACGTTCAAATACAACGGGTGTAAGCCAGTTTTGCACACGCAGAATACTCGGGTTAAACTTGACGAGCCTAGCATATGCAGATATGGCCTCGGAACACTGGAGACCGAAAGGTCGAGCGTGAATCATATAGTAGATATGATCAACATAAGATGTTCACCATTGAAACTACTCCATCTCACGTGATGATCGGACATGGTTTAGTTGATTTGGATCACGTGATCATTTAGATGACTAGAGGGATGTCTATCTAAGTGGGAGTTCTTAAGTAATATGATTAAATTGAACTTTAATTTATCATGAACTTAGTCCTGGTAGTATTAGCATATCTATGTTGTAGATCAATAGCTCGCGATGTTGCTCCCTGTTTTTTTTATATGTTCCTAGAGAAAACTAAGTTGAAAGATGTTAGTAGCAATGATGTGGAATTGTTCCGTGATCTGAGGATTATCCTCATTGCTGCACAGAGAATTATGTCCTTGATGCACCGCTAGGTGACAGACCTAATGCAGGAGCAGATGTAGACGTTATGAACGTTTTGACAAAAGCTCGGTATGATGACTACTTGATAGTTTAGTGCACCATGCTTAACGGCTTAGAATCGGGACTTCAAAGACGTTTTGAACGTCATGGACCATATGAGATGTTCTAGGAGTTGAAGTTAATATTTCAAGCAAATACCCGAATTGAGAGATATGAAGTCTCCAACAAGTTCTATAGCTAAAAGATGGAGGAGCATAGCTCAAGCAGTGAGCATGTGCTCAGATTGTCTGGGTACTACAATTGCTTGAATCAAGTGGGAGTTAATCTTCCAGATAAGATAGTAATTGACAAAGTTCTCTAGACACTATCACCAAGTTAGTAGAACTTCGTGATGAACTATGATATGCAAGGGATGACAAAAGTAATTCCCGAGCTCTTCGCGATGCTGAAATCGGCGAAGGTAGAAATCAAGAAAGAGCATCAAGTGTTGGTGGTTAACAAGACCACTTGTTTCAAGTAAAGGGCAAAGGGATAGAAGGGGAACTTCAAGAAGAATGACAAGCAAGTTGTCACTCCCATGAAGAAACCCAAAGCTAAACTCAAGCCTGAAACTAAGTGCTTCTACTGCAAAGGAAATGGTCACTGGAAGTGGAACTGCCCTAGATACTTGGCGGATAAGAAGGATGGCAAAGTGAACAAAGGTATATTTGATATACAGATTATTGATGTCTATTTTACTAGTGTTCATAGCAACCCCTCGGTATTTGATACTGGTTTAGTTGCTAAAGAGTAGTAACTCAAAATGGGAGTTGCATAATGAACAGAAACTAGTTAAAAGATGAAGTGACGATGTGTATTGGAAGTAGTTCCAAGATTGATATGATCATCAAACGCACACTCCCTATACTTTCGGGATTAGTGTTGAACCTAAATAAGTGTTATTTGGTGTTTGTGTTGAACATGAATATGATCTGATCATGTTTATTGCAATACGGTTATTCATGTAAGTTAGAGAATAATTGTTGTTTTGTTTACATAAATAAAACCTTCTATGGTCATACACCCAATGAAAATGGTTTGTTGGATCTCGATCGTGTGATACACATATTCATAATATTGAAGCCAAAAGATGCAAGGTTAATAATGATAGTGCAACTTATTTGTGGCACTACCGTTTAGGTCATATTGGTGTAAAGCGCATGAAGAAACTCCATAGTGATGGACTTTTGGAATCACTTGATTATGAATCACTTGGTGCTTGCGAACCATGCCTCATGGGCAAGATGACTAATACTCCGTTCTCCGGAACTATGGAGCGAGCAACAGATTTGTTGGAAATCATACATACTGATGTATGTGGGCCAATGAGTGTTGAAGCTCGCGGCGGGTATCGTTATTTTCTGACCTTCACTGATGATTTGAGCAGATATGGGTATATCTACTTAATGAAGCACAAGTCTGAAACATTTGAAAAGTTCAAAGAATTTCAGAGTGAAGTGGAGAATCATCGTAACAGAAAATAAGAGTTTCTACGATATGATCGTAGAGGTAAAATATTTGAGTTAGCGAGTTTGGCCTTCAGTAAAAACAATGTGAAATAGTTTCACTACTCACGCCACCTGGAACACCATAGTGTAATGGTGTGTCTGAACGTCATAACCGTACTTTATTAGATATGGTGCGATCAATGATGTCTCTTACCGATCTACCACTATCGCTTTTGGGGTTATGCATTAGAGACAGCTACATTCACGTTAAATAGGGCACCATCTAAATCCGTGGAGATGACACCGTATGAACTGTGGTTTGACGAGAAACATAAGCTGTCATTTCTTTAAGTTTGGGTCTGCGATGCTTATGTGAAAAAGTTTCAACATGATAAGCTCGAACCCAAATCGGAAAAGTAAATCTTCATAGGATACCCAAAAGAAACTGTTGGGTACACCTTCTATCACAGATCCGAAGGCAAGGACTTTGTTGCTAAGAGTGGATCCTTTCTAGAGAAGGAGTTTCTCTCGAAAGAAGTGAGTGGGAGGAAAGTAGAACTTGATGAGGTAATTGTACCTTCTCCCGAATTGGAAAGTGGAACATCACAGAAACTAGTTCCAGTGATTCCTACGCAATTAGTGAGGAAGCTAATGATGATGATCATGAAACTTCAGATCAAGTTTCTGCTGAACTTCGTAGATCAACCAGAGTTCGTTCCGCATCAGAGTGGTACGGCAACCCGGTTCTGGAAGTCATGTTACTGGACCATGATGAACCTACGAACTATGAGGAAGCGATGATGAGCCCAGATTCCGCAAAATGGCTTGAGGCCATGAAATCTGAGATGGGATCCATCTATGTGAACAAAGTGTGGACTTTGGTTGACTTGCTCGATGATCGGCAAGCCATCGAAAATAAATGGATCTTCAAGAGGAAGACTGACGCTGACGGTAATGTTACTGTTTACAAAGCTCGACTTGTTACGAATGTTTTTCAACAAGTTCAAAGAGTTGACTACAATGAGACTTTCTCACCCGTAGCGATGCTTAAGTCTGTCCGAATCATGTTAGCAATTGCCGCATTTTATGAAATCTGGCAAATGGATAACAAAACTGCATTCTTTAATGGATTTATTAAAGAAGACTTGTATATGATGCAACCAGAAGGTTTTGTCAATCCTAAATGTGCTAAAAAATGTGCAAGCTCCAGCGATCCATCTATGGACTGGTGCAAGCATCTCGGAGTTGGAATATACGCTTTGATAAGTTGATCAAAGCATATAGATTTATACAGACTTGCGGTGAAGCCTGTATTTACAAGAAGTGAGTGGGAGCACTACAACCTTTCTGATAAGTATATGTGAATGACATATTGTCGATCGGAAATGATGTAGAATTTTCTGGAAAGCATAAAGGAGTGTTTGAAAGGAGTTTTTCAAAGAAAGACCTTGGTGAAGCTGCTTACATATTGGGCATCAAGATCTATAGAGATAGATCAAGACGCTTGATAAGACTTTCGATAAGTACATACCTTGATAAGATTTTGAAGTAGTTCAAAATGGATCAGTCAAAGAAGGAGTTCTTGCCTGACTTGTAAGGTGTGAAGTTGAGTAAGACTCAAAGCCAGACCACGGCAGAAAAATATAGAGAGAATGAAAGTCATTCCCTATGCCTCAGCCATATGTTCTATAAAGTATGCCATGCTGTGTATCAAACATGTTGTGTACCTTGCCATGAGTTTGTCAAGGGGGTACAATAGTGATCCAGGAGTAGATCACTGTACAGCGGTCAAAATTATCCTTAGTAACTGGATGACTAAGGAAATGTTTCTCGATTATGGAGGTGATAAAGAGTTCGTCGTAAAGGGTTACGCTGATGCAAGCTTTGACACTAAATCCAGATGACTCTAAGTATCAATCTGGATGCGTATTAAAAGTGGGAGCAATTAGCTAGAGTAGCTCCATGCAGAGCATTGTAGACATAGAAATTTGCGAAATACATACGGATCTGAATGTGACAGACCCGTTGACTAAACTTCTCTCACAAGCAAAACATGATCACACCTTATTACTCTTGGGTATTAATCACATGGCGATGTGAACTAGATTATTAACTCTAGTAAACCCTTTGGGTATTGGTCACATGGCGATGTGAACTATGGGTGTTATTCACATAACGATGTGAACTATCGGTATTAAATCACATGGCGATGTGAGCTAGATTATTGACTCTAGTGCAAGTGGGAGACTAAAGGAAATATGCCCTAGAGGCAATGATAAAGTTGTTATTTATATTTCCTTATATCATGATAAATGTTTATTTCATGCTAGAATTGTATTAACCGGAAACTTAGTACATGTGTGAATACATAGACAAAACAGAGTGTCCCTAGTATGCCTCTACTAGACTAGCTCATGGATCAAAGATGGTTATGTTTCCTAACCATAGACATGAGTTGTCATTTGATCAACGGGATCACATCATTAGGAGAATGATGTGATGGACAAGACCCATCCGTTAGCATAGCACTATGATCGTTTAGTTTCACTGATATTGCTTTCTTCATGACTTATACATGTTCCTATGACTATGAGATTATGCAACTCCTGAATACCGTAGGAACACCTTGTGTGCTATCAAACGTCACAACGTAACTGGGTGATCATAAAGAAGCTCTACAGGTGTCTCCGAAAGTATTCGTGGTGTTGGCATAGATCAAGATTAGGATTTGTCACTCCGAGTATCGGAGAGGTATCTCTGGGCCCTCTCAGTAACACACATCACAATAAGCCTTGCAAGCAAAAGACTAATGAGTTAGTCACGAGATGATGTGTTACGGAACGAGTAAAGAGACTTGCCGGTAACGAGATTGAACTAGGTATGGAGATACCGACGATCGAATCTCGGGCAAGTAACATACCGATGACAAAAGGAACAACGTATGTTGTTATGCGGTTTGACCGATAAAGATCTTCGTAGAATATGTAGGAGCCAATATGAACATCCAGGTTCCGCTATTGGTTATTGACCGGAGATGAGTCTCGGTCATGTCTACATAGTTCTCGAACCCGTAGGGTCCGCACGCTTAACGTTTGATGACGATCGGTATTATGAGTTTATGAGTTTTGATGTACCGAAGGTAGTTCGGAGTCCCGGATGAGATCACGGACATGATGAGGAGTCTCGGAATGTCCGAGACATAAAGATTGATATATTGGACGACTATATTCGGACACCGGAAGTGTTCCGGAAAAGTTTCGGATTTAACTGGATTGCCGGAGGGGTTACCGGAACCCCATACGAGGGGGGATGGTCCATAGTGGGCCTTAAGGAAAAGAGAGAGGCAGCCCATAGAGGCTGGCCGGCGTCCCACCTAGGGATCCTAGTTGGACTAGGATTGGGGTGGCGCCACCTCTCCCTCTTTTCCTTTCCCTCTCTTCCTTCTTGATGGACTCCTACTAGGAATATGATTGCAATCCTATTCCTAGTAGGATTGCCCTAGCCGCACCATAGGAGGCCGGCCGGCCCTCCTCCCTTGCTCCTTTATATACGTGGGCAGGGGGGCACCCAAAGACACACAAGTTGAATTGTTCCAGCCGTGTGCAGTGCCCCCCTCCACAGAAACACACCTCGGTCATACCGTTGCAGTGCTTAGGCGAAGCCCTGCGTCGGTGAATACATCATATCCGTCACCACGCCGTCGTGCTGACGAAACTCTCCCGTGAAGCTCAACTGGATCAAGAGCTCGTGGGACGTCATCAAGCTGAACGTGTGCTGAACGCGGAGGTGCCGTACGTTCGGTGCTTGATCGGTTGAATCGCGAAGAAGTTCGACTACATCAACCACGTCACTTGACGCTTCCACTTCCGATCTACGAGGGTACGTAGACACACTCTTCCCTCTCGTTGCTATGCATCTGGTAGATAGATCTTGCGTGATCGTAGGAAAATTTTAAAATACTACATTCCCCAACACTTATTTCATTTTTTATGTTGTTTGTTCTTGTAGGTTTGGACATTGCGTGCTCAAAGGCAGCGTGATTTTTGGTTAACATGGCAAGATCGAAGAAGAAGCCGCGAAGAGAGGAAATGTAGAAAAGGCCATACAACATTTCCGACGCTTTTATTTTTTTGGTCGTATGAAATCCGTATTATTAAGAGAAGTCCACATTGGAAGGTACATGTGGAATCAAAGTACATACACGCCCCTATATTGCACCTACGATAACTTCAAATCAGTTTCGAGGAGAGAACCCACCCGGTAGTACCGCTCTACCCAGCGGTAGTACCACTCATCTGTGGGAGTAGTACTTAAGCTGGGAGTCTTAGCCGGTAGTACTCCACTTGAGCGGTAGCACCGCTACCCTGTTGGATCATCACTACCAAATACCGGCCCTACTACTGCTCTTAGGAATTTCCCTTCGAGAATGACGCGGTACTTGGGCGTTAGTGTTTCGAAAGTACTGCTATTTGGTTTTAGCCCGTACTACCGGATACCAGGGGTGGTAGTACCGCTCTGGTGCTGCTTTGCTGCCCTAAGTGAAGACTGCATTACTACCGCTCATGAGAGCAATACTACTGCCCAGGCTTTCGGGCAATTTTCTAATGGGACAAGGGTAGTACCACCCTTACGAGTGGAACTACATCTCAGTGCATTTTCTACACATAATGGTTGGATTTGGGAGGAGCTATAAACGAAGGTGGACAAAAGACTGTATTGATTAATGCAAAGAAGCTCGCTATCCGACGTACTAGAGGAGCTCTCCAGAGAGAAGGGCGGTAGGGCGTGACAAATGAAAATAATTGGACACAAGAAAACAACGCACATGCATTTATGCTAGTTAACAATCAATTGACTCACGAATATTACATAGTAGCAGCTCCAGCTACCTGCTGACTGTGCACACCATCTCCTATAGTTCCTCTTGTATCTTGAACAATGTGGATGGTACAAATATGTGAGAAAAAACTATTACCTTCACAGGGATAAATAACTATTTTTGAGATATACAGATTACCATCAACTACCCTAATGGATGATAGCACAATGATCAAACAATATGCATAGAAATAGAGCTTGTATGATATCAATCATGCAAATCGTGGCAAGCCATCAGCCGGTTGCTACTAGTCCTCGAATAACCTAGATTGATCTTAAATTATGTGAAGACCATTTCATACTTAGTCAAGGCACATCTATTAAGTAACTCAAAGCACAAGGCTTCACAACAATTCCTTATTACCACCCTTCTGCAAACTTCGCACAACAAGCAAGACATTCTGAAAATCAAAACCATTTATTAGATTGATTGCATAGGCAACCTTATTTGATGTTGAAACCCTTCCCTTACATGTAATAGTTGAGGCAATTGCCAACACACATATTTAGGGCTAACATATTATGAAGACACGAGGGGATTGGCCACATGACCGATGAAGAGAACCACACCAGCGATGTCTTCTCGAATAAGGAAGAGGAAAGGGTGATCTGCAACGAAGTCCATCACAATGGGCATCTGTTGTGGTTCGATCATTACACTAGTTGCCGCTGCAGCCTCAGTTCCTTGTTCATTCACTTCGACAAATGACTTGTGAAAAACGGATGAGAGGAATAGGCCCACCTGAGAATTCACCATCTCTGAAAGGTTTGCCTCTGTGCTAAATGGCAACTGAAGACCCAAACTCTTGAGCAAGTTGGTTGCTTCAAATCCAAATGATATCTTGAACTTTGGCAGCATGAACTGCCCAACTACAACTTTTTCCGTTGGTATATGCTTCTCAATGAACTCTGATTCAGTGCTCAATCTTTTGGCCAAGGTCCAGAGACCATCACGTCTTTCAGGAAGAAGAATGTACATGGAGAATTGCCTATTGTCTCCACCTTTCTGATATGGAAGCTTAAGTACCTTCAAGCCGTCGGAAGAGGAAATGTATTGCTTTTTTGTACTGTACATGAATGGTGTTTGAACAGTGTTCCCATTTAAAAGGTGGAAGTTGTCGTATTTTGTCTTAGATTCGTCAAATTTCTCAGTCCAAAGTCCTTTGAAATAAAGGGCATTACCAAGAACCAGTCTAGTGTTGTAGTCAATAGACCCTTCAGGGAGGATCTCTCTGATGAGACCTGTTGTGACATTCTCTACCCAGGAGTTCACTTGACTAGCAACTTCAGGAGCCTGGACCATGGCAAATACATCAGTACTTGGCAAAACAAAATTAGAATAATATCTACTTACAGTTTCTATAATGATAGAAACCAAGAAAGTATAAGATTGTCTAAGAAAACAGGTTAAATTGTACATACTGTTGTGCCACCATGGCCAAAGTTCTGACTAACCATATGCTATTTCCTTTTCAAACAAAATTTACAAGAACAAATGGTAACATTCGCACATAGAATCAAAGACGGTGTACTAGCATCTTTTATACATAATTTATATGTAAAAAGGTCACATACACAACTGATGACGAGACACTATTAACGGTAGATGGTCATGACATCTACAATTTCGTTTGTAGTACTACTACTGATCTTTCCATGATTATAATCGATTGTTGATTTATTTTGTGCATTTTTTAAGAGATGAGAGAATCCCATGATGACAACGAAAACCACGTAAGAAACATGGCACAACTTCTCACCATGAGAGGTCTTGCAACACACCCTGCTGGAAAAAGGGTTGCATATTCAGATATACAAAAAGGCCCTAGACATTCCTAATGATCCGATAAAGTGCCTACTAGTAAAATATATTAAAAAACTGAAAAATAGAAAACTAAAAAAATGTGGACAACAAGTAAAATATCATTTATACACTAAAAGCACAATACAACTGAAAATGAGAGATTGCTTAATTAGATATTTAAAAAATGAAAGTAGAACATCCGATCATTTATTTAGTTTACCATTTGATTGTTATTGGATCGCAAAATTTTAAATCATTACAATTGTAAATAAGCATACATATGTACATCACAATCATTAGAACTTCATAATTGTATCTAAATATATGATGATCAATATATCTTCATAATTGTACCTACACAGATCACGACCTTAGATCATCATGATCATGCCTAAATATATCACTGCCATTTTATATTCATAATTATACCTAGAATGTCATGATAGTCAGACCTTCATAATTGTACCCAATAGTAGGTCAAGACAATTAGATTTTCATAATTATACCTAAACGTACCATCACTGCTGGATCGTCATAATTGTATCTAATTAAGTAAATGTTCTAAAAAGCATTTGCATGGAAACCAGTTAATTAAAAATCTAGAGTGGTGAAAATATTTAGCAGAATGTCAAAGGATACCCATCTCTACATTAGGCTGCTTGTAATGGGTAGTATTGTAAGTTAGTATCATGCTTAAGATACTAGTGTATGATACTATCTCCCTAATGCATAATATTATATAGTATCATATGACTTTATTTACTGACATACATGACACATAGTAGTATAATATTTAGGGCTTTTATCATTTATGCCACCAGTTGTATCCCACTACTCAGTTTTGCCATTAGAAGTAACAGCGGCTTAAAAATGCCATCGATTCGTGAGATGCTTACTCGAAAATGCCATTAGATATATAAAAAATGTCATCATTTCGTTAGATGTTTGCTCAAAAATGCCATTAGACATTGTTATTTTCGCGTCGAATTTGGTGACCATAAAATATGACAAAAATAAGCCTAGACCCACATTTCAGTTCTCTCTATCTCACAATGATAAGTGTGGCCCCACTAGTGAGGAGTAATTAAGAGAATAATTTTACAGGAAAATAAGAATGTTGTCGGGATCAAGTGGGCCCCACACTTTATTGTTGTGAGATAGAGGGAGAGCTGACATGTTGGTCGATAGGTATTTATGTCATTATAACATGTCAAAAGAGATTTAAGATCATAATAATGATGTCCAGTGGCATTTTTGAGCATGTGTCTAACGAAGCGCTGGCATTTTTGAGCAGTTGAAATTCCTAGTGGCAAAACTGAGTAGTTGGACATAACTGGTGGCATAAATGATAAAAACCCTAATATTTATTATGATACGGTATCATGATATGATACTCAACCATTTCTTTCTTCATTTAGTTTTATGTCACCTTATCTAAATTGCCTAGTTGGCATGCACGTTACTAGCTACTCCATCCGTCCATAAATATAAGTCTTTTTAGACATTTCACTATAAAGACTACATTCGCATGTATATATATGCTTTTAAGAGTATAGGTTCACTCATTTTACTTTATATGTAATCTATAGTAAAATCTATTAAAAGACTTAAATTTAGGAGCAGAGGGAGTATGATACTCCCACCAACCTTACTAGAACAAATCTATAACTTTCAGAGTAACAACGACATATAGACATGCAGAAACAAACTACCACTTTTTGAACTAGCAGTGAAAGGAAGGTGATCAACCTTAGTCTGGAAGTCCACGGATTGCACCTCGGACTTATAGTTGCACACGGCGAGCTCCTGGAAGGAAGGCTTGAGCGAGAGCGACGCATCCACAAAAACGCCGTTGGCGAAGGCGACGCGCGGGCCGCCGGTGATGGACGCATCGGCAAGCACTAACCGCACCACCTGCTCGGCGAGCGAATGGAGTTCCTCGGGCTCGCCTGCAATCTCGTTCCCGAGTATGGCTACGAGCTGGTCGCGGGTGGTGCCGCCAGCGCCGGCAGTGATGAGGCTGAGCGCGACATGCAGTGAGACCGGGGAGAAGGCGACGTTGCTGGTAGCAGACTCGGGGTCAGATGAGATAGCGGAGGCGAGGCGGAGGGCGAATCGGGTCTGGTGCGCAACCGAGAGGCGGACATCGGTGGCAAGGGTGGTTGCCATGGCCGGGGTGGTGATCCGTCGGACTTGTGGTAGACTCAAGAAGAGAGGAAATGAACAGGAAGTACAGTTTGCATGGGTGTTATGTAGTTAGCAGTACTATTTAACAGGTGCCTGAAGAAAGTGTACACGCCTTTCTATCTTTGGAGACATCTGCGGATGACACAACAAATCGTAATAAAGTGGTTTTATTTGATTAGTTCAATTAGGCATTGCCGTGTCATTTGGTGCGATCTTACCTGAAGCCAAGCGTTAGACTTTTGGTATGACATATCCACACTTCAAAATTCTCTAGAACATCGGATTTATGTGCACATTGCTACACGACTGGTGACCTTTTGGGTGTTCGTTTTGGAAGCATCGTGTTTTCTACAGGTTGGGATTGCGATGCCAATGTGTAAAGTTTAAAGAAGATATAGTACATGATATTGCATGACAAAACATAAGTGGGATTGGCATGACAGAACATAAGCGGGATTTATTAGGAGAGAGTACGACACGTCTCGTGACATTTAGATGTTTGCTTTAGAAGTATGGTTTTTCCTAAGATCACAAAACTAGTTCTCTAGAGGATTTAAATCCAAAGCAGAATATGGTTCCATTCTCCAACTTCTCTAGAGGATAACCATCTATGTTTTCCATATGGCCGGCGCTAGTTCCCTTGAACCTTTGGAGGAGATAGGGGCTCCCTAATGCTCAGAATATTTAAGGAGGGGGTGTGGGTCGGGGGCAATAATTAAAGGGCGATGCTAGGCGCCGGTGCGTTGGCCGAAAGTTTCGGCCGGTCGCGCCCCAGCCCTAGGATGCGAGCCCGCGTGGCTATTGGATACAGCAAAAAAAAATGATTCGTCATAGGCTTTTTCTACCTCGGGCTAGATCTACAGCTCCCGCTCGGCGTCCTCGTCTCCGCGCATTCAGTCCTCTCTGGTGGCCGTCCTCATCGCCGGTCCCTACCCTCGTTGTTCGTCCTCGTTCGTTAGTCGCCATCCATGCCAGCTGGCCGTCCTAGTCGCCAGTCCCCATCCTCGTCGTCCGTCTTCGTCGTCACCTCGCCCCATGCAACAGCTGCACCTGCCGTTGCAGCTCTCAACGGTGACGGGGGTAACTCCACTGCCGCCCCTCGGCGTTGATGCTCGCTGTAGCCGACAATGACCGCCACCCAGTCAGTCGACGCCATTGAAACCGTCACAAACCCCCTGTGTTGCAAATGCTGGAAAAAAAAAAGCTTCAACCGGCACTGCGAATCAGGGGAGAGATGCAACCGCCCGCGCAAAATGCTTCAACCTTAGATTGAAAAAGTTTCAACCAGATGATAGAGAGAGCTTCAATCAAGCGCCGCTCAAGAACGAAAAAAGTTTCAAATCGTTTACAGAAAAAGCTTCGATCGTGGACGGAAAAAGCTTCAACCGTGTATGAAAACAGCTTCAACCGTTGGAAAAAAAAAACTCCAACCAGGCACTGCAAACCAGAGAAAAGTTGCCAACGTTGATAGAAAAAGCTTCAACCGTATATGGGAAAAGCTTCAAACGGCTATCGGCGACAGAGAAGTTGTGGTTGCAGCCCGCGGTCACTTCGGTCATCACCGTCGCGCACACCGGCGGCCGCGGGGTTGCAACACATGGACATCGCCGTGGTAGCACCCCATCATCCCCGGTTGCAGCATCCCCCGTGGTCACCCCGGTCGCTGGCGAGATGGGATGGTCACCGCGCAGAGTTGCGATGGTCACTCGCCGTGCTGCCCATTGCAGCTCGCCATGTCACCGGTTGTAGCAAAATGAAACGCTGATTGTAGCAAAAATCGCGGCGACATGTGCGATGTAGCAAAATGTGACACCGGTGGTAGCATAATGTGATGCCAGTTGTAGCAAATTGTGATGCCGGTTGAAGCATGTAGAAAAAAAAAACATGATGCGGGTTTGTTGCTTGGTACAGCGTCGCCCCGTGGTCACCACGCATGCCGTTCATGGTTGTAACTCCCCTAGACACCGGTTGCAACTCCCTCCAATAACTGGTGTAGCTCTCCACCATGAGCGCTCGTTGCCGAAGATGATGGCGAGGATGGGCTGCAGCCACGCTTTATGCGGGGTAGAGAAAAAGTACAGGAGGTCGAGCTCTGCGTTCATGTCGCCTGGGCGCGATGCTGCTCGTTGGGGGAGAGAGAAACTATGGCGTTAGATGGAAGAAGAGAAAAGGCTAGAGAGGAATGTATGGATGAAACCGAACCTGAATAGATAAGGGAGGTTGCGTGTGCACAGGGGCCACCAACGCATGCTTTACGCAGGCAACACTAATATACGGCCGTAGGATCTCTAGCTATCCAACGAAGCGCGCGTGACCGGCCGAGCGTTCGGCTGGCATGTCGTAGCCAAACATTTTCCATAATTAAATTAGACAATTTCACGGATCTATTGTGCGTCCTAAGTCCAAAATAAATATAAATGATACCACTGATCAATGTGAATGGGTAAATAATTGACAGAAAACTATCACTTTTTGGGGTCACCATCCCAGAGAACTACCAACTTTAAAATTTTGACCGAAAACTTTTGGAATGTTTGAAGAAAACACCAGCTTTCCAAATGCATATGAAGATCTGTGTGTTTTGATGGGAAAGTCCATAATTCTATGCACCCAGTAGTACATTCAAAGAATCTTAGTAACCTGGAAAAAAAACTAAGCACACATTTTGACACGGGCTTTGCTATATTTACGGACATAAACCACGGAAAGTCACTCACGGACTGAGATGGCAGTGCTTTAGTGGAAACTGTGAGCAGCAGGGTCCACCCTTGAAATCAGCGACGGAGAGGGATTGCTTAGGCCGCAGCAGTCTGTAACTTTCCTCTGTAACATGTTCATAAGTGTAGCATTTTTGTTTTGACACATATCCAAACAGTTCAGTCACAAAAACACGATCCGTTTAAATCCAGGCTAAACCCTAGAGACAACTAGCACTTGGGGTTAATGCTAAAGGGGCAATTAACATATGGGCATCTCACAAGCATCAGCTGACGACAATAACCAAACGATCATAATTTCTAGCAGTTCGCCGTATTGAGGCGACGGGTCTTCATCGTCGCCAACGCCACCGAGCAATGTCGTCGTCACGATCCTCCATGCCTCCACCTTATCCAAATATAGCGATATGAGATGACATCCATGCAAAAATGAAGGGACATGCCTCTCTCGTCGCGTCATGGGTTTTTTTGTGAGGGAAAATATCCAGAGGCTTTTAACAAGAACCCACACGCCCCGCCTCCACCTTCCGAGCGCTGATAGCGGCCCCATGCCACATTGACACACCTAGTGCGTGTTTGGTTCCCTGTGTAGCTACAGGCTGCATTGCATGGGGTCCCGGGTAAGCATGGCCTGGTTGGGCTGGTGCAAGGATAAGGAGAGATGGGTGTTTGGTGAACTTGCATGATATTACTGCACCATGAGCAGGTTTTTCTGAATTTTGCTGAACTTGCATCATTGTTTGCTAGCTCCTTCAGCGACAGATGGCTAGCACGTAATCCAGCGCTTGAGCCGCAAGTCGTGACCAAAACTACTGCTCCATTAGCTATCTCGCATACTTGAACTGAAACAGAGGAGACAGATGGATCAAGTTGCGCAGACTCGACCGATTTTGCCGCGAGTCACCATGCAAATGCATCGATCGTTTCCTTCAGTGAGGAACGCAGTGACGCAGCAGCACGAGGACGGCGGCGAACGCGGTGACGCAGCATCGCGAGGCCACGAGGACGGCGGCGAACATGGTGACGCAGCATCGCGAGGCCACGAGGACGGCGGCGAACCCTGTGACGCAGCATCGCGAGGCCACGAGGACGGCGGCGACGAGAATGGCGGCGGCACTTGGTCGAGGACGGTGGCGGCCACAACGCTTGGTTGAGGACGACGACGGCGACGAGACTTGGTCGAGGACGGTGGCGGCGGCAACGCTTGGTCGAGGACGACGACGGCGACGACACTTTGTCGAGGACGGCGGCAGCGACGCTTGGTCGAGGACGACGATGGCGACGGCGCTTGGTCGAGGACAACGACGACGGCG
>LR738712.1:631879636-631908572 GCA_902687465.1 Secale cereale
CTTTGTCGAGGACGGCGACAGCGACAATTGGTCGAGGACGACGACGGCGCTTGGTCGAGGACGAGGACGGCGACGGCGCTTGGTCGAGGACGACGACGACTGCGGCGCTTGGTCGAGGATGTCGACGCCGGCGCTAGCTTGGTCGAGGACGGCGGCGGCGGCTACGCTTGGTTGATGACGACGACGGCGACATCACTTGGTCCAGGACGACGGCAGCGGTGACGCTTGGTCGAGGACAACGACAACGCTTCGTAGAGGTTGAACAAGTACAACGGGGTTTGACGAGGGCGGCGGCGACCATTGGTTGAGGATGACAGCTACGGCGTTTAGTCTAGTGAGGTAGAAGAAAAGGGAACAGAGCCAGCGCCTGCATGCGAGAAAAGCGAGAATCTTGCGCTTCCCTCAACCTGGTTGGGAGGCCTCCATTTACATCCACGGGCCAGGCTCACGAGACCATGCAGCCTACCAAACCATCCAAGTTTTGCATGACGGGTGCAAGCCACATGCAAACCAGGAAACCAAACATCCTCTAGTCAGCGTCGCAGGTTTATGCAATGCCGATTTGCACCGCTAAGGCGCTAAGAGCATCTCCAACAGGCGCGCAAAAAGGCGCGCGCGCGCTAAACTGGCGATTTCGCGCGCGCGGGAAAAATTACGCGCTCCAGCGGCGGCGGGAAAAACGCGCGCGCGGGAACCGCTTGCGCGCGCGCGAAACGGCGGCCTCTCGCGCGCCTTTTTTGCGGCAGCTCGTCCCGCGCGCCTATAAAACGCCGCGCGCGCGCCCCGTCCTCGCTCCACCGCGCTCTCTCCCTCTCTCTCCCTCTCTCTTGCGCCCGCCGCCCCCGAGCGCCGCACCGGAGCACCGCCGCCGCCCCCGACGCGCCACCATGCCGCCGCGCCGCCGTTCTTCGTCGGGCTACCGCGGCGTCCGCGAGCGCCCGAACGGCGGCGGCTTCTATGCCGAGATACGCTCCGGCGATCTCCGGCTTCCCCTCGGCACCTACGAGACGGCGCACGAGGCCGCCCGCGCGTACGACGCGGCGGCGTGGCGCCTAGGCAGGCCGCGCCGTCAGATGAATTTCGACGACGCCCGCACGCTCGAGCAGGCGTTGGAGCTCGCCCCGCCGCCTCGTCTACACACCGCACGAGACCGTGCGGAGCACAAGGCGTCGCAGAACCGCCTCCTCGTCGCCCAGGAGGACGAGCGGCGCATGGCGGAGTGGCGCCGCCTCCACCCGGAGGACGTCGCCGCCGAGCATCAGTACTGGGAACGTCGCCGCGAGGACAGGCGTCGTCGGAGGGAACTGGCGTGTCAGCAGTGCGCCATCCGCGATGCTGGCGGGAGAACGATCTTCACCGCAGAAGATGACCGCTGGTTCGACATCTGGTTGTCAACCTCCTCCGACGGCAACAACGAAGGCGATGATGATGGAGATGACTGGAGCGATTAGTTTTTTTTTTATGTTTTCGAACTATATATCTATCTATCTATGTTTTAGAACTATCTATCTATGTTTTACCTATTTTTTAGAACTATCTATCTTTGTATCCTTTTATTTTAATGCAATTTTAAGTATGAAAAAAAAATGTGCGCGCGCTGTATTTTTGGGCACCACTGGAGCAGCACGCGCGCGCTGCATTATAACGCTGCTGCTGGAGCCAGCACTACGCGCCGCGGCAAAGCAAACTTTGCGCGCGCGGCATATGGTTTTTTTGGGCGCGGCGCTAAGCGCGCTTGTTGGAGATGCTCTAAGGCAAGTTCTCGAACCACTTTATCCTAGGCCACAAATTTAGCATTAAAGTGATCAAAGTTTTAGCACGAATGGGCAGTTACCTCTTTTATATCGAGGGGGTAATGACATGCGTAATTGCATAGCAAGATCTTCAGTGTCAATTTTTCATCGAGTGTTTTCATTTTACATCGCGCGCCCGCTCAGTACTACTCGGTGTGAACAAGTTTGAGCCCCCAGCTCATGTCTTCGCAATGCCGGACATGCGGCACAAGCTTTCCGGTATCGGCGCCGCGCCTGGCCTTGCAGTCGTAGAAGGGAGGCCCGTGCAAGCACGGCTCCATGGACGCCGCCCGCCGACACGGCGGGTCGGGTGTGGTGAGGTTCTCGGGCTTGAACATGATCCACGGGGTGAGCCCGCCGAGCCCGTGGCCGACGTACCCGAACGTGGACCAGCCGCTGGTGACGATGGCGTCGGTCATGCTCAGCAGGTACATCTCGGCCAGGGCCTTCATGTCGTGCGTCGCCTCGCCGGTGAGCTGGTGCTCCTCGTGGCTCGGCTGGTGCACGCTCACGACCTCGCCGGCGGCCGTCGCCGACTGCCAGTACCTCGCCCGGATGTTCTCGAAGTACCATGAGCTCAGGCCGGTCATCAGGACGGCCTTCGAGCGCGCGCCGGCGGTCGTGACCGGCGGCCCCGGCTCCTGCGCCACCACGTCCGGCAGCAGATGCTCCTGCGAGGTGCACGCGAGGATCTGGTCCAGGACGTGCTTGAACGGCGTGTCCCCGTCGAACACCCTGACCTGGATGCCCAGCCGTTGGTCCGAATTTTTCAGGTACGAATCGTAGAACCTCGTGATGAGTCCCCACACTTTGTTGGTCGGGTGGAACAGGTACCGCGCCAGGAGGTAGAACACCGAGTCCTTTCGGGGGAACAGCTTGTCGAGCTCGTCCTGGTAGGCCGGGTTCAGGAAGAGCGCGGGCACGAAGTACCCGTCCGTCCTCATCACCAGCCACGGCGCACGGTGGAGAAACTCCCGGTGGTCGTCGCAGTAGAAGAGCTTGTCGTGGTAGGTGCAGGCGTGGTCGAGGTCGACGAAGACGTAGGGGAGCTCGGACACGGACGCGGCCCGGCCGTACTCCCGCACCAGGTTTCGGTAGCTCTCCGGCACCTCGCCGGTCAGGTTCTCGAGGTCCCGGAGCGGGAAGTCCGGTGGCAGCAGCCACGACGTCTCCTGGAACGGCTCGCAGAAGAGGTCGGGCAGCGACGTGCCCCTGTGGACGAGCAGCACGCGGTCGGTGAGCATGGCGTAGAGGAACGCCGACGCCATGGCCAGTATCCGGTTCCCTAGACCCCTGTACGGCACCAGGACAAGGTACTTGCAAGCGTCGTCATCCTCAGCATGGGTTGTGCCAGTGCCGTTTCGGGACCCCAGCTGCTCCGCCGCTCGCCGGTATATCTCGGTGCCCGGGCCGCACCGCCTCTGCAGCACCTCCTGCTCCCGCAGCCGCTTCACGAGGTGTGTCGACGGCGAGCGGGCCAGTTTCTTGAGGTGGGACGTGGACTGGTACCGGCTGATGCACGATTGTTCGTCGAACCCGGGAACAAGGAGTCCTCCGAGGAGCCCGTCCTGATTGGATTCTGCAAGGCGCAACACGTGAGAGAAATCAGCGCCTCTTCTCACCAATTTGTCATCGTGTAATGCATATCTCCTACAGTTAATTAAACACCAGCGCGTGATGCGCAATATCTGTCATGGGTTTCATGGCAATTGGCAAGTTTCATGTAGGCTGAGCTACAAAGAAACTTTGTGAATTGGCAATCCATTGGCGTTTGGTGTTCAATCTTCAATGCAAATTCTTCTCCCCATGAATTAAATTTGTTCGGAAGCATGGCGCATGCAAAGATTAAACGCGCCATGACGAGACGGCGGAGGAAGATAAAGAGAGCGGCGCATTTATCGGTTCGACGGTTCCTACCTCGGCGATCGTACGTCGTCCTTGCCGTCGCCGCCGATGTCCAGCCAGACGCCAGCGGCAACGGCCTGTCTCGCCGGCTAACCATGATCGCCAGGAACGGCAGCGCGACGAGGCAGACCGCAAGCGACGAGATCCACTTCCTCGCGATCCATGGTTTTCCTTCGTCCTCCTCCTCGGTCTCCCCGTCGGCGTGGTGAGCGGCCTTCTCCACGGCGACCGAGCATTGCTGCGGCGGCCGCTTGATTATGCCATTGCCAATGCCAGCACCGCCCTCCAAGGCCATTGCTACCTGGTGGATCGTGGAGCGTTTTTCCCGGGCTCCCGGATCTCATTCTGACAGATGCTAGGAATTAGGAAAGGCTCCACTATTTGGAAAGGGGCTAAAAAGGAAAATTATACGCTGTAAAAATGGAATTTTGTCAATAAAGACAAGTAATTGCGCGGCGCTACGGTTGCCTATTGTTTGTTGCCTTTCGCACTTCCTCCGGCCTATAGAATGATGAAATGATTCCTTATGTTCGTACGTGTTAGGTTGATCTCCTCTGTGCAGGCCCAACGGCCTGCCAGGCCCTCGGTCAATGCGCCCTGATTGAGGGTGCCCAACTCATTATGGTTGGTGGGCCCCTGTGACCCACGCTATATTAACATAGGTAGGGGCCGGGGCACGACTGACGAAGTTCATCGCCGTCACAAACCCTACCTACACGCCCTATCGATCTAGGGTTAGCGCGGTACTCAGGGGAAGCACCACCTCCTCGCCGTCATCCCCCTACCATCACCGGCCTCTACTTCACCATGGCCGGCGCTGGATCGAGCTCCTTCGTTCAGCACGAAGGTAGGTTAACTGGAATCACTTGTTGGAGATATGCCCTAGAGGCAATAATAAAAGCATTATTATTATATCTCCTTGTTCATGATAATTGTCTGTTATTCATGCTTGAATTGTATTGTACGGAAACAGCGATACATGTGTGAATACACAGACCACAATGAGTCCCTGGTAGGCCTCTAGTTACCAGCTCGTTGATCAACAGATGGTCACGGTTTCCTGACCATGGACATGAGATGTCAGTGATAACGGGAGAATGATGTGATGGACAAGACCCAAACTTCAGCATAACACGAGATCGTATAGTTCGTAATGCATAAGCTTTTCAGTGTCAAGTATTTATTCCTTAGACCATGAGGTTGTACAACTCCCGGATGCTGTAGAAGTACTTTGGGTGTGCCAACCGTCACAACGTAACTGGGTGGCTATAAAGGTACGCATCGGGTATCTCCGAAAGTGTCTGTTGAGGTGGTACGAACCGAGACTGGGATGTTGTCACTCCGTATGACGGAGAGGTACCTCTGGGCCCACTCGGTAAGACATCATCATGAGCTCAATGTGACTAAGTAGTTAGTCACGGGATGATGGATTACGGATCGAGTAAAGAGACTTGCCATGACGAGATTGAACAAGGTATCGGGAATACCAACGATCGAATCTCGGGCAAGTACCGTACCGATGGACAAAGGGAATAACATACGAGATTGAGTGAATCCTTGACACGGTGGTTCATCCGATGAAGATCATCGAGGAACACGTGGGAACCAAAATGGGTATCCAGATCCCGCTGTTGGTTATTGACCGGAGAGTGGTCTCGGTCATGTCTACGTGTCTCCCGAACCCGTAGGGTCTACACATTTAAGGTTCGGTAACGCTAGGGTCGTAGAGATAAATGCACGTGGAAACCCGAAAGTTGTTCGGAGTCCCGAATGAGATCCCGGACGTCACGAGGAGTTCCGGAATGGTCCGAAGGTAAAGATTGATATATAGGAAGTCCAGTTTCGGCCATCGGGTGATCTCCGGGGGTCATCGGGAGCGTCCCGGGACCACCAGAGGGGCCCCGGGGGTCCACCGGGTGGGGCCACCCATCCCGGTGCGGCCCCTAGGCCGCAAGGGGAAGTGTCCAGCCCTTCTGGGCTGGCGCACCACTAGGGGCCCACCTCCCCATGCGCCTAGGGTTAAAACCCTAAGGGGGAGGGGGTCCACTTGCCTTGGGGGACAAGGACTCCCTCCTGGCCGCCGCCCTCCTGCAGATTGGATCTGCAGGGGCCCTGGCGCACCCCCTGGCCCCCTATATATATGTGGGGGGAGAGGGCAGCCGCACCCTTGCCCTGGCGCCTCTCCCCCTCCCGTCACACCTCCATACTCCCACGCAGGGCGCCCGGCGAAGCCCTGCTGCGATCTCCACTGCATCCGTCATCACGCCGTCGTGCTGCCGGATCTCTGACGACTTCTCCTCCCCCCTTGCTGGATCAAGAAGGAGGTGACGTTGTTGCACCGGACGTGTGTTGAACGCGGAGGTGCCGTCCGTTCGGCGCTAGATCATCGGTGACGAAGAACGCGAAAAGTACGACTACTTCATCTACGCTTCTTCGAAAGCTTCCGCTCGCAATCTCCATAACGGTATGTAGATGCACTCTTACTTGCTCGTTGCTAGATGTCTCCATAGTTGAATCTTGGTGAAAGCGTAGAATTTTTTTGAATTCTGCTACGTTCCCCAACAGTGGTATCAGAGCTAGTTTTTATGCGTAGCATCTTGCACGAGTAGAACACAAACAGTTGTGGGCGTTTCATTTTGTTCAACTTTCTTACCGTTACTAGTCAATCTTGATTCGGCGGTATTGTGGGATGAAGCGGCCCGGACCGACTTTACACGTACGCTTACGTGAGACTGGTTCCACCGACAGACATGCACTAGATGCATAAGGTGGCTGGCGGGTGTCTGTCTCTCCTACTTTAGTCGGATCGGATTCGATGAAAAGGGTCCTTATGAAGGGTAAATAGAAGTTGACAAATCACGTTGTGGTTTTGGCGTAGGTAAGAAACGTTCTTGCTAGAAATCCTATAGAAGCCACGTAAAACTTGCAACAACAATTAGAGGACGTCTAACTTGTTTTTGCAACATGTGCTATGTGACGTGGTATGGCCAAAACGAAGATGTGATGAATGATATATGTGATGTATGAGATTGATCATGTTTTTGTAATAGGGAATCACGACTTGCATGTCGATGAACTTGACAACCGGCAGGAGCCATAGGAGTTGTCTTAATTATTGTATGACGTGCGTGTCACTGAATAACGCCATGTAATTACTTTACTTCATTGCTAAACGTTAGCTATAGTAGTAGAAGTAATAGTTGGCGTGACGACTTTTTCAAGACACGATGATGAAGATCATGGTGTCGAGACGGTGACAAGATGATCATGGTGCCCCGAAGATGGAGATCCAAGGAGCAAGATGATATTGGCCATATCATGTCACTTTAATTGATTGCATGTGATGTTTATCATGTTTATGCATCTTGTTTACTTAGAACGACGGTAGTAAATAAGATGATCTCTCACTAAAATTTCAAGTATTGTGTTTCCCCTAACTGTGCACCGTTGCTAAAGCTCGTTGCTCCGAAGCACCACGTGATGATCGGGTGTAATAGGTTCTAACGTTCGCATACAACGGGTGTAAGACAGATTTACACACGCGATACACTTAGGGTTCACTTGACGAGCCTAGCATGTACAGACATGGCCTCGGAACACGGAAGACCGAAAGGTCGAACACGAGTCGTATAGAAGATACGGTCAACATGAAGATGTTCACCGTTGATGACTAGTCCGTCTCACGTGATGATCGGACACAGGCTAGTCGATTCGGATCGTGTATCACTTAGATGACTAGAGATGTCATTCTGAGTGGGAGTTCATTAAAATTTGATTAAGATGAACTTAATTATCATGAACTTAGTCTAAATTCTTTACAATATCTCTTGTAGATCAAATGGCCCACGCTCCAGCTTCCCTCAACTTCAACGCGTTCCTAGATAAAACCAAGCTGAAAGACGATGGTAGCAACTATACGGATTGGGTCCGTAACCTGAGGATTATCCTCATAGCTGCCAAGAGATCATATGTCCTAGAAGCACCGCTAGGTGATGCACCTGCTCCCGATGCGGCCCAAGACGTTTTGAACGTCTGGCAGTCGCGTAGTGATGATTACTCCCTGGTTCAGTGTGGCATGCTTTACAGCTTAGAGTCGGGGCTCCAAAAACGTTTTGAGCACCACGGAGCATATGAGATGTTCGAAGAGCTGAAAATGGTTTTCCAAGCTCATGCCCGAGTCGAGAGATATGATGTCTCCGACGCATTCTACATCTGTAAGATGGAGGAGAACAGTTCTGTCAGTGAGCACATCCTCAAGATTTCAGGATTGCACAACCGTTTGTCTCGGCTGGGAATGAATCTCCCAGATGAAGCGGTCGTTGACAGAATCCTCCAGTCGCTCCCACCAAGCTTCAAGAGCTTCGTGTTGAACTTCAATATGCAGGGGATGGAGAAGTCCATTCCCGAGGTGTATTCGATGCTGAAATCAGCGGAGGTGGACATCAAGAAAGAACATCAAGTGTTGATGGTCAATAAAACCACTAAATTCAAGAAAGGCAAGGGAAAGAAGAACTTCAAGAAGGACGGCAAGCAAGTTGCCGCGCCTGGCAAGCCTGTTGCCGGGAAGAAGCCAAAGTATGGACCCAAGCCTGAGACGGAGTGCTTTTATTGCAAGGGAACGGGTCACTAGAAGCGGAACTGCCCCAAATACTTAGCAGACAAGAAGGCCGGCAACGTCAAAGGTATATATGATATACATGTTATTGATGTGTACCTTACCAGCACTCGTAGTAGCTCCTGGGTATTCGATACCGGTGCAGTTGCTCATATTTGTAACTCAAAACAGGAGCTGCGGAATAAATGGAGACTGGCGAAGGATGAGGTGACGATGCGCGTCGGGAATGGTTCCAAGGTCGATGTGATCGCCGTCGGCACGCTGCCTCTACATCTACCCTCGGGATTAGTTTTAAACCTCAATAATTGTTATTTAGTACCAGCTTTGAGCATTAACATTGTTTCTGGATCACGTCTTATGCGAGATGGCTACTCTTTCAAATCGGAGAATAATGGTTGTTCTATTTATTTGAGAGATATGTTTTATGGTCATGCCCCGCTGGTCAATGGTTTATTTTTGATGAATCTCGAACGTAGTGATACACATATTCATAGTGTAGATGCCAAAAGATGTAAAGTTGATAATGATAGTCCCACATACTTGTGGCATTGCCGCCTTGGTCATATTGGTGTCAAACGTATGAAGAAGCTCCATTCAGATGGACTTCTAGAGTCTCTTGATTATGAATCATTTGACACGTGCGAACCGTGCCTCTTGGGCAAGATGACCAAGACTCCGTTCTCCGAAACAATGGATCGAGCAACCAACTTGTTGGAAATCATACATACCGATGTGTGCGGTCCAATGAGTGTTGAGGCTCGCGGAGGCTATCGTTATGTTCTCACCCTCACGGTTGACTTGAGTAGATACGGGTATATCTATTTGATGAAACACAAGTCTGAGACCTTTGAAAAGTTCAAGGAATTTCAGAATGAGATTGAGAATCAACGTGACAGAAAAATAAAGTTCTTGCGATCGGATCGTGGGGGTGAATATTTAAGTCATGAATTTGGCACACACTTTAGGAGCTGTGGAATTGTTTCACAATTGACACCGCCCGGAACACCTCAACGTAACGGTGTGTCCGAACGTCGAAATCGTACTCTGTTGGACATGGTGCGATCTATGATGTCCCTCACCAATTTACCGCTATCTTTTTGGGGTTATGCTTTAGAGACTGCCGCATTCACTTTAAATAGGGCTCCGTCGAAATCCGTTGAGACGACTCCGTATGAACTTTGGTTTGGCAAGAAACCAAAGCTGTCGTTTCTGAAAGTTTGGGGTTCGATGCTTATGTCAAGAAACTTCAACCTGAAAAGCTCGAACCCAAATCGGAAAAATGCGTCTTCATAGGATACCCAAAGGAAACAATTGGGTACACCTTCTACCACAGATCCGAAGGCAAAGTCTTTGTTGCCAAGAATGGATGCTTTCTGGAGAAAGAGTTTCTCTCGAAAAAAGTGAGTGGGAGGAAGGTAGAACTTGATGAGGTGACAGTCACCCCTCCTGTACCGGAAAGTAGCGCAGCGCAGGAAACTGTTCCTGAGGTGCCTGCACCGACAAGGGAGGAAGTTAATGATAATGATCATGAAGAAACAGATCAAGTTACTACTGAACTTCGAAGGTCCACAAGGGCATGTTCCGCACCAGAGTGGTACGGCAACCCTGTCCTGGAAATCATGTTGTTAGACAACGGTGAACCTTCGAACTATGAAGAAGCGATGGCGGGCCCGGATTCCAATAAATGGCTTGGAGCCATGAAATCCGAGATAGAATCCATGTATGAAAACAAAGTATGGACTTTGGTGGACTTGCCTGATGATAGGCACGCCACAGAAAACAAATGGATATTTAAGAAGAAGACAGACGCGGATGGTAATGTGACCATCTATAAGGCTCGGCTTGTCGCTAAGGGTTATCGACAAGTTCAAGGGATTGACTACGACGAGACTTTCTCTCCCGTAGTGATGCTGAAGTCAGTCAGAATCATGTTAGCTATTGCCGCATTCTATGATTATGCGATATGGCAAATGGACGTCAAAACAGCATTCCTTAATGGCTTCCTCAAGGAAGAGTTGTATATGATGCAACCGGAAGGTTTTGTCGATCCAGAGAACACTAACAAGGTATGCAAGCTCCAGCGCTCGATTTACGGGCTGGTGCAAGCATCTCGGAGTTGGAATATTCGCTTTGATGAGGTGATCAAAGCGTTTGGCTTTATACAGACTTATGGAGAAGCCTGTATTTACAAGAAAGTGAGTGGGAGCTCTGTGGCATTTCTCATATTATATGTGGATGACATATTGCTGATGGGAAATGATATAGAATTCTTGGAAAATGTAAAGGCCTACTTGAATAAAAGTTTTTCAATGAAGGACCTTGGAGAAGCTGCTTACATATTAGGCATCAAAATCTATAGAGATAGATCGAGACGCCTCATTGGTCTTTCACAAAGTACATACCTTGACAAAATATTGAAGAAGTTCAATCTGGATCAGTCAAAGAAAGGGTTCTTGCCTGTTTTGCAAGGTATGAGATTGAGTAAGGCTCAGTCGCCGACCACGGCAGAAGATAGAGAAAAGATGAGTGTCATTCCCTATGCCTCGGCCATAGGTTCTATCATGTATGCCATGCTGTGTACCAGACCTGATGTGAACCTTGCCATAAGTTTGGTGGGGAGGTACCAAAGTGATCCCGGTACGGAACACTGGACAGCGGTCAAGAACATCCTGAAGTACCTGAAAAGGACTAAGGATATGTTTCTCGTTTATGGAGGTGACGAAGAGCTCGTCGTAAAGGGTTACGTCGATGCTAGATTCGACACAGATCTGGATGACTCTAAGTCTCAAACCGGATACGTGTATATTTTGAACGGAGGGGCAGTCAGCTGGTGTAGTTGCAAGCAAAGCGTCGTGGCAGCATCTACATGTGAAGCGGAGTACATAGCTGCTTCCGAAGCAGCGCAGAAAGGAGTCTGGATGAAGGAGTTCATCACCGACCTAGGAGTCATACCAAGCGCGTCAAGCCCGATGACTCTCTTCTGTGACAACACTGGTGCTATTGCCATTACCAAGGAGCCCAGGTTTCACAAGAAGACCAAGCATATCAAGCATCGTTTCAACTCCATCCGGAATTATGTTCAGGATGGAGACATAGATATTTGTAAAGTGCATACGGATCTGAATGTCGCAGACCCGTTGACTAAACCTCTTTCACGAGCAAAACATGATCAACACCAGAACTCTATGGGTGTTCGATTCATCACAATGTAACTAGATTATTGACTCTAGTGCAAGTGGGAGACTGTTGGAGATATGCCCTAGAGGCAATAATAAAAGCATTATTATTATATCTCCTTGTTCATGATAATTGTCTGTTATTCATGCTTGAATTGTATTGTACGGAAACAGCGATACATGTGTGAATACACAGACCACAATGAGTCCCTGGTAGGCCTCTAGTTACCAGCTCGTTGATAAACAGATGGTCACGGTTTCCTGACCATGGACATGAGATGTCAGTGATAACGGGATCACATCATTAGGAGAATGATGTGATGGACAAGACCCAAACTTGAGCATAACACGAGATCGTATAGTTCGTAATGCATAAGCTTTTCGGTGTCAAGTATTTATTCCTTAGACCATGAGGTTGTACAACTCCCGGATGCTGTAGGAGTACTTTGGGTGTGCCAACCGTCACAACGTAACTGGGTGGCTATAAAGGTACGCATCGGGTATCTCCGAAAGTGTCTGTTGAGTTGGTACGAACCGAGACTGGGATGTTGTCACTCCGTATGACGGAGAGGTACCTCTGGGCCCACTCGGTAAGACATCATCATGAGCTCAATGTGACTAAGTAGTTAGTCACGGGATGATGGATTACGGATCGAGTAAAGAGACTTGCCATGACGAGATTGAACAAGGTATCGGGAATACCGACGATCGAATCTCGGGCAAGTACCGTACCGATGGACAAAGGGAATAACATACGGGATTGAGTGAATCCTTGACACGGTGGTTCATCCGATGAAGATCATCGAGGAACACGTGGGAACCAACATGGGTATCCAGATCCCGCTGTTGGTTATTGACCGGAGAGTGGTCTCGGTCATGTCTACGTGTCTCCCGAACCCGTAGGGTCTACACATTTAAGGTTCGGTAACGCTAGGGTCGTAGAGATAAATGCACGTGGAAACCCGAAAGTTGTTCGGATTCCCGGATGAGATCCCGGACGTCACGAGGAGTTCCGGAATGGTCCGGAGGTAAAGATTGATATATAGGAAGTCCAGTTTCGGCCATCGGGTGATCTCCGGGGGTCACCGGGAGCGTCCCGGGACCACCGGAGGGGCCCCGGGGGTCCACCGGGTGGGGCCGCCCATCCCGGTGGGGCCCCTAGGCTGCAAGGGGAAGTTTCCAGCCCTTCTGGGCTGGCGCATCACTAGGGGCCCACCTCCCCATGCGCCTAGGGTTAAAACCCTAAGGGGGAGGGGGTCCACTTGCCTTGGGGGGCAAGGACTCCCCCCTGGCCGCCGCCCCCCCTGCAGATTGGATCTGCAGGGGCCCTGGCGCACCCCCTGGCCCCCTATATATATGTGGGGGGGAGAGGGAAGCCGCACCCTTGCCCTGGCGCCTCTCCCCCTCCCGTCACACCTCCATACTCCCACGCAGGGCACCCGGCGAAGCCCTGCTGCGATCTCCACTGCATCCGTCATCACGCCGTTGTGCTGCCGGATCTCTGACGACTTCTCCTCCCCCCTTGCTGGATCAAGTAGGAGGTGACGTTGCTGCACCGGACATGTGTTGAACGCGGAGGTCCCGTCCGTTCGGCGCTAGATCATCGGTGACGAGGAACGCGAAGAGTACGACTACTTCATCTACGCTTCTTCGAAAGCTTCCGCTCGCAATCTCTATAACGGTATGTAGATGCACTCTTACTTACTCGTTGCTAGATGTCTCCATAGTTGGATCTTGGTGAAAGCGTAGAAATTTTTTGAATTCTGCTACGTTCCCCAACATCACTAGCCTACACCGATCCAAGGGATATATCAATGGTTTCAGAGCCATCTAGGCTTAGATTATTTCGGTACAAAGAAAAACAGAGAAAGAAAGATCCCCTCCCCCCAAAAACAACCCTAGAAGGGCAAAGACAACATGCGCCGCCGCAAGGCCGCGCCGTTCCTCTCGATCCAGACGCGCATCGGCAAGCCGAGGCGTTGGACGAAGAACCACCAGAGCCAAAACCATGGCATGCCGGCAAATAAAAGGAAAAAAGACACACACACACAAAAAAGAGAGGGGGAGGGCACCGCGGCCCAACCACTCGACGGCGGCGCGCTCACCCCAAGGGGAACGCACCACCGGTGAAGGGGATGGCAACGACGCCGTCGTCCGAAAGCCACGCTGCAGCTGCCATGCGCATCTGAGATGAGCTCCATTCTCTCTCTCTCTCTGTTGCTAGAAGAGGGAGGAGAGAGAAGGGAAGAAACGGGCAAGAAAGAGGAAGGGGGAGGACCCGCGCGGCGGCGCGGTGGCGCTCGTCGCCGGCGGCCGGCCAAGTGCCGCGGTGCGGCAGCCCGACTAGATCGGGACAGAGAGAAAAAGGGGGGCGAAAGAGCGGCGCGTGAGGGAGGAATGACCGAGGGATTTCCCCTCGACCGCTTCGCTCACTAGTTTTGATCCAGCGAACGGCGCGCTGGACCGTCGGATCGGATCCGACGGCCACGACGCAAACCCTAGCTGGCTGCAGGCCTCTGGGCCGCAAGTAGAGAAGGCCAGCCGCAGGCCATGGGCCACGTTTATGCTGGGCGCGCGCGATGGGCGAGGCTGCAGCGGCGTGCTGGGCCGAGGCCGCAGCGACGCGCGCTGGGCCGAAGCCGGGCCAGCTGCCCTTTTGTCCAGTTTTTTTTGTTATTTGTCCAGTTTTGACAGATTTCAAATAGTGTTTTCTATACTATTTATTTTTTCAATGAAATTTTTTTTTAGAAAATACAAAAGTAAAAGAAAAGTTTCTGTAAAAAGTTCACGAATTTTTTATTCGTGTTTTCCGCTGCGTAAATTAATAGTGCTCTTTTTTAACACAGAAAATAAAAGTATTATGTTTTCTTTAAGAGCATGTTTTATGAATGTGATTATGCTAATATATATAACCAACATTGTTAATAGCCTGACCATATTTCATTATTGAAAATAAAGATGCATTTATTTCTGATATTTGCCCAACGGTAATATAGTTTTAAATGCATAGACAATTATGTGTTTAATTTGACCAACGTTAGATTCATACATATGATTGTTATATTGACATCACTCCATTGTGATTTCAGGAGGGTACCTTCTAATGAGTTGCTTAAAAGTTGTTCCGACACTCAGAGGTGACGACTACACTGAGTGGAGGAAGAAAGTAGATATGACATTTATCTGTGCTGATGTAGACTGGGTAGTGGAACAACCGCAACCGGTCAGACCTAAAGAACCAGTAAGAGAAACTACTGATGATGATGCTGCATGGGACAAAAAGAAGAGGGATTATGCCCCTCTGGAATTGTCATATTCCATAGACAATCAAAAGTGGGTCAATGCAAATAAAAAGTGCATGGCCTTTATAAAGAACACAATTGAGAACGCAATCTTGGGCTCAATTGCAGAGTGCACAGCTGTTGGAGAGCTGCTAACAAAGATAAAGAGCTAGTTCACTGGTTCTTCAAAGACATATGCCACCTAGCTGTTGAAGCAACTGGTTTCACAGAACTACACTGGCGGTGGTCATGGAATAAGAGAGCACATCCTTAGGATGAGCAATATGGCAGCAAAGCTCAAACCCATGGATGCGGATCTCGAGATCAAACCAACTCTCCTGGTCCACCTGGTCATGGCTTCTTTGCCAAAGGAGTTTGAGACATTTGTGGTAAACTACAATATGTCACCTGGAACATGGGACATAGAAAAGACCATTGCCATGTGTGTCCAAGAGGAAGAACGGCTTAAAGCTTCACATGGTGGTTCTATCAACTATGTGAAGGATAAGAAAAAGAATTTCAATGAAAACAATAAGGGTTCTCCCTCAAAGCCTCATGGAAAAGCTCCCTATCAGCGTCAGCATCAGCCAAAGCATTTTGCAGTGGACAAAGACACATGTCTCCACTGTCACCAGTTTGGTCACTACAAGAAGGACTGCCCTGATTGGCTGAAACACATAATGGCAAAGCAAGGTAACAATGTTGTTTCCTTAGTTAATGAATCCCTATATACACAGTTTTCGAAATCCACTTGGTGGATTGACTCAGGAGCAACTGTTCACGTTGCAAATTCTTTACAGGGATTCCATTCGACCCGGATTACGCAAAGAAGAGAAAGAGGAATTGAAGTAGCAAATGAAATTCAAGCGGAAGTTGAAGCTGTCGACGACATCTCCTTGGAGTTAGCCGATGGATTCAAGCTTCTACTTAGAGATGTTTTATATGTTCCTTCATGTAATAGAAATTTGATTAGTGTTTCTTGCTTGGACAAAGATCATTATGAGTGTTATTTTGGACATGGCAAATGTGCCATATGGTTTAATAATGCTTATGTGGGTGATGCTTTACTCCACGATGAGCTTTATTTATTATCACTTCGTGAAAAAGTTTATTCTGTATGCAATGTGAATGAGCATATTTCCGCGTCGAATAAAGAACAAAAGAAAAGAAAGAGAACTCACGACTCATCGAAATTATGACACTGTCGTCTGGGCCATATTTCCAAGAGGAGAATAGAGATACTCGTTAAAAGTGAAATTCTTCCTCCATTAGAGTTCTCAGACTTAGAACAATGCATAGATAGCATTAAAGGAAAGTATGTAAAACAAATCAAAAAGGGTGCAAACCGTAGCACAGCAACACTAGAAATCATCCACACTGACATTTGTGGACCTTTTCCGGTGAAAAGTGTGGATGGCTATGACTCGTTCATAACATTCACAGATGATTACTCTCGCTATGGTTATATTTATCCAATCAAAGAAAGATCAGAAGCGTTGGATAAATTTAAAATATTCAAAGCAAAAGTTGAAAATCAGCATGACAAAAGAATAAAGATAGTAAGGTCCGACCGGGGGGAGACTACTACGGTCGGCACACTCCATATGGCCAAGTCCCTGGACCTTTTGCAAAGTTCTTGCAGGAGACTGGCATAGTCGCCCAGTATTCAATGCCGGGCGAGCCTCAGCAAAATGGAGTAGCTGAAAGGCGTAACCGTACCCTTATGGATATGGTGCGCAGCATGATGAGTTACTCCACCTTGCCATTGGGATTATGGATGGAGGCGCTTAAAACCGCCATTCACATTCTCAATAGAGTACCAAGTAAGTCGGTGCCCAAAACACCGTACGAGCTATGGACAGGAAAAGTGCCCTCCCTTCAACACTTCAGGGTGTGGGGGTGCCCCGCAGAGGCCAAAATGTTTAATCCAAACATTGCAAAGTTAGATCCCAAAACAGTGAGTTGCCACTTCATTGGCTACCCAGACAGATCAAAAGGTTTTTGTTTCTAATGTCCAGACAAATATACAAAGTTTGTAGAAACAAGACATGCAGTCTTCTTAGAGGACGAAATGATGAGGCGGAGCTTGGTAGCTCGGAAAATTGATCTTGAGGAGAAGAGGGTGCATGCACCTAATCTGACGATTCAGGAGCCATTTTTCTCATTACCAGTTGCAACTCCACCCATGACAACTTTGGGAGTAGACCCGAAACCTGTCCGTCAGGAGCCGACTGAACCCGTTGTTGAGCATGAAAGGGAGGTGCAACAGCAAATTTTAGAAGAAGTGTCAGAAGTGGAGGCACACTTATTTAGCGGACGTTCGTATAAATGATGAAATGATTCTTTATGTTCTAGTTATAAATGGTTCAAGGACCTTTATACATCTGACTAAATTTGAGGAATACATAGCATTTATGGAAGAAAAAAAATCGAAGGTGCTGGTGTTTGCGTCATCATGCTTTTGTATAGGATTTTTTCGCCCCTGATTTGTCCTTAGAGCATCTCCAACAGGCGCTGAAAAAGGCGCGCGCGCTAAACCGGCGATTTCGCGCGCGCGGGAAAAATAACGCGCTCCAGCGGCGGCGGGAAAGACGCGCGCGCGGGAACCGCTTGCGCGCGCGCGCGAAACGGCGGCCTCTCGCGCGCCTTTTTTGCGGCGGCGCGCCCCGCGCGCCTATAAAACGCAGCGCGCGCGCCCGTCGTCGCTGCACCGCTCTCTCTCCCTCTCTCTTCCTCTCTCTCGCGCCCGCCGACCCCGAGCGCCGCACCGGAGCACCGCCGCCGCCCCCCCCCCCGACGCGCCACCATGCCGCCGCGCCGCCGTTCTTCGTCGGGCTACCACGGCGTCCGCGAGCGCCCGAACGGCGGCGGCTTCTACGCCGAGATACGCTCCGGCGATCTCCGGCTTCCCCTCGGCACCTACGAGACGGCGCACGAGGCCGCCCGCGCGTACGACGCGGCGGCGTGGCGCCTAGGCAGGCCGCGTCGTCAGATGAACTTCGACGACGCCCGCACACTCGAGCAGGCGTTGGAGCTCGCCCCGCCGCCTCGTCTACACACCGCACGAGATCGTGCGGAGCACACGGCGGCGCAGAACCGCCTCCTCGTCGCCCAGGAGGACGAGCGGCGCATGGCGGAGTGGCGCCGCCTCCACTCCGGAGGACGTCGTCGCCGAGCATCAGTTCTGGGAACGTCGCCGCGAGGACAGGCGTCGTCGGAGGGAGTTGGCGTGTCAGCAGAGCGCCATCCGCGATGCCGGCGGCCAATCGATCTTCGCTCCAGAAGATGACCGCTGGTTCGACATCTGGCTGTCGACCTCCTCCGACAGCAACAACGAAGGCGATGATGATGACTGGAGCGATTAGTTTTTTTTTATGTTTTCGAACTATATATCTATCTATCTAGAACTATCTATCTATGTTTTACCTATGTTTTAGAACTATGTTTTTTATCTATGTTGAACTATCTATCTTTGTATCTTTTTATTTTAGTGCAATATAAAGTATGAAAAAAAAAGTGTGCGCGCGCTGTATTTTTTGTGCAACGCTGGAGCAGCACGCGCGCGCTGCAAAATAGCGCTGCTGCTGGAGCCAGCACTGCGCGCCGCGGCAAAACAGACTTTGCGCGCGCGGTAAATGGTTTTTTTGGGCGCGCCGCTAAGCGCGCCTGTTGGAGATGCTCTTAGGAAGATCTCTATAGAAGCTAAATTTAGCTGATGCCGGCAAGAGTATACAAAGCGAGACTATGTAGTACTACTATTAGGAGGAACAAGCTTTAAGCCCCAGCCCACGTCTTTGCAATGCTGCACCTGCGGCACAATCTTGCCGGTGTCGGCCCCCTGCTTGATCCTGCAGTCGTAGAAGGGCGGCGCGTGGAAGCACGGCTCCATGGACACGTCCCGTCCGCACGGCGGGTTGGGCACCGCAGAGCCGTTGTCCGGCTTGAACATGACCCACGGCGTGAGGCCGCCGAGGCCCTGCGCCACGTAGCCGAACGTCGACCCGCCGCTGGTGACCAGCGCGTCGGTGAGGCTGAGCAGATATATCTCCGCCCACGCCTTGGTGTCGTGCGACCTGGCGCCGAAGTGCTGGTACTCCTCGTGGCTTGGCTGGTGCACGCCCACCGCCTCGCCGGTCACCGTGGCGTGCTCCCAGTACATGCTCTTGAGCTGGTCGTGGTACCATCCCTTGAGCGAGGTTACGAGAACGGCTGTGGACCTCCTCCGGGGAGGCGCCGGCGGCAGCGGCGGCGTGGTGGCCGCGGCGAGCAGCTCCGGGAGCAGGCCCTCGTTGTGCGCGCAGGTGGTGATCTGCTCCAGGAGCTCCGGCGAGTTGGGCTGGCTGCCGAAGACGCGCACCTGGATGCCGACTCGCTGGTGCGCCGCGGCGAGGTAGGCATCGTGGTAGCGCGTGACGAGGCCCCAGACGTGGTTGCTGGGGTGGAACAGGTAGCGGCCCAGGTGGTGGAACACGGTGTCCGGCTCCGGGAAGAGCATGTGGAGCTCCTCCTGGAAGGCCATGACCAGGAACAGCCCCGGCACGATGTAGCTGTCCGTGCGCATCACCAGCCACCGGATGTCCCGGAGAACCCTCTGGTCCTCGTCGCAGTAGAACTGCTTGTCCTGCTGGCTGGCGTCGTGGTCGAGATGGATGTAGGCGAAAGCCGGCAGTTGTTGCTGCGACGCCGACACGGCGGCACCGGCGTCGACGGTTCTGATCACCTTGTTCTTCACCATGTTCGCGTGGCTCTCGGCCGTCTCGATGCTGAAGTTGGTGTAGCTCGTCAGCGGGAAGTCCGGCGGCAGCAGCCACGTCGTGCCGGGGAAGGGGTCGCAGAAGAGCTCGCCCATCTCGTTGCTGGGGTCGACGAGGAGCACGCGGTCGGTGAGCACCGCGTACAGGAACGCCGACGCGGCGGCCAGGATCCGGTTGCCGATGCCCCGGTACGATATGGAGACCAGGTACTTGCACTCGGGCGAGCCGGTGCCGGCGAGGCTCTTCCCCGACCTGAGTTGCTCCTGGGCGTGGCCGTAGGCGGCGGTGCCCGGACCGCAGCGTCTTTGCAGGGCCTCGTGCCGCCGCAGCTTGGACACGAGGTACGGGGAGGGTTGCCTTCCGGCTCTCCGGCGGTACATTGCCGATTGGTACCTGCTGTGGCAGGATCTCTCGTCGACGCCGTCGGCGAGGAGGCCGCCGAGAAGTCTGTCATGCGCTGGTGCCGATCCTGACACAACAAATGAAATCGTCAGTGTAATCATTTAGCCTCTCACAGGACACCTGAAACTGTTGCCCCTACGCGTCCGATTCTGTTCCGAGTGGTGCTGCGAACAGGGGACCTAGCTAGCGTAGCTACCTCGGCGTAGGGCGTTGGCGGCGTTGATCCATACCGCCGGCGCGCTGGTGCGCGCGCCGAAGAGGACGACCAGCGACGGCACGGTGATGACCAAGGCGAGGAGCACGGAGTTGGCCGCGCATCCCCACTGCCTGGGCCTGCGGTCGAGGCCCTTCATCGGACGCCTGATGCACGCCGGCGCCGCCGCCTCGGCGTGGCGCAGCCAGTGGCCCGCGACCGAGCCGGCCGAGCGCTGCCGCGTCTTCCTCGGTGGCACCGCTGCGGTATCACTGCCTGCCTCGACGTCCCGTCGCAGCATTGGTCGCTAGGCTACTAGTGCCGTAGACCGTAGTGCGTGATCCGACGACGGCGGCATAGGATCTATGCTATGTAGGGTGGTGGAATCTTCCGTGGAACCATGGAAACACGGCTCAATGCGTCCCTGAAGTCGTCGGATGAGTTTTTGGGACGTGTGGCACCAAATCAAATCTAAAGAATCGATAGTGCTAATCTAAGTTTAATTAGGGTACTTTACGGTGTACCGACAGCATACTACTGTGCAATGGCCAGAAAAGGAGCACGCCGGAGTAGAAAAACCTATCTCGATTTCGGGATTAGCGCAAACAGATCTCTCTTCTCATACTTTTGTTTTCTACTCGTTTGATTTGAAGAAATATATATCATCGCAAACAGAAAAGGAGCACGCCGGAGTATATATCATCGTTTTTCTCGAGAAATTTGAAGAAAAGTCATCATTGTTTTTGTCCAAATTATATAGAGAGAAGTTCATATTACAACCTCAAACTACCATCAATTTCTAAAACACAACCCTAAAATACAAAACCGTATGATTTAAAACCCTCAACTTTCAAAACCGGACAAAAACAATCATGGGGTAGCTTTTTACCGTTTTTGACCAGTTTTGACCAGTACATATCCTAGTCAGCGCCTAATACGCCACGTCACCATGCACCTAAATTTGAAATGTCCTTGTATTTTGTTTATCCATTGGGCAACACTACTTGAAACTTCCACATATTGAATATAAGGTTTGTTTGGATTTTGGAGTATTTTTTTCAAAAAAATTGAAAACCTTTTGCCATCCAACACGGCACCTTATCGTCTGCGGAGTGCTTTGAATGTACGTTTTGCCCTAAACCAGGGGCTTTGCGGGCATCTAGACCGCTGTCACACAAGTGTCCGCCACCCCGGTCGCACGACATTGATCCTAGTCAGAGCGATGCGACAGGACGAGCTGGCGGCGCCGCTTCAATGCACACGCAGGGGTCGAGAAATCTATTACGCCGCATTGAAGCCAACTTATTGTCCATTTGCGTAGCCGCCAAGCCGATATAGGCCATGCTCCTACACCACCCGCATCGCACCTGGCCAAAATCCCCTCTCTACTCGCATCCACTTCTATCCTCCAAACCTCTCCACTTCCGACCATAGATCCACCATGCCCAAGTCATGGTTCTCCGCACCCGCAGGTAGTTTCGAGCTTCGGATCTCTTTCCGGATCTTGGTGCCGCCGTCGTCACTCTCCGGGGCCCTCAAACTCCACGGTTGTCGGCTCTCTGACAAGAAGATTGTCATCTACACTGGCGACAAGGAGAACCAGGTGTCGTAGCAGCTACACCTCCTCTCAGATGTCGCGGTCACGGACGACGAGTTCTTGCGGCAAATTGAGCTACTAATGGAGCGGTCGCTCCAGAAATATTGTCCGGCACCGCCATCGTTGCCGCCAGCACGCTTGTAGGATCCTACAAGCCGCCCTCACTACCGTAATACCGCGTGAAACAAGAGTTGACGGAGCCGCCTATCCGCCGCGTGAAGGCGGAGCCGCAGCCCTCCCACCCCAACCGTGACATCCAGATTTGATGCCACTTGAAGGACGAACCACCATCGCTGCCACACAACCATATCGAGCAACCAACGTCGCCTTTGTGTCGCGCGTGGCTTGGCAAGCACATCAAGCAGGAGGTGTCACCGGCAATCGCGAAGCCGCACAGCCGCCTCTTCCACTACCTCGGTGGCTGTGGCGACGGCGGCTCCTCGTCGTCGTGGACCATTGCGCCGGTCGAGGACAGGGCGATGCAGGTGGCGCGCCGGGAGCAGCGCACTTATCAGCGTTCACCAAGCCCGAGGACCGCAATCTTGCGAGGCTTGTGCCCGCGAGCGGTCGCTCACATCGCAGAGACGGCCGCGTGCCGCCGTCGCCGCTTCATCGGGAAGCTCGCCCATCGGCGAGGAATGGTCGCTCCACGACACCCCCGCTACTGCCGGCAGGGGCAAGGCCGCCGCCAGGGCACCGTGGCCGAGGTTGACATTGGGCGTGCGGCCCTACGTTCGATGCATGTGGAAGCGAAGCGACTCCTACGCAGGCGTCAAGCGGCGACCAGGCAGGACTGTCTGGCTCATGCATTCTTCCACCACTGGAAGGACTACTATTACGACAACAACGACGACACAGACGTCGGAGCGGCCGGCCAAGGTAGCCACGCGTACGGTCACCATTCATCGCAAGTTAATCTAGTTTTTTAGTTTTTAATTAAACGTACGGAATATTTTCTATTTTATGTTAATTATGTCCGAACTTTAGTGAATCCATCATGTTTGAAGAAATTCGTTCGGTTTGTTCAAATTTGTTTTTAAATGGATACGTGAATGGTTGGATGGTTGGCTTCGACATCACTCTGGACCTGTCCGTGGATAACTAGTGCATCCAATTTGGACGTCAGAGCATCTCCAGCCGCGCCCTTAACAGGCCGCCCCAGGCCCATTTTTTGTCGCCGGCGCCGAAAAAACGGCCCAGTCGCGCCTTCAGGAGCCCATTTTTCGCCGGTTAGGCCCAAAACTGACGCTGGCGGACCCAGGTTGAACGCGGCGCGCTGGGGGGCGCCCGGGGGCGCCGGGGCAATCTTTTTTGGCGCGAAAGAACGGCTGACCCGCCGAGTCAGGGAGCGTCGCGCCTCGTTGTCCTCACCGCCTCGGTTTCCCGAGGGGAATCAATGCCAAGGCTGCCACCGGTCAGCCTTCCCATTGATACCTCACGGGTGGCGCAGTGCGGCGACGCGCTTCCTTCCCCCTCCCGCCACGCGTACACGCGCTGCCGCCGCCCCCAACCGCTATAAAAGCCACCCCTCCTCGCCGGTGAAAGCACTAGCTTGCAGCCTCCTCTCTCGCCGCTGACGACTTCTCTTTCCCTCCCTCCCTATCTAGAAATGGGCGCACGGTTCCCCGACGATGTTGCGGCGGCCAACGGCTTCGGCCGTCGTTCTCTGCACGAGTGGGAAGCCCACCTCCTCTACGAGGCGAACTACCACGCGCCCCCAGACGTGCGCGCGCCAGGACGGTGGAGGCTCAGCGCCGGGGGCGTACCCGTCCCCCCTCTGCCCTTCATCGAGCACCCCCCTACTTCCACGCCAAGATCGAGCGCGCACGGGCCTCCCTGTCGGAGGAGGAACGGGCCCTCCCGGAGTACACCGTCGGCAACAACGAGGTGTGGGTGGCGTACGTCGAACGCTGGCATGCGGAGAAGCTCGCCTCCACCAACAACGCGCTGGTGGTGCAGGGGTGCAACAACAGCGATGGCCGCCGCCTGTGGTAGGGCACCCCGGTTGCACGCTTCACGTCATCCTCGAGCACCTCGAGGGCGGCGACGATCCGACGCTCAAGTACCCGCCGGGCCCAGTCGTCTACCGTAGTGGCGGCCGGAGCGGCGGTTTGTGGCTGCCGAGGAGGATGTTGGGCGGGTCCTCCTCCTCCTCCTCCTCTCGGTCCTCCTCCCACTCCTCCGGGTCACCGGCGCGGAAACGCCGCTCGGGAGTCGCACCCGCAGCGCCGGCGTCGTCATCCATGAGGACGGCCACGCCTCCTCCCCGGCCCCGCCCCGCCTCGTCAAGCCGAAGACGGAGCCTGGGCTCGCCGCCGTGAAGAGCGAGCCTGGACTCGTCGCCGTGAAGAGCGAGTCGATCGACGAGGAGACCGCCATGAAGTGGGCGCGGGAAGACTGAGCTTGGCTGGAGATGGACCGCCAGCGCCGCGCCCTGGAGGAGATCGCCGCGCGCCGCCGTGGCCGCGAGAAGGGAGGCGTCATCGTGCTCGAGGACAGCGACGACGACGCGCTGCCGCCGGCCAAACCAGTCCGACAGGGCGACCCCGGGCAGGGGTCCAGTAGCAGGGTGAAGAAGGAGGATGACGACGGCGACGACGACGACTACGCCGCATCCAGCCAGATCTTTGGCCTGTAGGCACTTAGTATTTTATTTTGTTAAAGTAGAATTTCATGTTTTCTATATGTAAAAATCTATGAAACGCTTAAATGTCGCCGAATGTATGTCGTGTTTGCCGAAATTTAGCCGAATGGTTTTAAAGTTTGCTTTTAAAGGCAGTTTGGGGGCGGCGGTTGGGAACCCAATCGCCCCCGCGCCGATTTAGCGCTTTGAAGCCTCTTTGGGCGCGGGGGGAGGGCAACGGATGAAGATGCTCTCGGCCCCTTATTCATTTATTAAAAAATGGTACACTTACGTAAAAGCCTATATAATGTTATGTAATTAGACTAACTACTAATCCCTCCGCCCCTGATTCCAATTGGGTGGGCCCCTCTCCTAATTTTCCTCCAACTGAAAAAGGCCACCTAAGCCATTACATTACTTTGAGTAGGTGTAGCATTGCTCTTCATTTATATATGATCTGTTAGCCAAGCAAAGCACTGCTGTACATTTTTTTCTTGCTCCTTTTGGTTAGTAAAATGAGTACCAGTGACGTAAAACATACTAGTACAATGAAGTTAAGATGATCTCTGACATTGAGCTAATAAAAACACTTTTATGAGAAGAGTTGACCATGCATTTAACGCCACACACATGCCCGTCAACTTTGCGCGTCGATCGAATGCTAAACACCGGACACATTCTGAGGTTTGCCATGGATTAAATTAGCTGCACCGTACCGTTGAACATCTAGATCGAGAAGCAGAAATTAATGGTCCGGACACAGCGATACACGACGCACGTATTCTTTTTTAACAAGTGACGCACTGCATTTTGTCACTTGTTGTAACATGTGATTTTTTTTTTGTATATTTTTTTAATGTTTCACGTCTTGAACCGTCCGTCTAAACCATGATTTATTTTTACCGTTGAATTTCCTTCGTTGAGATCATATAAATATAAAATAGATCCCCTGTTAATAGATTTCGACGAACCTTTTTCATGAAAAAACAATAATAATAAACCCGAAAAACGGAAACCAGCAAAGGTGAAAAGCCAAAATACCTGAGACAAAAACCAGAAATGACCGGAAACCAGGGAAAATGGAAACCAAAAAAAGGAGAGAAGCTAAAAAGCTCAAAACCAAAAAAGGAGAAAAGACAAAAAAAGAAAAAAAAAAGAAAACCGAAAAAAAGGAACCCGCAAGCACGGCGGAGCTTTTTCAAAAAAAATTGAAGCACACCATGTTTTTCTCATTTTCAGGAAGCACAACTATGCTTCTCATGGAAGTACATTCTATGCTTTTCTCATTTTCATAAAGCACAACTATACTTCTCGCCGAAGTACATGCTATGCTTTTCTTTTTTTGGAAAACACAAATGGGCTTCTCGTACAGGCACAAACAATGCAATTCCCTTTTTTGAAAAGCACAGTTGTGCTTTTGGGTTGGGCTTATCACAGAAGCACAACTGTGTTTTTTTCATTCCGCTTCTCGCAAAGGTACTTGTTGTACCTCTCGCATAAAAGTATTGCCCAAAAGTAAAAGTAAAAAATCCGAGCAAACCTAGTGAAAACAAAGCAAAAGCCAAAAATCCAAGAAAAAACGCTGAAAAAATAATTAAAAACTGAAAACACATGCAGAAAAAAACAGAATTTCGAGGGTGCACCAGTGAGGAACACGTGGCGGTGGCTGGGCACACCACATGGCACGCTCCCAGGCCGGCCTTTGGGGGAGCCCTCCGTGGGGTACCCCTGTGACGCCCACGATTTTGACCGTACACTAATCATGCACGCAAATGTGTACGACCAAGATCAGGGACTCACTGAAAGATATCACAACACAACTCTAGACACAAATTAAAATAATACAAGCTTTATATTACAAGCCAGGGGCCTCGAGGGCTCGAATACATAAGCTCGAAAACACAAGAGTCAGCGGAAGCAATAATATCTGAGTACAAACATAAGTTAAACAAGTCTGCCTTAAGAAGGCTAGCACAAATATAGCAACGATCGAAAAGGCAAGGCCTCCTGCCTGGGACCTCCTAACTACTCCTCGAAGCCGAACTCCACGTAGAAACATCATCGGGGTCCTCTGGCTCCTGGGCTCCACCATCTGGTTGTGTCAACCGAGAAGAAGGGACAAAAGGGGAAAAGGGGGAGAAAAGCAACCGTGAGTACTCATCCAAAGTACTCGCAAGCAAGGATCTACACTACATATGCAATGGCATCTGTGTAAGGGGGGTTAATATCTGTGGACTGAACTGCAGAATACCAGAATAAGAGGGGGATAGCTAATCCAAACGAAGACTACGCTTCTCGTAACCTCCATCTTGCAGCAGAAGATGAGGGTAGCTGGAAAGTAACAAGTATCCTCACTTCTCACAGCCTCCGTCTTGCAGCAGTAGAAGGGAGTAGATGGTAAGTTCACCAAGTAACATCGAATAGCATAATCCTACTCGGCGATCCTCCCGCACATCACCCTGTGAGAGAGCAACCACCGAGTTGTATCTGGCACTGGTAAGGGTGTGTTTTATTAAGTATCCGGTTCTAGTTATCATGAGGTCGGAATACAACTCCGGGACATCCTTTTACCGAGGGACACGGCTATTCGAATAGATTAACTTCCCTGCAGGGGTGCACCACATAACCCAGCACGCTTGATCCCATTTGGCCGGACACACTTTCCAGGGTCATGCCCGGCCTCGGAAGATCAACACGTCGCAGCCCTACCTAAGCACAGCAGAGAGGTCAGCACGCCGGTCTAAGTCCTAAGCACACAGGGGTCTGGGCCAATCGCCCAATGCACACCTGCACGTTGCGAGGGCGGCCGGTGAGCAGACCTAGCAACCTCCATTACTAAGGAAGTTACGTTATGCGGTCCAACCCGGCGCGCGCCGCTATACCGCTGACGTCAAGAAGGCTTCGGCTGATACCACGACGTCGAGTACCCATAACTATTCCCACGTAGCGGGTTAGTGCGTAAAGACCAAATGGCCAGACTCAGATCAAATATCCAAACTCGTTAAGCGTGTTATTATGAAAATCACCGCGGACAACGACCAGGGCCAGGCCACCTCTCGACTGGGTGTCTCAACCTGCCCCTGTCGCTCCGCCACAAAGATCCACTCGGGGGCCGTCGGGAACTCAGGCCCACCACTGCCTGGATGGAGCCACCTGTCCTTTCAGCCCCCACATCAGAATCACTTGCGGGTACTCAATGAGCCGACCCGACTTTAGTCACATCATGTATCATGTAAAGTGTATGTAGTATATACCCGTGATCACACCCAAGTGATCACGACCCGATAGAATAGCAGGGCAGACGGACAAGGGTGTAGGGCCACTGATGGAGTACTAGCATCCTATACTAAGCATTAGGATGGCAGGTAAAGTATCAACAGTTGTAGCAACAATGACAGGCTATGCAGCAGAATAGGAGTAACCGAACAGTAACATGCTACACTACTCTAATGCAAGCAGTAGAGAGAAGAATAGGCGATATCTGGTGATCAAGGGGGGGGGGCTTGCCTGGAAGCCCTGCAGACGAAAGGAATCTTCGGAAGCGTAGCCGTAGTCGAACACCGAAGCATCAATGGTCTCGGGGTCTATCTCAGTATCGGAGTCTACCGAAAATAAGCAACGAAGGGGAAACAAATAAATAACAGAGCAAACAATAGCATCACAAAGCATAACATAGCAAAAGGCGGTACTACGTGTGACCTAACGCGGTGCTCGGTGATACAGGCGAAGAGGAATAACATCCGGGAAAGTATTCCCGGTGTTAGGCATTTTCGTGCAGATGAAACGGAGGGGAATGTTGCATGTTCGGTATGATAGAGATGTGTGGCGGACGAACGGGCCGCGTATTCGGATTCATCTCGTCGTTCTGAGCAACTTTCGTATATAAAACTTTTTCATCCGAGCTACGGATTATTTTATATTATTTTCTAAAGTATTAAACATTTTCTGGAATTTATTTAATTAATTTAATAGAACATTATCCAGAATAGTGCATGCTGACATCATCATGACGTCAGCATGATGTCAGCAGTCAACAGGACGTTGACTGGGTCAAACTGACGCGTGGGTCCCCGCTGTCATAGACTGTTAGTACTAACTAATTAACTAACAGATTAATTAGGTTGATTAGCAATTTAGGTTAAGCTAATTAAGATTAATTAATTCTATAATTAATTAATTAATATTTTATTATTTATTTAGTTAGTTTTTTTTCTCTTTTTTTTATCTCTATCTAAACATTTTGGGACTGGCCCCACTTGGCAGTGAGCCATGGGGCCTAACGGGCGATGGGGAAACGGGTGAGCGGGCATGGATGCCCGTACGAGGGGGGGGCACACCCGGGGCGCGTCGGGGCACAACGGCCACGGCGCCCCGCCGGTGGGCAGCACGGTGAGGTCGGGCCGGAGGCCGCGCCGGACCTAACCAGGACGGGGAGGGGGCAATGCGCAGCGGCGGCCGGAGGCGGGCGGGGCCGCAACGGCGGACGCGGTGGAGGCAGGTGGCAGCGCGGCGAGCGCCGGTGGCCGGAGCCGGCCGCAGCTGCCGGCGGCGGTAGCGGCGCAGCAGCAGCAGCTTCAGCAGCTACGCATCGCGCGGG
>LR738712.1:631908639-631942750 GCA_902687465.1 Secale cereale
GGAAGCGGGCGCGGCTCACCAGGAGTTGGTCGGGGAGGCAGCGGGCTCGAGGGGGGTTCGGCGGCGGTGACCACGCGGCGAGGCGGAGGTGGGGCGGCGCCGGCGACGGCGGTCCGGGGCGGTGTCGAGACGGGGTGGCGACGGGAGCTTGTCGATCCGGCGGGGAGGTATGGCGAGGAGGTGACTCCAGGCGACGGCGTCGATGCCAACGGGGGGGTGGGGCTCCGACGTCGATGCCAGCGGGGGGTGGGGCTCCGGCTCGGGGAGCGTGGCGGCGCTGGAGAAACGAGAGGGAGTGAGGATGGGATCGTGGGGGAGTGGTGTGCGGTTAGGTTAGGGTTTGGGCTAGCGGGGGTTATGGACAGGGTGGGTGGCCGGTTGGGCCTGGCCTGATGGCCAGCTGGGCCACGGCCCAGCAAGGGGTTTTCCTTTTTTTTCTGTTCCTTTTGTTTTGTTTACTTTTTACTTTTTCTTAATTTTCTTTTCTCCTTTCTTTTAGTTCCTAATTATTATAATAATATTAAAATACCAAAGTGGCACCTAAATTGATGTTACAAATTATGTCACAACCACAAAAAGTTTTATCCCAAAATAATATAGTTTAGGATTTTACAGAATATAAAAGGCATTTAATTAATGGTTTTAGCTACTGTTTTAATTTCTTTAGTGCATTAGAATATTTCATAAAAATGTGGTTTCTCCACCAATATTACTTATGAATTATTTATCACTTTCAGAACATTTTAGTTTTATTGTTTTGGAAACTTTAACTGTTTGACGTGATTTTAAATTTGATATTTGAACGGGATTTGTATCATCGCAAGATTAGTAACAATAATCGTGCTGGCGTGGCATCATTAGCGGAGGGTTACTGTAGCTTAACTACCCGGGCGTCACAATTCTCCTCCACTACAAGAAATCTCGTCCCGAGATTTAAGCAGTGGGGTAAGGGGGGAAGTTCTGGTTGCGAAATTTTAACGGGTCTTCTTGGTCTTGGTTGCCCTTCTCGAAGAGGTTGACTCCTTTCGTTGATGTCTTCATTTCTCTGCTTCAAGTCATCGTGATCAAGTCGTCATCCTTTCTTCGGGATCTCCATCGTCCTACGAACGCGACCAGGGGAAAACTTTGGTGGAACGTATCTCCACGAAGTATGTGCATCTGACAGTGATTTCAGAAAGTGATACACGAAGTGCCCTGCGCGTAGTATTTCAGTGAATGCATTGAGAACAATAAGCGATGGTACCAAAGTTTCAAACGGGTAGGCAGTCATTCGATGCCTAACCAGAAGCTGGAATGGGGGCTTGAACAACGAGAATAATATGGTGTTTGATTTCAGGATGAAACATGGTAGAATTTAGCTCGTGAATTACACACGAAGCCAAGTGCAAAGTATACATTAGAATCAGGGTTGTAAATAAGGGTCAGGTTTCGATCCAGTGGTCCTGTGGGTTATGGGCCCACCATGTGGATTGGAAGTAGGAAGGATGGTGACATCTTGCACAGCCTCGACAGGGAGGTATGTGAGTGGATAGCTTGTCAGCTATGCCGGCAACAATGTCGGAACCAAGGACGGGGAACGAAGAGAACCAATTTCCCGTTCGTTGAATCGAGGCGGACCAATAGGCGAAGTTCTCGTCCACCGGCAGTACTGGAGTGTTATTAACAATAGAATCAAGGTCGTATTGACAGAGTTGTACAACGAGGTGTTTACATAAGCAGAGAATTATTACTTCTTAGATTATATGTATATCAAGGAAAGGTTAAACAAACAAATGAAAAGGAAAATTGTGATTACACACAATTATTAGGAGTATATCCATCCCATGGACAAGAAGAACATGGCGTACAGGTTAGGAGAGCAAGTACCCAACCATTCAGATAAAGAGGCGAGGATTAATCAAGATATTACACATTCAACGGTGTTTGTATAACTGACCAAGAAACACTTAGCATCACGCCTTCAATGTTCTTGTTGATGAGCGGGGTATCATTACCATGCTTCGAGGTAGCAATGATATGGTGTTTCCACAAATGATCCATCAGGAGCAACTTATAAAATAAGTCATGCAATTTCCTCCTGGAAGAATGATTATCCTTGCAAAAGAAATTATAATGATGGGTCCTCCAGCCAGGGGTGCTGGGCATGACATCATATTATCGGGTCATCAAAGGACCAACATTATAACTCCTGGAAAGTTGCCCCAACCATCATATCTGACCGAGATTCAGATCTGATTGGTGTCATGATACCTCAAACTCGGGATGTTTGAGAAGAAAAGGTGCAACACAAATCGACGAAATGGCATTGCAAGATTCTCGGAAAATGAACTATGGGAGCGGGTTCCCGAAACAATAGTTCATCATTAAACCAAGGAGAGGATGAGGAGGTGGCTGATGGGCTCAGCGACAATTCATCGAGAATTCCAAATGAATGGATTTCCATAATAATGTGAACAAGAAAATGACAATTGTCAATTCAAATGATATAATGTTGTATGCTCGAGAAAAACATACACCATTAATCATTAGTTGTAAGGTGTGCCCAAAAAATGACCTTAGGTAGCAAGATCAATGTTAGAGTGACGATTCAATAACCAACAGTCTAATAATGAACTGTCGATCGTTAACTTCAAAGCAATAGGGTTGCTAGAAGTACAGAACTCAAGCAGCATCGTTAGCATATTGGTATCCCGGTTAAAAAAAAAACACGGGGACCAAGGAAGAATGGTGATGGTGAGAAGTATCATCATACCGAGAATTTCTAAGAGGTGGAGCAATCCCCACAACATTTCTGACATAAAAGACAGTAATACTTCAAGGCAGAACACAACACTAGCTGGAGAGCAAGTCGTATTCATAATGTGGACAAGTTCGCGATGAAAGGAAGTCAAGGGTGTTGTCGATGATAATAAAAATCAACGAGGGCAAGGAGAGTATTTCTCACCATGAACACAGTTGACATCTCGTAAGAAGTCAAAGTGTTGAAGGTGATCCGACACATTTGTTGGGAGGTTTCAAGAGGATGCAATCAATCATCAACGGCAATAAGCAAGGGAATGACGAAATGGCAAGTTATAGGATCAATATATAAGATGCAAGCTCGGAACCAACGTTACCCTTCGAGACAAGCAACATGATGTTGAAAACCTGACATAAATTGTGCTCAGTCTCTGAAGAATTCATGCACCAAAGAAGGACGAGGTAGCACAGTCAAGGATAGCTAGACAAGGGATGTACCCGATAGTCTAGGAATAAACCAGATTGAGTTTAAAATTTTCCCAGTAACATCTACTAGGGGTGTTGAATTTTTCGAGCGGAATTGATTTACTAAACGGTGTCCTCGGTTGACGGCAACCTAGAACCCGTAGAGTGATTACGACAAGCAAATGTATTACTTCATCAAAAGTTCAAAAGGGTGTAGTGCAAAGTCATGATATCCTCGAGATATCAGAGGGTAAAACTCGAAGGTAGAACACGATAGGAGTTGAACTAGGTCATTGACCTATGACAGTAGATACTTTAACCTTGTTAAAAATTGACGAGGCCTGGAATGGATTTATTCCAAATATATTGAATAAGGGCAGCATGGTCGGAACCATAACTGCAAGGGATCAAATTTATTGACACCGAAAGAATTATTTAGATGACAAATCATTTTGCAAGAAGGTCCTGAGACGGTCTACATCATTTTCATGGGCATGAACACAAAGTTCAAGGTCGACTCCCACTTCTTTAATGCATATCATTTCATTCACCTCTCGCTTTAATAAAACTATAGTGTTGGAATTTTAACTGGTACAACACCGGAAGAGTAAGACTTGTGAAAACTCTTGGGTTCTCACGGATTAGGGGAAGGCATAGGTTCAACCCATCGGGCTTCTTAGTAATATATACCACAAGTTTCAAAAGTAAAAACACAAGCTCGAAAGCAGAGCATGGTTGGTCAAGCAGAGGATATAATTTACCAAAGGTATTATGTATCAGGGGAAGAACTCATAAGGTGATTGAATATGATGGACACTGTCGGATAACAATCCAACAATGGATCGGGCGATCCACAACGGAGCTGATGTGAGTATCGGTACTTACTCAGAGGAAGAAATAATGCAGAGGCATTGATGTCTACACACGCTTCTACTCTTGTAGACTATGTTGGGCCTCCAAGCGCAGAGGTTTGTAGGACAGCAGCAATTTCCCTCAAGTGCTAAGGTTTATCGAACTCAGGGAAGTAGAGGTTGAAGATGGTCTCTCACAAGCAACCCTAAAACTAAGATACAAGAAGTCTCTTGTGTCCCCAACACACCTAATACAACTAGGAGTTGTATAGGTGCACTAGTTTGGCGAAGAGATGTTAAATGGCAAGTGATATGGATGATAGGAGTGGCAAAGCAAAGTAATATAAATCTGTAATAAAAAGTGCAGCAAGCAAACAAGTGGTAAACGTGAGCACAAATGGTATTGCAATGGTGGAAACAAGGCCTAGGCTTCATACTTTCACTAGTGGCAACTCCCAATAACATTAACATAATCGAATCACATGATATTTCCCATAAAACATTCAATGGAGACGCACCCGGAGGTCATTCCTTCGTGGTCAAGAGAGGACGAGAATTATGTAGGGCTACAAAAGCACACCTCAAAGTTCGTAGTTCTCAATCTAAGGATTTCTCAATGTCACCGCGGCCATCCAAAGAGAGTCCCACAATCACCACAACATATCTAAAGGATAGTCAAAGACAAGCACCAAGAGACTCTCAATCTTCAATCAACACACAAGAGAGGAAATCACTCATGAAAATATTTTTCTAATCCATGTCCAATAGACCGCTGTCACCTTGGTCTCGGGGATTATACTAGATAAAGACAAGTGAGTACATCAATCCAATACATAGAGGAAGGGGAAATATCATGGGATCACCCTAGATTAACATAGCCTATGATCACAACGAAGATCACATCATGGGAGAGAGAATTAACTGAAGGAAATATGCCCTAGAGGCAATAATAAAGATGTTATTTATATTTCCTTATATCATGATAAATGTCTTTTATTCATGCTAGAATTGTATTAACCGGAAACTTAATACATGTGTGGATACATAGACAAAACAGTATGTCCCTAGTATGCCTCTACTAGACTAGCTCATTGATCAAAGATGGTTATGTTTCCTAGCCATAGACATGAGTTGTCATTTGATCAACGGGATCACATCATTAGGAGAATGATATGATGGACAAGACCCATCCGTTAGCATAGCACTATGATCGTTTAGTTTTACTGCTATTGCTTTCTTCATGACTTATACATGTTCCTATGACTATGAGATTATGCAACTCCCGAATACCGTAGGAACACCTTGTGTGCTATCAAACGTCACAACGTAACTGGGTGATCATAAAGATGCTCTACAGGTGTCTCCGAAAGTATTCGTGGTGTTGGCATAGATCAAGATTAGGATTTGTCACTCCGAATGTCGGAGAGGTATCTCTGGGCCCTCTCGGTAACACACATCACAATAAGCCTTGCAAGCAAAAGGACTAATGAGTTAGTCACGAGATGATGTGTTACGGAACGAGTAAAGAGACTTGCCGGTAACGAGATTGAACTAGGTATAGAGATACCGACGATCGAATCTCGGGCAAGTAACATACCGTTGACAAAAGGAACAACGTATGTTGTTATGCGGTTCTGACCGATAAAAGATCTTCGTAGAATATGTAGGAGCCTATATGAACATCCAGGTTCCGCTATTGGTTATTGACCGGAGATGAGTCTCGGTCATGTCTACATAGTTCTCGAACCCGTAGGGTCCGCACGCTTAACGTTTGATGACGATCGGTATTATGAGTTTATGAGTTTTGATGTACCGAAGGTAGTTCAGAGTCCCGGATGAGATCACGGACATGACGAGGAGTCTCGGAATATCCGAGATATAAAGATTGATATATTGGACGACTATATTCGGACACCGGAAGTATACCGGAAAAGTTTCGGATTTATCGGGATTGCCGGAGGGGGTTACCGGAACCCCCTACGAAGGGGGATGGTCCATAGTGGGCCTTATGGAAAAGAGAGAGGCAGCCCATAGGGCTGGCCGGCGCCCCACCTAGGGTTCCTAGTTGGACTAGGGAGTTGGGGGGCGCCACCTCTTCTTCTTTTCCTATTCCCTCTCTTCCTTCTTTGGTGATTCCTACTAGGAATAGGATTGCAATCCTATTCCTAGTAGGATTGCACCCTAGCCGCACCAAACAAGGGCCGGCCGGCCTCCCCCTTGCTCCTTTATATACGGGGGCAGGGGGGGGCACCCAAAGACACACAAGTTGAATTGTTCCAGCCGTGTGCGGTGCCCCCCTCCACAGAAACACACCTCGGTCATACCGTCGCGGTGCTTAGGCGAAGCCCCGCGCCGGTGAATACATCATATCCGTCACCACGCCGTCGTGCTGACGAAACTCTCCCGTGAAGCTCAACTGGATCAAGAGCTCGTGGGACGTCATCAAGCTGAACGTGTGCTGAACGCGGAGGTGCCGTACGTTCGGTGCTTGATCGGTTGAATCGCGAAGAAGTTCGACTACATCAACCGCGTCACTTGACGCTTCCGCTTCCGGTCTACGAGGGTATGTAGACACACTCTTCCCTCTCGTTGCTATGCATCTGGTAGATAGATCTTGCGTGATCGTAGGAAAATTTTAAAATACTACGTTCTCCAACATTAACCACATAGCTACTGGTAGAAACCTCAGCCCCGAGGAGGAACTACTCCCGCATCATGGAGGGAGGAAGCAACGTCGATGGAGATGAATCCGGGGGCACTTCCCCGTCCCGGCAGGGTGCCGGCACAGGAATTCTGGTCCCCCGAAGCTTGATGGCGATGGCGGCGGAGATCGGAATTGCGTCTGGAGAAAAGGGGTCTGGAATCAGGGTTTCCTCGACGGGTGTTAAATATATGCCAAAGGGGGGCATCAGCGGAGGTCTGGGGGGGCCGCGTGGGCAGGCCGCCTGGAGCCCCTGTGGCCCCCCTTCGGCTCTACTTTGGCTACCGGGAAGCTTCTGGAACGCTGATTTTTTATATAATTTTTCCGGGATTTTTCTGGCAGTTTTCGTAATGGGAAAACCTGAAATACAAAAACAGCAGAAAACAGAAACTGGCACTGGGGTGCACTGAGTTAATAGGTTAGTCCAAATATGATCAAAAGTGTATGGAAGTGTATAAATATCATAGCAATATCACCCAAAAGAGGCATGGAGCAAGCAGAAATTATAGATACGTTTTGGACGTATCAACATCCCCAAGCTTAATTCCTGCTCGTCCTCGAGTAGGTAAATGATAACAAGAATAATTTTTGTGGTGACATGCTATTAACCATATAGGACTTTTCATAGTCATATGACAAAAGCTTACTGAGACAATGAATCTGTAGTAATTAAGTTGCCTTATGAGAAAATCACAAAGAACTGAAAGTTTTACAATATGATACTGAAACATCAAATAGATTTGTAATGAGCATGGTGTGCAAATATGATAAAGTGATATCTCGCTTGCCCCCTTTAGTGAAGCAAAACATAAATGCAGGGGCACCTCCAAGGTTTAAGTGATGACTAGATACAATGATTTCAAAATAAACGATATCGTAATCATGCAAAAGACAATGCTACTTTGGGACAATGCACATTACACTCAGAATGACAATCATGCTCTCAGTAGTTGGTGCTTTAAAAGAAGGTGGAGACTCTCGAACCGTGGCTTTTGTTGGCAAGGTTGAAAACCCGTGGTCGGAAACAAAGACAAAGCATGTACCAGAGCTATTGGTTTTAAAAACAGAGGTAATAATTATTTTTTTGAATATGCATGTTTCGCCAACGAATGCTAGCAGATAACTCAATTACTTTTTGAGATGGACAAGTTTCGAGGAACGGCTCCCGAATGAGGACGATCACATCCTCTTAATCTCCTTTGTTTATCACTGCCAAAGTTTTCTGATTTCTCATGAACAAAGCGTGAAGGAGGGTTTGTTTGTTATATTAATTTTGAGCCGGGCGCACTCTTTGCCAGTTCCTTCTCGTATTATGGGTTTGCACATTATACATGCAATCCCGGGGTGAAGCTTGTCCAACTTAAAAAGATCATGAATTAACTACTACTTCCTCATGAGCTAAAACAGAGGCACAAAACAGAAATGCATTTTTTTGAATAATTTCGAGATGGTACATGAAAGTCTTCGTTAGGAATGGCAGGTAAATACCATGTATACGAAGGTATGGTGGACTCATATGGCATAACTGGTTTAAAAGATTTTGGATGCACAAGCAGTCAGTCCGTTTAGTACAGGCGAAGGTTAGCAAAAGACTGGGAGCGACCAACTAAGAGAGCAATGACGGTCATAATCATGCAGAGCGACAAAGCAACATTGAATCAGGCATGGAAGTTATATCGCTACTCAGAAATAAAAGATCATCAAGGCTTGACAGACTTTCTTTACAGTCTTAAATATGCGTGAGCATACGCCAAGTCAATCAAAATAAATTCTTGAAGGAAGATATTACTAAACCATACCACATCATAGGCCAACAAATCATGTTGGTACTCCAATAACACATTGGGAACCCCCCAGCTATGTGAGACTAACCATAAGAAAACATGAACTACTAAGCGCCATTATGCACGTAGCATTTTTATCATAGACATATCAACCAATGCAACAGAAGCAAACTCTCTTAATAAGATAAGCATGATAACTAAGAGAGTTCAAGCAACCAACTAACCAAAAGCTCTTTACAAAGATAAGCATGAAAACTAAGAGCTAAGCATGATAGTAGCTATTGAAAGACAAAGAACACACACAACAAAGATAGACATGAAAATTCTATGTTATGTTCTAGGTAGAAGTGGAGCATGTTTCTCTCCCACACAAAGAAAGCTGAGTTCCGACTCGTTATGAAAAACTAAAGAAAACTAAAAAGGAAACTAAAAGCAAGACGCTCCAAGCATAGCACATAACACATGAAGTGATAAAAATATAGTGGAACAAAAGACGAACTGATAATGTTGATGGAGAATGGGATGCACGGGGGCATCCCCAAGCTTAGACGCTTGAGTCTCCTTGAATATTTCTTGGGGGTGCATGGGGGCATCCCCAAACTTGAGCGTTTGACACTCCTGAATCTTTTTATCATCTTCCCTCGCACACTTGAAAACTCCTTTCATACATAACTCATCATAATCTGATTAGCGAGGTTAGTACCCATAATAAAATAATTGTTCCTTGCTGGAAATAAGGATATTCTTGAAGGTCTACTGTTTCTCAAGATTGCCAAAAGGTTTTTGCAAAGAAAAAGCAAGCTCAAGGTTTGCAAAATGAAGGAAAGGCAAAACAGGACAGAATCTGTGAAAAACAAACCAGCAGGTAGTAAATGATTTTTTCGGGGCACTTCTGCAACTCAAATCAAAAAACTTAGAACAGACGCCCGAAAGCCAATTGTATAGAGCACGCTGTCGAAAAAATTCAGACCAAAAAGATGATCAGGTGATTTTATACGAATTTTTCTGTCCAAGGACAGAATCTGTTTCCTGGACAGCACGTCACAACTTTTGAACTTTCTTGCAATCAGAGGCTACACTTGGCACAAAGCTGAAAAGTAAAGATACAATGATGATGCTACTGTAGTAACAACATCAAGACACAATAAAAGCAAAATAAAATTTTATTCATTGTGGGCTGCCTCCCAAAAGCGCTTTCTTTTATGCCTTTAAGCTAGGCATAATACTTTAATGATGCTCTCGTAGGAATAAGAGTTGAAGAACAAAAGAGAGCATCAAGAAGCAAATAACAAACACATTTAAGCCTAACATGCTTCCTATGCATAGGAATATTGCAATAGAATAATTCATTGAAGCACAAAGCAACTAGCATAGGAAGGCAAAACAAGCATAACTTCAAAATATTCACCATAAAGAGAGGAAACTTCTTATTATTAAGATATTTAGAACCAAGTCTCCCTCTCTCATTATAAATTTCAGTGGCATCATGGATGAACTCAACAATATAAGCATCACATAAAGCATTTTTATCATGATCCACATGCAAAAAGGTACTCTTACTCTCCACATAAGCATAATCTTTCTCATTGGTAATAGTGGGAGTAGGACTATCATAAACAACTTGACCACTATAGATTAATTGTGTATTAGGAGGGTGGTGTTCAACAAGGGAGTAATTCCCTCCATGATTATGACAAGTTTCATAAGGATAATTTCTCCTTATGTCATAGGTACCTTTATAATCACTATAGATTGGAGTTATAACATCATCATAGTAGAGAAGAGCATTATCATTGCTAGCAACTATATTTGTAAACATGTTGTCTTTATTCTTACTAGCAAAAGAATTATCAATTGTCACATCACTAGTGGGTAAAGGATTTGCAATCCTATCATCCCCAAGCTTAGAGCTTTCCATATCATCACTTTCAGAGTTGGTACCAAAAAGATTTTCAAGGTCATAAGCAGCATTATCATCATTTTCCCAATCACAATAAGTAACATGCATATCATAATCAAAATCATCTTCAATAGTACCCACGCACGTATCATCAAGATGATAATTAAGGCAATGGACTTCACCTTCTTCTTTAAACTTACAACCGTTAGGATAAAAGTTGATGGGAGGAATATGCTCAGGCCAGGTTGATACCCATTCTTCTTCCTTTTTGCTCCTCTTCCTCCTCCTCTTCTTTTTCTTCTTCTTCACCTTAGGAGGGGGTGGTTGGAGATGAAGCTTGTCCACATATCCTGGTTTATCATTAGAAACAATAGGGGAAACTTGGGAGAAACTCTCCTTTTTATTAGCAGAAATATAAGAGACATTTTTATACTTTGGTAAAGTTCCCTCCCTTCTAATCTTACTTATGTAATCATTTTCATGGCAATTAACAACACAATAGAGATGGCAATTTTGCAAAGTGTTTTTTATTCCTATGGCATTAACATCTAGCCAAGAAGTCTTTTATGATAACTCCTCACACATCAAAAATAACATAAGCTCATCATAAAGATCAGAGGTGATCATGTTATCACACAACTGGTTAACAGTTATGTTTTGAAAGTTCATGCATTGAAAATTAAAGTGACCTTCTATACAGCAAAGTTCAGAAGTAAAAGGATAAAGGTCACACAATTCTCTAGCAATTTCATTTAAATCTCTGACCCAAGTGATTGTTCTTTCATGCTTATGTTGCTTACAATACTTCTCTTCTTCAATCATAGGCCTTTCACAAGGTCTATCCACTCCACAAAAATTAACATGCTTATATAAAACTTCATTTTTAGGAATTGGATCATGCATGTTGCAATCATCATGAACAATTTCATTTTCTTTGCAAATCTCTTTAAAAGGTTCATGATGCTTGTTCCAATCCTCCTTAGGCATATTAAGATGTGAAGCAAAAGATTTGAGGAAATCAACAAGGAGTTGAGAATCAAGCCCAAATTTAGCACTAAACTTATTAAAACTTGTAGTTTCAACAAAGGACTTAATGCAATCATACTCATAAACTATACCTGACTCTTTACCTTTGTCGATCTCCCAATCTTCAGTGTTGCGTTGAATTCTTTCAAGGAGTTCCCATTTAGCATCAATCTTTTCGTTTGTGAAAGAACCCATAGAGGAGGCATCGAGCAAATCTTTATCCTGTCGAGAGAGCCTCGCATAGAAATTAGTAATAATCATATCTTTGGGGAGCCCATGGTCAGGACATTTTAGCATTAATGTTTTCAGTCTCCCCCAAGCTTGAGCTATGCTCTCTCCGTCATGAGGATAGAAATTATAAACATAATTCCTATTCTCATGGACTTCATGAAGAGGATAAAACTTGGAGTAAAAGAGAGACATAAGCTCTTGCCAATCAAGCAAGTGCGACTTATCGAGAAGCTTATACCAATCTGAAGCTTTATCTATAAGTGATACGGCGAACAATTTCCTCATGACAAACTCCCTTGATACACCTGCAAGCTTAAATAATGAACATAGTTGTGACAGATATAGCAAGTGTTCACCGGGATGTCTGTCTCCTGCATAACGATTAGCCAAAACATAATCGATAATACCAGCTGGTATTTTATAGGGCACAATTTCAGTAGGGGGAGGAGCAACCACCACAGATGTGGGGCGTCTTCCCGCAAGCAACGATCCAATAGCATGGTTTTCCATAAACATAACTAGTGAAACTAAAAACAAGAAACGAAAAGATTTAATTGCAAGATCTAAAGATATACCTTCAAGCACTCACTTCCCCGGCAATGGCGCCAGAAATAGCTTGATGTCTACACACGCTTCTACTCTTGTAGACTATGTTGGGCCTCCAAGCGCAGAGGATTGTAGGATAGCAGCAATTTGCCTCAAGTGGATGACCTAAGTGTTGGAAATATGCCCTAGAGGCAATAATAAAAGAGTTATTATTATATTTCCTTGTTCATGATAATCGTTTATTATCCATGCTATAACTGTATTGATTGGAAACTCAAATACATGTGTGGATGAATAGACAGACTTTGTGTCCCCAGTGAGCCTCTACAGGACTAGCTCGTTGATCAAAGATGACCGCGGTTTCCAGGTCATAGACATGAGTTGTCATTTGATAACAGGATCACATCATTAGGAGAATGATGTGATGGACGAGACCCAAACGTTAAACATAGCTTTTGATCGTGTCAGTTATCGCTATAGTTTTCTGCATGTCAAGTATAAGTTCCTATGACCATGAGGTCATGTAACTCACTGACACCGTAGGAGTGCTTTGTGTGTGCCAAACGTCACAACGTAACTGGGTGACTATAAAGGTACTCTACAGGTATCTCCGAGGGTGTCTGTTGAGTTGACATGGATCGAGACTGGGATTTGTCACTCCGTGTGACGGAGAGGTATCTCCGGGCCCACTCGGTAATACGTCATCTCAATGAGCTCAAAGTGACTAAGTAGTTGGTCACGGGATTATGTATTACGGTAACGAGTAAAGAGACTTGACGGTAACGAGATTGAACTAGGTATAGAGATACCGACGATCGAATCTCGGGCAAGTAACATACCGACGAGACAAAGGGAACTGTATACGGGATTGCCTGAATCCTTGACATCGTGGTTCATCCGATGAGATCATCGAGAAACATGTGGGAACCAATATGGGTATCCAGATCCCGCTATTGGTTATTGACCTGGGAGTGTCTCGGTCATGTCCACATGGTTTCCGAACCCGCAGGGTCTACACACTTAAGGTTCGGTGACGCTAGGGTTGTTAGTGAGAACAGTGCATGGTTACCGAAGGTTGTTCGGAGTCCCGGATGAGATCCCGGACATGACGAGGGTCTCCGGAATGGTCCGGGGATGAAGATTGATATATAGGATGAAGGTGTTCGGAGTCCGGAAGTGTTCCGGGGAGCATCGGGAAATCGGCGGATTACCGAAAAGGGTTTCGGGGGTCCCGGAAGTGGTTCTGGGCCTAATGGGCCACAAGGGGGGACACAACAGCCCTCATAGGGCTGTGCGCCCCCCCCTGGGCCCTCTCCTTGTGCGCCAAGGGAGGTGGACCCCCCTAGGGTGGCCGCACCCCCTTAGCCTTGGGGGGCAAGGCACCTGGGGGGGAAACCCTAGCCCCAGGGGGCGCCGCCCCCTTCCCCCTTGCCCTGGCCGCCGGCCCCTAGGGGAAACCCTAGGGCGCCCTCTCCCCTCTCCACCCCCCTATATATAGTGGGACAAAGGGAGGGCAACAAACACAAGTTCGTGCCTTGGTGCTGCCCTCCCTCTCCCATAACTTCTTCTTCTCCCGCGGTGCTTAGGCGAAGCCCTGCTGGAAACCTCCACCACCATCACCACCACGCCATCGTGCTGCCGGTCTCTCCATCAACCTCTCCTCCACCCCTTGCTGGATCAAGAAGGAGGAGACGTCCCCGAGCCGTACGTGTGAAGAACGCGGAGGCACCGTTGCTTCGGTGCTTGGATCTTCAGCGATCTGAATCGCGGCGAGTACGACTCCATCAACCGCGTTCTTGAACGCTTCCGCTTAGCGATCTACAAGGGTACGTAGATCCAACTCTCCTCTCGTAGATGCATCTCCTAGATTGATCTTGGTGAACCGTAGGAAAATTTTTGTTTCCCATGCAACGTTCCCCAACATGCTGAAATCCATTTGAGGTGTATCCGTAGAACGACCGTACCCTGGCCATACGAACTCCGTTTGGGCTCCATGACCTGCCAAAACGACCGCAGCGAAAATTCGTATCCTTCTGTCACAAACTTTGTCTGTTTCGGAATAATTTCGGAGGCCGAAAACGGCTTGCAGAATTGAGTTTCGGATGTTTTAGCGGTTGGCGTGCACTCTTCTAGCGTCTACCACCCTACCGTGAGCTCACCCACGGACACATACTGCGACAATGAAGTGCAGAACAATGTTACATGACTCTATTTCTGCACCAGCAAGCCCTACATGCTAGTCTGGATGGAAGGAGAACCCTCTTCGGTGCACCAAACACCCAAAAACTTGCCGTTTTGCATGGTTTATCACCCATACCGCTACCACCCACATTTTTGTCCATGCACATGTGTTTTTCTTGGCCAAAACTGTGCATACCAGCTCTTCTACATTACATTCGTACTGTTCGAAAATAATAGGCCATTTCGAGTGGCGCAAAATGGCTCGTGGGCGCGAGCAAGTTACCCTGGAAGCCGGATTCACGATATCCCTCGTTGCTGAAATCCATTTGAGGTGTATCCGTAGAACGACCGTACCCTGGCCATACGAACTCCGTTTGGGCTCCATGACCTGCCAAAACGACCGCAGCGAAAATTCGTATCCTTCTGTCACACACTTCGTCTGTTTTGGAATAATTTCGGAGGCCGAAAACGGCTTGCAGAATTGAGTTTCGGATGATTTAGCGGTTGGCGTGCACTCTTCTAGCGTCTACCACCCTACCGTGAGCTCACCCACGGATAGATACTGCGACAATGACGTGCAGAACAATGTTACATGACTCTATTTCTGCACCAGCAAGCCCTACATGCTAGTCTGGATGGAAGGAGAACCCTCTTCGGTGCACCAAACACCCAAAAACTTGCCGTTTTGCATGGTTTATCACCCATACCGCTACCACCCACATTTTTGTCCATGCACATGTGTTGTTCTTGGCCAAAACTGTGCATACCAGCTCTTCTACATTACATTCGTACTGTTCGAAAATAATAGGCCATTTCGAGTGGCGCAAAATGGCTCGTGGGCGCGAGCAAGTTACCCTGGAAGCCGGATTCACGATATCCCTCGTTGCTGTGTTGGAAATATGCCCTAGAGGCAATAATAAAAGAGTTATTATTATATTTCCTTGTTCATGATAATCGTTTATTATCCATGCTATAACTGTATTGATTGGAAACTCAAATACACGTGTGGATGAATAGACAGACTTTGTGTCCCTAGTGAGCCTCTACAGGACTAGCTCGTTGATCAAAGATGACCGCGGTTTCCAGGTCATAGACATGAGTTGTCATTTGACAACGGGATCACATCATTAGGAGAATGATGTGATGGACGAGACCCAAACGTTAACATAGCTTTTGATCGTGTCAGTTATCGCTATAGTTTTCTGCATGTCAAGTATAAGTTCCTATGACCATGAGATCATGTAACTCACTGACACCGTAGGAGTGCTTTGTGTGTGCCAAACGTCACAACGTAACTGGGTGACTATAAAGGTACTCTACAGGTATCTCCGAGGGTGTCTGTTGAGTTGACATGGATCGAGACTGGGATTTGTCACTCCGTGTGACGGAGAGGTATCTCCGGGCCCACTCGGTAATACGTCATCTCAATGAGCTCAAAGTGACTAAGTGGTTGGTCACGGGATTATGTATTACAGTAACGAGTAAAGAGACTTGCCGGTAACGAGATTGAACTAGGTATAGAGATACCGACGATCGAATCTCGGGCAAGTAACATACCGACGAGACAAAGGGAACTGTATACGGGATTGCTTGAATCCTTGACATCGTGGTTCATCCGATGAGATCATCGAGAAACATGTGGGAACCAATATGGGTATCCAGATCCCGCTATTGGTTATTGACCTGGGAGTGTCTCGGTCATGTCTACATGGTTTCCGAACCCGCAGGGTCTACACACTTAAGGTTCGGTGACGCTAGGGTTGTTAGTGAGAACAGTGCATGGTTACCGAAGGTTGTTCGGAGTCCCGGATGAGATCCCGGACGTGACGAGGGTCTCCGGAATGGTCCGGGGACGAAGATTGATATATAGGATGAAAGGTTTCGGAGTCCGGAAGTGTTCCGGGGAGCATCGGGAAATCGGCGGATTACCGAAAAGGGTTTCGGGGGTCCCGGAAGTGGTTCTGGGCCTAATGGGCCACAAGGGGGGACACCATAGCCCTCATAGGGCTGTGCGCCCCCCCCCCCTGGGCCCTCTCCTCATGCGCAAGGGGAGGTGGACCCTCCTAGGGCTGCCGCACCCCCCCTGGCTTGGGGGGCAAGGCACCTAGGGGGGGAAACCCTAGGGCCTGGCCCTTGGCCGCCGCCCCCCCCATGCCCTGGCCGCCGGCCCCCCTAGGGGAAACCCTAGGGCGCCCCCCTCTCCTCCTTCCCCCTATATATAGAGAGGTATAGGGAGGGCAGCCAACACACGATTGTGCCTCGGTGCTGCCCTCCCTCTCCCATAACATCTTCATCTCCCGCGGTGCTTAGGCGAAGCCCTGCTGGAATCCTTCTCCACCATCACCACCACGCCGTCGTGCTGCCGGTCTCTCCATCAACCTCTCCTCCACCCCTTGCTGGATCAAGAAGGAGGAGACGTCCCCGAGCCGTACGTGTGAAGAACGCGGAGGCACCGTTGCTTCGGTGCTAGGATCTTCGGCGATCTGAATCGCGGCGAGTACGACTCCATCAACCGCGTTCTTAATGCTTCCGCTTAGCGATCTACAAGGGTACGTGGATCCAACTCTCCTCTCGTAGTAGCATCTCCTAGATTGATCTTGGTGAACGTAGGAAAATTTTTTGTTTCCCATGCAACGTTCCCCAACAGTGGCATCATGAGCTAGGATCTTGCGTAGATGCTTTCTCGAGTAGAACACAAAAGGGTTTGTGGGCGTTGATGTTTAAATTGCTGCCCTCCTTAGTCTTTCTTGATTCAGCGGTATTATGGGATGAAGCGGCCCGGACCAACTTTACATGTCCACGTACATGAGACCGGTTCCATCGACAGACATGTGACTTTTGTTGCATAAGATGGCTGGCGGGTGTCTGTCTCTCCTATCTTAGTTGAATCGGAATAGAACAAGGCGGTCCTTGTAGAAGGTTAAATAGCAACTTGAATATCACCGTTTTGGCTTTGCGTAGGTAAGAAGCGTTCTTGCTAGATACCCATAGCAGCCACGTAAAACATGCAACAACAAATTAGAGGACGTCTAACTTGTTTTTGCAGGGTATGTATGTGATATGATATGGCCAATGACATGATGAGATATATTTGATGCATGAGATGATCATGTTGTAATAGTTAATATCGACTTGCATGTCGATGCATACGGCAACCGGCAGGAGCCATAGGGTTGTCTTTAATTTTTGTATGACTTGCGTGTCAATCATTAAGCGCTTTGTAATGCTTTACTTTATCGCTAAACGGTAGCAATAGTAGTAAGAGCATGGTGGGCGCGCGACAACCCCGATGGCGACACGATGATGGAGATCATGATGATGGAGATCATGGTGTGGCGCCGGTGACGATGGAGATCATGCCGGTGCTTTGGAGATGGAGATCAAAAGCACGAGTTGATGGCCATATCATGTCACTTATGATTTGCATGTGATGTTAATCCTTTTATGCATCTTATTTTGCTTAGGACGACGGTAGCGTTATAAGATGATCCTTCACTAAAATTTCAAGATAAAATTGTGTTCCCCCTGAGTGTGCGCCGTTGCGAAGGTTCGTCGTTTCGAAGCACCACGTGATGATCGGGTGTGATAGACTCTACGTTCGCATACAACGGGTGCAAGCCAGTGTTGCACATGCAGAACACTCGGGTTAGACTTGACGAGCCTAGCATGTACAGACATGGCCTCGGAACACGGAAGACCGAAAGGTCGAGCATGAGTCATATAGTAGATATGATCAACATGTAGATGTTCACCATTGACACCACCTCATCTCACGTGATGATCGGACTTGGGTTGGTGAATTTGGATCATGTCACGCTTGAATGACCAGAGGGATGTCAATTTGAGTGGGAGTTATAAATAATTTGATTAGGTAGTAACTCACTTATCATGAACAATAGTCTAAAATGTCTTTGCAAATCTTTTGTTGTAGATGGCTCGCGCAGTAGCTCCCCTGAATTTTAATGCGTTCCTAGAGAAAGCTAAACTGAAAGATGATGGGAGCAACTTTGTGGACTGGCTCCGCAATCTGAGGATCATCCTCACAGCTGCCCAAAAGGTTTATGTCCTAAATGCACCGCTAGGTGACCCCCCCGCTCCTACAGCCCCTGCAGACGTTTTGAACGTCTGGCAGACACGTTCGGATGACTATTCGATAGTGCAGTGTGCCATGTTGTACGGCTTGGAAGGAGGACTTCAAAGGCGTTTTGAACGTCATGGTGCATATGAGATGTACCAGGAGTTGAATTTCATCTTTGAAAAGAATGCTAAGATCGAGAGGTATGAGACCACCGATAAATTCTTTGCTTGCAAGATGGAGGAGAATTCGTCTGTCAGTGAGCACTTACTGAAGATGTCTGGGTACTATACCCGCATAGCTGATCTGGGACTTGTGTTCCCGGATGAGGCTATCATTGACAGAATTCTCCAGTCACTCCCTCCTAGCTACAAGAGCTTCGTGCAGCAGTATAACATGCAAGGGATGAACAAAACCATCGCCGAGCTGTTTTCGATGCTGAAAGTCGCTGAGGCAGACATCCAGAAGGAGTATCAAGTGTTGATGGTCAATAAAACCACCAGTTTCAAGAAGAATGGCAAGGGCAAGAAGGGTAACTCTAAGAAGGGTGGCAAAGCAGTTGCTAATCCAGTGAAGAAACCCAAGGCTGGGCCCAAGCCAGAGACTGAGTGTTTCTATTGCAAGGGGAACGGCCACTGGAAGCGGAACTGCCCCAAGTATCTGGCGGACAAGAAGGGGGCCAACAACAACAAAGGTATATGTGATATACATGTTATTGATGTGTACCTTACCAACTCTCGTTGTAGTGCCTGGGTATTTGATACCGGTTCGGTTGCTCACATTTGCAACTCTAAACAGGAACTGCGGAATAAACGGAGGCTGGCAAAGGACGAAGTGACGATGCGCGTGGGAAATGGTTCCAAGGTTGATGTGATCACCGTCGGCACGCTCGCTCTTCGATTACCATCGGGATTAGTTATGAACCTGAATAATTGTTATTTAGTGCCTGCGTTAAGCATGAACATTATATCTGGATCTTGTTTATTGCGAGACGGTTACTCATTTAAATCAGAGAATAATGGTTGTTCTATTTATATGAGTAATATCTTTTATGGTCATGCACCCGAAGTTAGGGGTTTATTCTTATTGAATCTCGATAGTGATGATACACATGTTCATAACATTGATGCCAAAAGATGTAGAGTTGATAATGATAATACCACTTTCTTGTGGCACTGCCGTCTGGGTCATATCGGCGTGAAACGCATGAGGAAGCTCCATGCTGATGGACTTTTGGAGTCTCTTGATTTTGAATCACTTGACACGTGCGAGCCGTGCCTCATGGGCAAGATGACAAGGACCCCGTTTTCAGGGACAATGGAACGGGCAAGTGACTTATTGGAAATCATACATACTGATGTATGCGGTCCGATGAGTGTAACGGCGCGCGGTGGATATCGTTATTTTCTCACCTTCACTGACGACTTAAGTAGATATGGGTATATTTACTTGATGAAGCATAAGTCTGAAACTTTTGAAAAGTTCAAGCAATTTCAGAGTGAAGTTGAAAATCATCATAACAAGAAGATCAAGTTCCTACGATCTGATCGAGGGGGAGAATATCTGAGTTATGAGTTTGGTGATCACTTAAGAAAATGTGGAATTGTTTCACAGTTGACGCCACCTGGAACACCACAGCGTAATGGTGTGTCCGAACGTCGTAATCGAACCCTATTAGATATGGTACGTTCTATGATGTCTCTTGCCGATTTGCCACTATCGTTTTGGGGATATGCGTTAGAGACAGCTGCATTCACTTTAAATAGGGCTCCATCTAAGTCCGTTGAGACAACACCGTATGAACTGTGGTTTGGTAAGAAACCTAAGTTGTCTTTTCTCAAGGTTTGGGGTTGCGATGCTTATGTCAAAAGGCTTCAGCCAGAAAAGCTCGAACCCAAAGCGGACAAATGTGTCTTCATAGGATACCCAAAAGAAACAGTTGGGTACACCTTCTATCTCAGATCCGAAGGGCAAAGTGTTTGTCGCTAAGAACGGGTCCTTTCTCGAGAAAGAGTTTCTCTCGAAAGAATTGAGTGGGAGGAAGGTAGAACTTGATGAGGTTATTGAACCTCTGCTTCAACCAGAGAGTAGCGCAGCGCAGAAAGATGTTTTTGTGGAGCCTGCAGAGGTTGAAGAGGAAGCCAATGATGATGATCAAGGAGCTTCTGATCAAGTTACTACCGAACCTCGTAGGTCGACAAGGGTACGCACTGCACCTGAGTGGTATGGTAACCCTGTCTTGGAGGTCATGTTGTTAGACAACGGTGAACCTACGAGCTATGGAGAAGCGATGGTGGGCCCGGATTCCGACAAATGGTTAGAGGCCATGAAATCCGAGATGGGATCCATGTATGAAAACAAAGTATGGACTTTGGAAGTATTACCTGAAGGGCGGAAGGCCATTCAGAATAAATGGATTTTTAAGAGGAAGACGGACGCTGACGGTAATGTCACCGTGTATAAAGCTCGACTTGTGGCAAAGGGTTTTTCACAAGTTCAAGGGATTGACTACGATGAGACTTTCTCACCCGTAGCGATGCTTAAATTCGTCCGAATCATGTTAGCAATAGCTGCATATTTCGATTATGAAATTTGGCAGATGGATGTCAAAACAGCGTTCCTTAACGGTTTTCTTAAGGAAGAGTTGTATATGATGCAACCAGAAGGTTTTGTCGATCCAGAGAATGCTGACAAGGTATGCAGGCTTCAGCGTTCCATTTATGGGCTGGTGCAAGCATCTCGGAGTTGGAATCTTCGCTTTGATGAGGTGATCAAAGCGTTTGGGTTTATACAAGTTTACAATGAAGCTTGTATTTACAAGAAAGTGAGTGGGAGCTCTATAGCGTTTCTAATATTATATGTGGATGACATATTGTTGATTGGAAACAATATAGAATTTTTGGATAGCGTGAAGGGGTATTTGAACAAGAGTTTTTCGATGAAGGATCTCGGTGAAGCTGCTTTCATATTGGGCATCAAGATCTATAGAGATAGATCAAGACGCTTGATAGGACTTTCACAAAGTACATACCTTGATAAAGTTTTGAAGAAGTTCAAAATGGATCAATCCAAGAAGGGGTTCTTGCCGGTATTGCAAGGTACAAAGTTGAGTAAGACTCAATGCCCAGTGACTGCGGAAGATAGAGAAAAGATGAGTGTCGCCCCCTATGCTTCAGCCATAGGCTCTATCATGTATGCAATGCTGTGCACAAGACCAGATGTCAGCCTTGCCATAAGTATGGCCGGAAGGTTTCAAAGTAATCCTGGTATGGATCACTGGACAGCGGTCAAGAATATCCTAAAGTACCTGAAAAGGACTAAGGATATGTTTCTCGTTTATGGAGGTGATCAAGAGCTCGTCGTAAAGGGTTACGTCAATGCAAGCTTTGACACTGATCCGGATGACTCTAAGTCTCAAACCGGATACGTGTATATTCTCAACGGGGGAGCGGTAAGCTGGTGCAGTTCCAAGCAGAGCGTGGTAGCTGATTCTACATGTGAAGCGGAGTATATAGCTGCCTCGGAGGCGGCAAAGGAAGGTGTCTGGATGAAGGAGTTCATGACAGATCTTGGAGTTGTGCCTAGTGCACTGAACCCAATGACTCTGTTCTGTGACAACACTGGTGCCATTGCTCTAGCCAAGGAACCAAGGTTTCACAAGAGGACCAGACACATAAAGCGACGCTTCAATTCCATCCGCGATTCGGTCAAGGAGGAGGACATAAGTATTTGCAAAGTACACACAGATTTGAATGTTGCAGATCCGTTGACTAAGCCTCTTCCACGGGCTAAGCATGATCAACACCAAGACTCTATGGGTGTTAGATTCATTACCTTGTAATGCTAGATTATTGACTCTAGTGCAAGTGGGAGACTGTTGGAAATATGCCCTAGAGGCAATAATAAAAGAGTTATTATTATATTTCCTTGTTCATGATAATCGTTTATTATCCATGCTATAACTGTATTGATTGGAAACTCAAATACACGTGTGGATGAATAGACATACTTTGTGTCCCTAGTGAGCCTCTACAGGACTAGCTCGTTGATCAAAGATGACCGCGGTTTCCAGGTCATAGACATGAGTTGTCATTTGATAACGGGATCACATCATTAGGAGAATGATGTGATGGACGAGACCCAAACGTTAACATAGCTTTTGATCGTGTCAGTTATCGCTATAGTTTTCTGCATGTCAAGTATAAGTTCCTATGACCATGAGATCATGTAACTCACTGACACCGTAGGAGTGCTTTGTGTGTGCCAAACGTCACAACGTAACTGGGTGACTATAAAGGTACTCTACAGGTATCTCCAAGGGTGTCTGTTGAGTTGACATGGATCGAGACTGGGATTTGTCACTCCGTGTGACGGAGAGGTATCTCCGGGCCCACTCGGTAATACGTCATCTCAATGAGCTCAAAGTGACTAAGTAGTTGGTCACGGGATTATGTATTACGGTAACGAGTAAAGAGACTTGCCGGTAACGAGATTGAACTAGGTATAGAGATACCGACGATCGAATCTCGGGCAAGTAACATACCGACGAGACAAAGGGAACTGTATACGGGATTGCTTGAATCCTTGACATCGTGGTTCATCCGATGAGATCATCGAGAAACATGTGGGAACCAATATGGGTATCCAGATCCCGCTATTGGTTATTGACCTGGGAGTGTCTCGGTCATGTCTACATGGTTTCCGAACCCGCAGGGTCTACACACTTAAGGTTCGGTGACGCTAGGGTTGTTAGTGAGAACAGTGCATGGTTACCGAAGGTTGTTCGGAGTCCCGGATGAGATCCCGGACGTGACGTGGGTCTCCGGAATGGTCCGGGGACGAAGATTGATATATAGGATGAAAGGTTTCGGAGTCCGGAAGTGTTCCGGGGAGCATCGGGAAATCGGCGGATTACCGAAAAGGGTTTCGGGGGTCCCGGAAGTGGTTCTGGGCCTAATGGGCCACAAGGGGGGACACCATAGCCCTCATAGGGCTGTGCGCCCCCCCCCTGGGCCCTCTCCTCATGCGCAAGGGGAGGTGGACCCTCCTAGGGCTGCCGCACCCCCCCTGGCTTGGGGGGCAAGGCACCTAGGGGGGGAAACCCTAGGGCCTGGCCCTTGGCCGCCGCCCCCCCCATGCCCTGGCCGCCGGCCCCCCTAGGGGAAACCCTAGGGCGCCCCCCTCTCCTCCTTCCCCCTATATATAGAGAGGTATAGGGAGGGCAGCCAACACACGATTGTGCCTCGGTGCTGCCCTCCCTCTCCCATAACATCTTCATCTCCCGCGGTGCTTATGCGAAGCCCTGCTGGAATCCTTCTCCACCATCACCACCACGCCGTCGTGCTGCCGGTCTCTCCATCAACCTCTCCTCCACCCCTTGCTGGATCAAGAAGGAGGAGACGTCCCCGAGCCGTACGTGTGAAGAACGCGGAGGCACTGTTGCTTCGGTGCTAGGATCTTCGGCGATCTGAATCGCGGCGAGTACGACTCCATCAACCGCGTTCTTAACGCTTCCGCTTAGCGATCTACAAGGGTACGTGGATCCAACTCTCCTCTCGTAGTAGCATCTCCTAGATTGATCTTGGTGAACGTAGGAAAAATTTTTGTTTCCCATGCAACGTTCCCCAACACTAAGGTTTATCGAACTCAGGGAAGTAGAGGTTGAAGATGGTCTCTCTCAAGCAACCCTGCAACTAAGATACAAGAAGTCTCTTGTGTCCCCAACACACCTAATACAACTAGGAGTTGTATAGGTGCACTAGTTCGGCGAAGAGATGTTAAATGGCAAGTGATATGGATTATAGGAGTGGCAAAGCAAAGTAATATAAATCTGTAATAAAAAGTGCAGCAAGCAAACAAGTGGTAAACGTGAGCACAAATGGTATTGCAATGGTGGAAACAAGGCCTAGGCTTCATACTTTCACTAGTGGCAACTCCCAACAACATTAACATAATCGAATCACATGATATTTCCCATAAAACATGCAATGGAGACGCACCCGGAGGTCATTCCTTCGTGGTCAAGAGAGGACGAGAATTATGTAGGGCTACAAAAGCACACCTCAAAGTTCGTAGTTCTCAATCTAAGGATTTCCCAATGTCACCGCGGCCATCCAAAGAGAGTCCCACAATCACCACAACATATCTAAAGGATAGTCAAAGACAAGCACCAAGAGACTCTCAATCTTCAATCAACACACAAGAGAGGAAATCACTCATGAAAATATTTTTCTAATCCATGTCCTATAGACCGCTGTCACCTTGGTCTCGGGGATTATACTAGATAAAGACAAGTGAGTACATCAATCCAATACATAGAGGAAGGGGAAATATCATGGGATCACCCTAGATTAACATAGCCTATGATCACAACGAAGATCACATCATGGGAGAGAGAGATAACCACATAGCTACACGTACGAGCCCTCGGCCCCGGAGAAGACTACTCACACATGGACATGGTGAGGAGGAGGTTGATAATGGTGTTGATGGAGAGGTGCAGCCCCGCGAGGAGGAGACGGCCAGCGGCAGCCACGGAGGCGGCGGCGGCGGCCCTAGGGGGCGGCGGCGGCCCTCGGGGCGGCGGCGGCCCTAGGGGGCAGCGGCTCCTTGGCCCCCCTTCTTCCTTGTGGATGATGCTGCAATGGTGCTGGTCCTCCCCTCCAAGACGGCGGCTCGGGAGGAGGAAAATTCGTGGCTCTTGGTGACCTAGGTTTCTTCTCCACTCTCGGATTCCCGTCATCAGATTTTGGACCTCAGTAAAACGGGCTTTACTCGGCCGTCCGGACTCCGATTTGGACGAATTTTATAACCAGAAGCATCGCCTCGAAATTACCCACAAGTTTCGCAACTAGACTTTTTCCGTTTGACGTCATCTTCTGGCCGGAACGTGACCATATTGAAAAAACGTTCTCATACAGATTTCAGGAAAGTCAGAGTCCTACTCCAATACGACTCCTTTTGCGTTTTTGTCAATTTCCAAGTAATTTCTACACAATAAAGTGTAAAACAAGAATATTGTGCACTTTTGCAACCATTAGTAGGTTAGTTCAAATATGATCAAAAGTGTATGGAAGTGCATAAATATCATAGCAATATCACACAAAAAAGGCATGGAGCAAGCAGAAATTATAGATACGTTTTGGACGTATCAACATCCCCAAGCTTAATTCCTGCTCGTCCTCGAGTAGGTAAATGATAACAAGCATAATTTCTGTGGAGACATGCTATTAACCATATAAGAACTTTTCACAGTCACATGACAAATGCTTACTGAGATAATGAATCTGTAGTAATTAAGTTGCCTCATTAGAAAATCACAAAGAACTGAAAGTTTTACAATATGATACTGAAACACTCAATAGATTTGCAATGAGCATGGTGTGCAAATATGACAAAGTGATATCTCGCTTGCCCCTTTTAGTGAAGCAAAATATAAATGCAGGGGCACCTCAAAGTTTAAGTGACGACTAGATACAATGATTTCAGAATAAACGATATCATAATCATGCAAAAGACAATGGTACTTTGGGACAATGCACATTACACTCAGAATGACAATCATGCTCTCAATAGTTGGTGCTTTAAAGAAGGAAGGTGGTGACTCTCGAACCGTGGCTTTTGTTGGCAAGGTTGAAAACCCGTGGTCGGAAACAAAAACAAAACATGTACCAGAGCTCTTGGTTTTAAAAACAGAGGTAATAATTTTTTTTTAGAATATGCATATTTCGTCGACGAATGCTAGCAGATAACTCAATCACTTCTTGAGCTGGACAAGTTTCAAGGAACGGCTCCCGAATGAGGACGATCACATCCTCTTAATCTCCTTTGTTTATCACTGCCAAAGTTTTCTGATTTCTCATGAACAAAGCGTGAAGGAGGGTTTGTTTGTTGTATAATTTTTTAATGAGCCGGGCGCACTCTATGCCAGTTCCTTCTCGTATTATGGGTTTGCACATTAGACATGCAATCCCGGGGTGAAGCTTGTCCAACTGAAAAAGATCATGAATTAACTACTACTTCCTCATGAGCTAAAACAGAGGCACAAAATAGAAATGCTTTTTTGAATAATTTCGAGATGGTACATGAAAGTCTTCGTTAGGAATGGCAGGTAAATACCATGTATAGGAAGGTATGGTGGACTCATATGGCATAACTGGTTTAAAGGATTTTGGATGCACAAGCAGTCAGTCCGCTTAGTACAGGCGCAGGTTAGCAAAAGACTGGGAGCGACCAACTAAAAGAGCAATGACGGTCATAATCATGCAAAGCGACAAAGCAACATTGAATCGGGCATAAAAGTTATATCGCTACTCAGAAATTAAAGATCATCAAGGCTTGATAGACTTTCTTTACAGTCTTAAATATGCGTGAGCATACGCCAAGTCAATCAAAATAAATTCTTCAAGGAAGATAACACTAAACCATATCACATCATAGGCAAACAAATCATGTTGGTACTCCAATAACACATTGAGAACCCCTCAGCTATTTGAGACTAACCATAAGAAAACATGAACTACTAAGCACCATTATGCACATAGCATTTTTATCATAGACATATCAACCAGTGCAACAGAAGCCAACTCTCTTAACAAGATAAGCATGATAAATAAAGAGAGTTCCAGCGACCAACTACACAAAAGCTCTTTAAAAAGATAAGCATGAAAACTAAGAGCTGAACATGATAGTAGCTATTGAAAGACAAAGAACAGACACAGCAAAGATAGACATGATAATTATATGTTGTGCTCTAGGTTGAAGTGGAGCGTGTTTCTCTTCCACACAAAGAAAGCTGAGTTCCAACTCGTTATGAACAGCAAGCAAGCTAAAAAAAACTAAAAAGGAAACTAAAGCAAGACGCTCCAAGCATAGCACATAACACATGAAGTGATAAAAATATAGTGGAACGAAAGACGAACTGATAATTGTTGATGGAGAAGGGGATGCACGGGGGCATCCCCAAGCTTAGATGCTTGAGTCTTCTTGAATATTTCTTGGGGGTGCATGGGGGCATCCCCAAGCTTGAGCGTTTGACACTCCTGAATCTTTTTATCATCTTCCCTCGCACACTTGAAACTCCCTTCATACATAACTCATCATAATCTGATTAGCGAGGTTAGTACCCTTAATAAAATAATTTTTCCTTGCTGTAAATAAGGATATTCTTGAAGGTCTACTGTTTCTCAAGATTGCCAAAAGGTTTTTGCAAAGAAAAAGCAAGCTCAAGGTTTGCAAAACGAAGGAAAGGCAAAACAGGACAGAATCTGTGAAAAACTGACCAGCAGGTAGTAAATAATTTTTTCGGGGCACTTCTATAACTCAAATCAAAAAACTCAGAACAGACGCCCGAAAGCCAATTGTATAGAGCACGCTGTCGAAAAAATTCAGACCAAAAAGATGATCTGGTGATTTTATACGAATTTTTCTGTCCAAGGACAGAATCTGTTTCCTGGACAGCACGTCACAACTTTTGAACTTTCTTGCAATCAGAGGCTACACTTGGCACAAAGCTGAAAAATAAAGATACAATGATGTTGCTACAGTAGTAACAAACATCAAGACCACTAAAAACTGAAAGAACAAACTGAAAGCAAAGATAACAAGGGTTGTCTCCCTAGAGCTCTTTCTTTATAGCCATAAAGATAGGCTTAAGACTTTAATGATGCTCTCGTAGGAATAAGAGTTGAAAAACAAAAGAGAGCATCAAGAATTAAATACCAAACACATTTAAGCCTAACATGCTTCCTATGCATAGGAATATTGCAATAGAATAATTCATTGAAGCACAAAGCAATAAGCATAGGAAGACAAAACAAGTGCAGCTTCAAAACCTTCAACATAAAGAGAGGGAACTTAATATTATTGAAATATCTATAAGCATATGATCCCTTCTCATAATAATTTTCAGTGGGATCACGAAAAAACTCAACAATATAAGCATCACATAAAGCATTGTTACCATGATCCACATGCAAAAAGGTACTCTTACTCTCCACATAAGCATCTTTGGGGAGCCCATGGTTAGGACTTTTTAGCATTAACGTTTTCAGTCTCCCGCAAGCTTGAGCAATGTTTTCTCCGTCACGAGACCTCAAGTTATAGATATAGTTCCTGTCTCGATGAATTTCATGAAGAGGATAAAACTTAGTATAAAAGAGAGACATAAGCTCTTGCCAATCAAGCAAGTGCGAGTTATCGAGAATCTTATACCAATCTGAAGCTTTATCTATAAGTGATACGGCGAACAATTTCCTCATGACAAACTCCCTTGATACACCTGCAAGCTTAAATAATGAACATAATTGTGACAGATATAGCAAGTGTTCACCGGGATGTCTGTCTCCTGCGTAACGATTAGCCAAAACATAATCGATAATACCAGTTGGTATTTTATAGGGCACAATTTCAGTAGGGGGAGGAGCAACCACCACAGGTGTGGGGCGTCTTCCCGCAAGCAACGATCCAATAGCAAGGTTGTCCATAAGCATAACTAGTGAAATAAAAACAAGAAACAAAAAGATTTAATTGCAAGATCTAAAGATATACCTTCAAGCACTCACCTCCCCGGCAACGGCGCCAGAAATAGCTTGATGTCTACACACGCTTCTACTCTTATAGACTATGTTGGGCCTCCAAGCGCAGAGGTTTGTAGGACAGCAGCAATTTCCCTCAAGTGGATGACCTAAGGTATATCGAACTCAGGGAAGTAGAGGTTGAAGATGGTCTCTCTCAAGCAACCCTGCAACTAAGATACAAGAAGTCTCTTGTGTCCCCAACACACCTAATACAACTAGGAGTTGTATAGAAGAGATGGTAAAATATGGATGATAGGAGTGGCAAAGCAAAGTAATATAAATCTGTAATAAAGAGTGCAGCAAGCAAACAAGTGGTAAACGTGAGCACAAATGGTATTGCAATGGTGGAAACAAGGCCTAGGGATCATACTTTCACTAGTGGCAACTCCCAACAACATTAACATAATCGAATCACATGATATTTTCCATAAAACATGCAATGGAGACGCACCCGGAGGTCATTCCTTCGTGATCAAGAGAGGACGAGAATTATGTAGGGCTACAAAAGCACACCTCAAAGTTCGTAGTTCTCAATCTAAGGATTTCCCAATGTCACCGCGGCCATCCAAAGAGAGTCCCACAATCACCACAACATATCTAAAGGATAGTCAAAGACAAGCACCAAGAGACTCTCAATCTTCAATCAACACACAAGAGAGGAAATCACTCATGAAAATATTTTTCTAATCCATGTCCAATAGACCGCTGTCACCTTGGTCTCGGGGATTATACTAGATAAAGACAAGTGAGTACATCAATCCAATACATAGAGGAAGGGGAAATATCATGGGATCACCCTAGATTAACATAGCCTATGATCACAACGAAGATCACATCATGGGAGAGAGAATTAACCACATAGCTACTGGTAGAAACCTCAGCCCCGAGGAGGAACTACTCCCGCATCATGGAGGGAGGAAGCAACGTCGATGGAGATGAATCCGGGGGCACTTCCCCGTCCTGGCAGGGTGCCGGCACAGGAATTCTGGTCCCCCGAAGCTTGATGGCGATGGCGGCGGAGATCGGAATTGCGTCTGGAGAAAAGGGGTCTGGAATCAGGGTTTCCTCGACGGGTGTTAAATATATGCCAAAGGGGGGCATCAGCGGAGGTCTGGGGGGCCCAGGCGCCCCCCCGGCGCGGCCAGGAGGGGGGCCGCGTGGGCAGGCCGCCTGGAGCCCCTGTGGCCCCCCTCTGGCCCTACTTTGGCCGCATGGAAGCTTCCGGAACGCTAATTTTTTATATAATTTTTCCGGGATTTTTCTGGCAGTTTTCGTGACGGGAAAACCTGAAATACAAAAACAGCAGAAAACAGAAACTGGCACTGGGGTGCACTGAGTTAATAGGTTAGTCCAAATATGATCAAAAGTGTATGGAAGTGTATAAATATCATAGCAGTATCACCCAAAAGAGGCATGGAGCAAGCAGAAATTATAGATACGTTTTGGACGTATCAGGCATCAGGTCCAAGAATCACCTTATTAGCCTGATGCTTAAATAGAAAGAAATTATGGTTTCCAAAATGAAGGATCAGAAGCAGACGCTCTGATCAAGGATGGATAAGTGGAAAACTCTTAGTTGGACAATCAATAAAGGTTTGAATTGCCGAGAAACAACTCATGTCCGGAATGACGTCTGAGCCGGAAAGGCATATTTTTTTTAAGGATAACCGATGACTGCGTGCATATGCACACATTGAATCAATAGGCTCAAAATGGCTAAGACAGGGGATATTAACGAAGACTACTAGTCATATGAAATTAATCATAATGCAAGCAGGCAAGAATTTCAAGAGTAACAGGCTGCAGAAAATTTCCGAAAGATCGAAAAGTATTCCAAAGAATTTAGTGAGACATATGAACAATTGAGAAAAATGGATCCTCGATAAATGTAAGGAAATAACCGTAAGGGTTTTTATGCAAGATAAAACTGCAAGACAGTAAACTCAAAGGATTCTCAAGACAACGGAGAATATTTCGAGGCATCTTGTAACAACAAGAGCGACGAGGAATGATCATGAGAATGATAAGGGCATACAGATATCCATAGGGATATATCGGTGGCAGTGAATTGCAAAGGTGATGAGCACAATTTTTCGGGTTAACAACGGAGAGTATCTTCAGGGTCTTCTGGTGCAGCAGACGATCGTCGGTAATAAGGTGTTCTCCGGGTGAAAGTGATAATGAGATCCTAATGATAGATTTTGCAAAATTCATTTACCCCGACTAGAAGAGAGATCAGAGTCCCAGAGTATAGACGAGGAGTAAAAGATCCTAATACCACCCATTGGTGATGTGGGCCCGTAAGCCACACAACAAGTTAGTAAATTTATTTTTCAAAGACTAGACTCAACTTCGGCCAAGGAGTTGGAAAGGGGGATTCCTACAGGCAGTCGGCTCTGATACTAACTTGTGACGCCCCCGATTTTGACCGTACACTAATCATGCACGCAAATGTGTACGACCAAGATCAGGGACTCACTGAAAGATATCACAACACAAATCTAGACACAAATTAAAATAATACAAGCTTTATATTACAAGCCAGGGGCCTCGAGGGCTCGAATACATAAACTCGAAAACACAAGAGTCAGCGGAAGCAATAATATCTGAGTACAGACATAAGTTAAACAAGTCTGCCTTAAGAAGGCTAGCACAAATATAGCAACGATCGAAAAGGCAAGGCCTCCTGCCTGGGACCTCCTAACTACTCCTCGAAGCCGAACTCCACGTAGAAACATCATCGGGGTCCTCTGGCTCCTGGGCTCCACCATCTGGTTGCGCCAACCGAGAAGAAGGGACAAAAGGGGAAAAGGGGGAGAAAAGCAACCGTGAGTACTCATCCAAAGTACTCGCAAGCAAGGATCTACACTACATATGCAATGACATCTGTGTAAGGGGGGGGGGGGTAATATATGTGGACTGAACTGCAGAATACCCGAATAAGAGGGGGATAGCTAATCCGAACGAAGACTACGCTTCTCGTAACCTCCATCTTGCAGCAGAAGATGAGGGTAGCTGGAAAGTAACAAGTATCCTCGCTTCTCGCAGCCTCCGTCTTGCAGCAGTAGAAGGGAGTAGATGGTAAGTTCACCAAGTAACATCGAATAGCATAATCCTACTCGGCGATCCTCCCGCACATCACCCTGTGAGAGAGCAACCACCGAGTTGTATCTGGCACTGGTAAGGGTGTGTTTTATTAAGTATCCGGTTCTAGTTATCATGAGGTCGGAATACAACTCCGGGTCGTCCTTTTACCGAGGGACACAGCTATTCGAATATATTAACTTCCCTGCAGGGGTGCACCACATAACCCAGCACGCTTGATCCCATTTGGCCGGACACACTTTCCAGGGTCATGCCCGGCCTCGGAAGATCAACACGTCGCAGCCCTACCTAAGCACAGCAGAGAGGTCAGCACGTCGGTCTAAGTCCTAAGCACACAAGGGTCTGGGCCCATCGCCCAATGCACACCTGCACGTTGCGAGGGCGGCCGGTGAGCAGACATAGCAACCTCCATTACTAAGGAAGTTACGTTACGCGGTCCAACCCGGCGCGCGCCGCTATACCGCTGACGTCAAGAAGGCTTCGGCTGATACCACGACGTCGAGTACCCATAACTATTCCCACGTAGCGGGTTAGTGCGTAAAGACCAAATGGCCAGACTCAGATCAAATATCCAAACTCGTTAAGCGTGTTATTATGAAAATCACCGCGGACAACGACTAGGGCCAGGCCACCTCTCGACTGGGTGTCTCAACCTGCCCCTGTCGCTCCGCCACAAAGATCCACTCGGGGGCCGTCGGGAACTCAGGCCCACCACTGCCTGGATGGAGCCACCTGTCCTTTCAGCCCCCACATCAGAATCACTTGCGGGTACTCAATGAGCCGACCCGACTTTAGTCACATCATGTATCATGTAAAGTGTATGTAGTATATACCCGTGATCACACCCAAGTGATCACGGCCCGATAGAATAGCAGGGCAGACGGACAAGGGTGTAGGGCCACTGATGGAGTACTAGCATGCTATACTAAGCATTAGGATGGCAGGTAAAGTATCAATAGTTGTAGCAACAATGACAGGCTATGCAGCAGAATAGGAGTAACCGAACAGTAACATGCTACACTACTCTAATGCAAGCAGTAGAGAGAAGAATAGGCGATATCTGGTGATCAAGGGGGGGGGGCTTGCCTGGAAGCCCTGCAGACGAAAGGAATCTTCGGAAGCGTAGCCGTAGTCGAACACCGAAGCATTAATGGTCTCGGGGTCTATCTCAGTATCGGAGTCTACCGAAAATAAGCAACGAAGGGGAAACAAATAAATAACAGAGCAAACAATAGCATCACAAAGCATAACATGGCAAAAGGCGATACTACGTGTGACCTAACGCGGTGCTCGGTGATACAGGCGAAGAGGAATAACATCCGGGAAAGTATTCCCGGTGTTAGGCATTTTCGTGTAGATGAAACGGAGGGGAATGTTGCATGTTCGGTATGATAGAGATGTGTGGCGGACGAACGGGCCGCGTATTCGGATTCATCTCGTTGTTCTGAGCAACTTTCATATATAAAACTTTTTCATCCGAACTACGGATTATTTTATATGATTTTCTAAAGTATTAAACATTTTCTGGAATTTATTTAATTAATTTAATAGAACATTATCCAGAATAGTGCATGCTGACATCATCATGACGTCAGCATGACGTCAGCGGTCAACAGGACGTTGACTGGGTCAAACTGACGCGTGGGTCCCCGCTGTCATAGACTGTTAGTACTAACTAATTAACTAACAGATTAATTAGGTTGATTAGCAATTTAGGTTAAGCTAATTAAGATTAATTAAGATTAATTAATTCTATAATTAATTAATTAATATTTTATTATTTATTTAGTTAGTTTTTTTTTTCTCTTTTTTTTTATCTCTATCTAAGCGTTTTGGGCCTGGCCCCACTTGGCAGTGAGCCAGGGGGCCTAACGGGCGATGGGGAAACGGGCGAGCGGGCATGGATGCCCGTATGAGGGGGGGGGCACAC
>LR738712.1:631942896-631974647 GCA_902687465.1 Secale cereale
GGAAGCGGGCGCGGCTCACCAGGAGTTGGTCGGGGAGGCAGCGGGCTCGAGGGGGGTTCGGCGGCGGTGACCACGCGGCGAGGCGGAGGTGGGGCGGCGCCGGCGACGGCGGTCCGGGGCGGTGTCGAGACGGGGTGGCGACGGGAGCTTGTCGATCCGGCGGGGAGGTATGGCGAGGAGGTGACTCCAGGCGACGGCGTCGATGCCAACGGGGGGGTGGGGCTCCGACGTCGATGCCAGCGGGGGGTGGGGCTCCGGCTCGGGGAGCGTGGCGGCGCTGGAGAAACGAGAGGGAGTGAGGATGGGATCGTGGGGGAGTGGTGTGCGGTTAGGTTAGGGTTTGGGCTAGCGGGGGTTATGGACAGGGTGGGTGGCCGGTTGGGCCTGGCCTGATGGCCAGCTGGGCCACGGCCCAGCAGGGGGTTTTCCTTCTTTTTTTTCTTTTCTGTTCCTTTTGTTTTGTTTACTTTTTACTTTTTCTTAATTTTCTTTTCTCCTTTCTTTTAGTTCCTAATTATTATAATAATATTAAAATACCAAAGTGGCACCTAAATTGATGTTACAAATTATGTCACAACTACAAAAAGTTTTATCCCAAAATAATATAGTTTAGGATTTTACAAAATATAAAAGGCATTTAATTAATGGTTTTAGCTATTGTTTTAATTTCTTTAGTGCATTAGAATATTTCATAAAAATGTGGTTTCTCCACCTATATTACTTATGAATTATTTATCACTTTCAGAACATTTTAGTTTTATTGTTTTTGAAACTTTAACTGTTTGACATGATTTTAAATTTGATATTTGAACGGGATTTGTATCATCGCAAGATTAGTAACAATAATCGTGCTGACGTGGCATCATTAACGAAGGGTTACTGTAGCTTAACTACCCGGGCGTCACAACCCCTTGATTAGGTGATCCCTAAGAACAAACACACAAGGAAAAAAGAGCGAGCAATCAAAGTGGGCCAGCACGGTTAGATAGCCAATGGATTCCATGATTCCTGTTTTATGCCTCAAAAAAATGTAAGATTCCTGTTTTGGCAACCTACTATTCATGTTGGGCTTTTTACATGTTTTAATGACCTTCCCAAAAGTTTTTTCTTTATTTTTTTTAATATTCAAAAAATTCAAAAAATGTTAAAATATTGAAAAAAGATCAATCTTTTAATGTTCAAACAATAAAAAAAATCATTTTTAAAAGAAATATTAACGAATCTAGACACGTCTTAGTGTTAGATACATCCGTATCTAGACAAATCTAAGACAAGTAATTCGGGACGTGGTTGTTCACAACTGTTTTTCAAAATGATAACTTCTTTAAGTGTTCATGATTTCTTTTTCAAAATCACTTTTTGAAAATAAATAAATATTCATTCTTTTTTGAAAAGAAAATGAAAAACCCAAGTAAAAACTAGTGAAACAGAAAAAAAGACTTGATAAAAACTTGCTAAAACTATGCATGTTTTAGGAAGAAAACCCATCACTCGCTAATAAGGGTTGGCCTAATCGAGGGATGCTCTGTGTGTTTGCGTGCTAGGAGATGTAGTTAACCCTATGTTGATGTTATTGTATGAAAATGTTGGGGCATTCGATTAGTCTCGGCTTATCCATCTCTTCGGTCCTTCCAGCGGTGTCTTCTGGGTTCTCCTCCAGCCATAGTGGTATATGCAATATTTGGATTCATTGGTGAGATAGGATGGATGAATCTTCAATGCATCTATAAATTTTAATTATTTCATGATATTATATTATCAATCTTAAATACTTTATATATAATTTTATAATAGTTTTGGGACTAACCTATCAACTCAGTACCCTGTGCCAGTTGTTGTTTTTGCTTTTTAGAAAATCAATACCAAAGAAAGTCCACACGGGATGAAACTTTACGGTCAATTTTCTGGACTAGAAGGGACCCTAGAACTTCCAGAAAAACATTGCAAAAGAAAATCAATATAAGAAATCAAACAAGAAAAGGGAGTGCAAAAAATTGTGCTCGTCCAGTGCCATGTGGCAAGAACTCGCGAAGCATGTACCTGCCGAGTGCCACGTGGCATGAACTTGGCAAAGGATGTGTTTGCTGAGTGTCATGAAGCAGGAACATGGCACACATGTGATTTGCCTCATGCCGTTTCTTTGTCAAGTGTTTGCTGAGTGTCATGAAGCAGGAACATTTGCCCGATGAAATGCACTTGGCAAACAACCTGTAACTTCTGGGCAAAGTTTCATACTAGTATTCCAGTAGTGTTGTGTGAAGTCTGAATCTCTGGATCAGTGCTAACTAACAAAGCCCGTTAGTTAGCTGCTCCAACAATTGTTGAAACTTGCAAGTTAGAAATAACGATATCTGGATACACTTCGCACTAGCTGCTCCAACAATTGTTGATAACTAATTCAGCAATGTTCTTATCATCCGTTTACACTAATCCTTTGGGTCAACTAGCTTCAGCCCCGTGGGCCAGTCCTCGCAGTGCCGCACGTGCGGCATGATTTCGCCGGCATCTTCCCGTCGCCTGCAGTCGTACACCGGCGGGACGTGGTAGCACGGCTCCATGGACATGTCCCTGCTGCATGGCCAGCTCACCGTGGTGTTGATCATCCCCATCCTCAGCACCCACGGCCTCATTCCGCCCAGCCCCTGCGCCACGTACCCGAACGTCGACTCGGCGGTGGTGACCAGCGTGTCCGCCGTGCTCAGCAGGTACACCTCCGCCCAAGCCTTGCGCTCGTGCGACCTCACATGGTACCGCTGGGTCTCCTCATGGCTCGGCTGGTCCACCACCACCACCTCGCCGTTCGCCGTCGCGCGCTCCCAGTACGCCTCCTTGATCTTGTCGTAGTACCAGGCCTTGAGAGAGGTGATCAGAATAGCGGTGGGTTTGGCCGCGCCACCGGGCGCGGCCGCCGGCTCGCCGTCTTCCTCGCCTAGCACGGCCGGTAGCAGCTTCTGGGTCTGCGTGCACATCTTGATCTGCTCTAGGAGCTCCGGCGAGTCGGCCTGCCACGGGAAAACGCGCACCTGGATGCCAACCACGTGCCGTGCCCGCGCGAAGTGCGCGTCGTAGTACCGCGTGATGAGGCCCCAGACGCGGTTGGTCGGGTGGAACAGGTAGCGGCCGAGGTGGTGGAACACGGCGTCGCGCTCCGGGAACAGCGCGTCGAGCTCCGCCTGGAACGCCCTCACGAGGAACAGGCCCGGCGCGATGTAGCCGTCCGTCCTCATCACCAGCCACTGGATGCTGGACATGAGCCGCTGGTCGTCGTCGCAGAAGAAGAGCTTGTCGTGGTCCGTCTGGTTGTGGTCGAGGTGGATGTACGCGAACGCCGGCAGCTCTCCGGCGGCGGACCCGTTTACCTCGCCGGTTCTGAGAACTCCGTCCTCTCGCATCTTCCCGTACCGCTCCGGCGTGGAGAGGTAAAAGCCCTGGTAGCTCACGAGCGGGAAGCCCAGAGGCAGCAGCCACGTCGTGTTGGGGAAGGGCTCGCAGAAGAGCTCGTCCATCCCGTTGCTGGGGTCGACGAGGAAGACGCGGTGGGTGAGCAGCGCGTACAGGAACGCCGACGCCGCGGCGATGATCCGGTTGCCGAGGCCGCGGTAGGAGATGGAGACCAGGTACCTGCACTCCGGTGACGCGACGCTCTTGCCGGACTTGAGCTGCTCCAGGGCGTTGGTGTAAGCGGCGGTGCCCGGGCCACACCGTCCTTGCAGAGCTTCGTGGCCCCGCAATTTGGAGACGAGGTGCTGTGAAGGTTGCCGGCCGGGGTGCCGACGGTACACGGCGGACTGGTACCGGCTGCGGCAGGATTCTTGGTCCAAGCCTTCGACCAAGAGGCCGCCAAGAAGCTTGTCAGCGTGTGCTGCTGCATTCTTGTTCAGTAAAGATACTTCGTCAGGACCTGCAGAAGTATTGTGCTTCAGGCCGGGCGGATTGTACGCAATCAAACTAGCGGATTTTCTTACTCTAACCAAACACGATTTTGATCAAAGTTGTGACTTGAATTTTGAAAATTGTAATGCATAGTACAGCAAGATAGATGGCCGAGATGACTGAAACCTTCAAAAGTTTCAATCACTTCTATTCTCCAGCAATAAACTGCGGCAATTGCACAAGTAAATTGCTAAAAATAAATAAGCAACGATAAATTGCAAGAAAACGTGAAAGCCCAATTTGCGACTACAACGAATTCAACAACCAAAAATGTGCTATCCATTTACAAGGCCCCTAAAAAAGTTGTAACCAAGACTTGCTGCGAACGAGGACTGAAATAACAAAAGGAAAAACAACTTCACAACAATTACTGAGAACTTAGTAAAAGTTACAAAAACTTCACAAAAGTAACTGAAAATTCACAAACAATTCTGAAACCTCACACATTGTTGCTGAACAACATTAAACACAAAAAGACTGAAGTTTGAAGAAAATAAATCAGTTGTCCGGTTAGTAATAATCCTATGAAACGATAGTTTCCTCTAAAGCGAAAGCTCGACTTTCTCAAAGTTGCTACGGATGTGGTGGGGACATGTGGTATGTTTTCACTGAAAAACTCAATTACTAGGTTTGCTCGGATTTGCAGGATCTTCTTGGAACCTCTACAACATATGGTGAACACATCCTCTTCGAATCTCTACATCATATGGTGAACGTAACCATGAACGGACCTATGGTTTGATGGCAGGAGGGCAGTGGTATCCTCAGCCCACCAGGGTTCAATTCCTAGACTTGACGTTGATGCTTCCATCTTTCTGGATTTATTCCAGGCCTTCCGGCAATGTGCGTTCAATGAGAGAAAACGTTCCCGTCGACTACGAAGGCGTATGTCGCGACTTCGTCAATCTCGAGATTATTCTCAGTCTCTTGGAGGTGCTCAGAAGAGTAAGATGTGCGCGCGTGCATTCATAGGCGTGAGTATATGTATAAGCGTCGACGTTTGTACTGTGTTCAAGAAAAAGGTGAACACAACCATGCAAGTATCTTTTGAGACATACTATTCATGAGTTGCCTGAAAACACTTGAGAGTCATATGATTTTTCGGTGACCCCCCGAAACCAGACGACACCCGCAGGATGGCACTCAATCGAATAACCAGAATCTTATTGTACTCATACTCGCTGAACCCGATGTCAATCAAATTCATGTCTTGAAGTTTTGAAAATTGTAATGCATATTGAGATGAAGGGCATCCCAAAGTTGTTTCCTCTACTAAAGAGAGTGCCCCTAGGGTGTAGGGCGGAGAATACTAAAACCTTCAAATGTTTCAACCACTTCTATTCTCCACTATTAAGCTGCAACAATTGCGCGAATATGTAACTAAATAACAAGAAAAGGTGATAGTGCAACTTGCAATTGCAACAACAAAAAAAGAACTGTACTCTCTCTCTCTCTCTCCTTTTAAGTTTACAAGATCCCTAACATAAAACATTGTAACCAAAACTTGATGCCCAAGGAATCTGATATAACAAAAGGAAAAACGACTTCACAACAATGACTGAGAACTTCACAAGTGACCAAAACTTCACAAAAGCGACCGAAATTCAACAAAAATGTCTGAGACCTGTCACAAAGTTGCAGAAAGAACATTGAACAAAGAAAAACAGAAAAAAAAACTGGCACGTGAAAGATAGTTTCCTCTAAAGCGAAATCTTGACTTACTCAAAGTTGTTACAGATGTGGTGGAGACCCGTGGTTCATTTTCTCGTGCTTACTAAAAATCTCATTTACTGGGTTTGCATGGAATTCTAGTATCTTCTTGGAGCCTCTGCATCATCGCGTGAACACAATCATGCATGTATCTTTTGTGACATGCCATTCATCAGTTGCCTGAAAAAATTACGAGCATCAATTGATTTTTCCTGTTTAGCTTGTTCTTCTTCATGCCACCAGCGGCCGGTGGCGCTGCCCAAGCCCCCACTGATGCTGGTCTACCGCCAACCTCTACCATCCCGCTATCCCCCTCTTCTCTATTCTGTGGCATCGACGACCCCTGAACCGCACCACGCCCGCACCGACAAATCTTCTTCTTCGTACGCGACGTAGCCGTGTCGTTCCCATCTCCGGGGCGGTCCTGGATAGGCCTCATCTCTCCCGTCTTGGCGTTGTTGCTATACGCTCCCCTCCTTCTGCTTGAAAATTCCCGTTGCTATTTTCAAGCACCCGACACATAGTTAACGTGATATTTATATGACACCTCATTGGTATCGAAAACAAGTTAGGATGAAAAATACTACCCATGGGCTATGGGCATCTCCGACGCAAACTCTCAAATAGCCCCTATATGTCTTTTGCGGGAGTCCGGACACTCTTTGCCATCCAATGATATCCCTCAAAGCGTCCGCGGACTGGTCCGAACGGCCAAATTCTAGCAAGCTAGAAGCGAAAGGGAGGGAGGGGGGTTGGGTTTTGGAGAACCCAGACATCCGTCAAGCCAACCAAAATTGGCTACATCAGACATCCCCTTTCTCCTCAACTGCGACATGCATTTGCATAGGTGGACATTTAGAGGGCATGGTTGGATGGCCGACTCCCGCATCAGTGTCTGTGGGCTGGTTCGGACAAGTCTACGGACTGATAGTGTATTCGTCTTAGGGGTCAACGTTAAAGATGCCCTAAGAGCATCTCCAACAGGCGTCGGTCGCGCCGCGCGCAAAAAACAGATATGCCGCGCGCGCATCGTCCGGTTTGGCGCGGCGCGCAGCGCTGGCTCGAGCAGCCGCGCTAAAATGCAGCGCGTGCGCGCCGCTCCAGCAGCGCGACAAAATGCAGCGCGCGTGACTCGCACAAACAACATATGCATTCGAAAACAGAAGCAAAAAGATCAAAACAAACAAAAATAAATAGTTCAATTTCGTTTATTACAACTCAAAACAAATAGTTTATCATTCAATACAACAAATAGTGCAATTAAACACAACAAATAGTTCAACAATACAATAAACGAACGCACAAATCATGATGCTCTTTGTCGTCCATTCCATGCCCACCACTCCTCAATGAGATCCTTCTGAAGATCATTATGCACTGCGGGACGTCGAATGGCATAATAGGAGGCAACAAAACGGGCCACCCTTTCAGCCCTCCGTCGCACTCGCACGGGATATCCCAAGAGCTTATACTGAGAGTAGTCTACATCTTGGCCACGCTCATTCTCGATGATCATGTTGTGCATGATCACACAAGCATGCATTATGTACCAAAGCATCTTTTGATCCCAAAATCTAGCCGGTCCTCTCACAATAGCAAATTGGGCTTGCAAAATTCCAAAAGCTCTCTCCACATCTTTTCTAGCGCCGCCTGAGCATTGTGGAAATCTAGATTTTTCTTACCTTCTGGCTTTTTCAACGGCTTGACAAAGGTTTGCCACTTTTGATAGATGCCATCCGCTAGATAATAGCCATAGTTGTATGTACGGCCATTTGCTACAAACTGCATCGGTGGCAACTCCCCATTTGCAATCTTATTCATCAGTGGTGACCGGTTGACAACATTGATGTCATTCAAAGATCCAGGCATTCCAAAGAATGCATGCCAAATCCAAGTCTCTTGATCGGCCACCGCTTCAAGGATTATAGTGAAACCCTTTTTTTGGCCGTGGAATTGCCCATACCATGTCTTTGGACAATTCTTCCAAGTCCAATGCATGTAATCTATTGAGCCAAGCATGCCAGGAAAGCAGCGAGCTTTGTTCATCGCTAAAAGCCTTGCGACGTCTTCAGCGTTGGGAGATCTCAAATACTCCTCGCCAAACACTTGCATAATTCCAACTGCGAAGCGCTTGACACACATGATGGCTTGGCTCTCACCCATAGCCAAGTGATCATCAACTAGATCAGTCGATATACCGTATGCCAACATACGCAAAGCGGCTGTCACCTTCTGAAAGGTGCTATGCCCGAGCTCTCCGGCGGCATTCCTCCTTTGCTGAAAAAAGCGGTCATGGCTCGCTAGTTTCTCTGCAATGCACCTGAACAACTCGGTGCTCATCCTAAACCGGCGACGAAAATACTACTCGGGGTATGTGGGATTCTCCGCAAAATAATGCCTGATCAATCTGTTGTGGGCATCGATCCTATCCCTCCAAAAAAATTGCCGACCCATAACCGAACCACCGTGCTTCGGTTTTTTATTAATATGCATAGCTAGGATCATTGCAAGATCCTCCTCCTCTTCCATATCAAATTCTTCTTCGGAAGAATCATACGACGAACTCATCTACAATGTTGAATACTATGCTATAAATAAATAAAAACTCCAATCAACATGCACGAAATTAATGGCTTTTGAGCAATACATACCTTTTAGGCGTTTTGTCAAACACCTTGCGGGTGCCGAGCGGCAGCGAACGTGCAGGCGCTGTTCGTCGGAGGACCAGCACGCGCGCGGGCGCTGTTCGTCGGAGGACCAGCACGCGCGCGGGGCGGCGGGACTAGAGGGGGGCAGAGAAAGCGCGCAGGGGGCGGGGATAGGCCGGGGAAGCGCCGGAACGGTCGCCGGGTGGCGCGGTCGGCGGCGACGGCGCGGCTGGATGGGGGTGGGAGGTGCGAGCGAGCGCGCGAGAGTCCAGCGCGCGGGAGCAGGCGCAACAAATAAGCGGCGCGCGATTGCGTTTCGGCCCGCGCGCTGGACTGCGTATGCCGCGCGCGCTGTTTTCGCGCGCCCGCTGGAGCAACTACTCCGGTTGCGCGCGCGCTAAAACGGGGGATTTTGCGGCGCGACGCTTGTTTGGCGCGCCTGTTGGAGATGCTCTAATACCGGGACAATTCAGCACACATCACAAAAACCAACTTCGACCATAAAGTAGATCAATAATCTATTCCCTCCGTCCGAAAATACTTGTCATCAAAATGAACAAAAAAGAATATATTTAGAACTAAAATACATCTAGATACATCCCCTTTTATTCATTTTTATGACAAGTATTTACGGACGGAGGAAGTATATTTCAGTGACTTAAAAATTATACCGCTGGAAGCTTTTTTCAGTACGAATTCAATGGTATAATTTTTATTACATATAATTCACATTTGATTGATTTAATTTATGATTAAAGTTGAATTTTGGAACGCGTACGAGTCTTATTCATTGGAATGGAGAGTGTAGCCATTCAACCGATCGAGCTGACAGACCGTGCAGAAAAACAAAGAAAGGAGGAAACTGAAGAAACGAAACAACCTCGCCGTAAGTCGCCCACGGCCGTCTTGATCCAGACCGCTGGCTTCTCGCCATTGCGGCCGCCAAGGAGAAAGAAGAGAGGCGGCACGATCAGTACCAAGGCAACGAGCACGGCGTTGATTGCCGTGGCCCATCGCCTGCGGCCGTCAGGCTCGGCCGGCGTCGTGTTCTTCATGGCAGGCGGCGGCGTGAGCCAGCCGGTGGCCGCCCGATCACTAGAGTAGCATATAGTAGTACTGCTCCTCTTTGGTCTCGTATTCCTCGTCTGACACAGCTTCGATTTTGGTTAAGTGTTGGATGGGAGATAGAGCTGGAATCAAGAGTAGAAATCGAACGTAGAGTGTTCGATCCGGGATAAACGCCCGTCCTACTTGTTCACCATTGATCGATTGGTCACCTTGTTTAGACCCATTCTTAAAAATTAGCACCGCATCGATCGGGATGGCCGTCAGGTGGCAATGGCGATCGTGCAGTTTCAGTTTACTGCCCCCCCAGGCCCAATCCGAAGGAAACGGATCATCGCAGGCGCCACTTGTACCAGAGTGTGGACATGAGTATTACAAAAAATGACAATTTAGGAAGCACTATTGACCTGCGTGTAGCTTCTTACATAACCCTAGCTATAATATAGTCACCTATTTCTGATTATTATTTTTAAAATCTGCTAGAGTTGCTCTTTTCACATTGGCGGAGCTCGCATCTGATGAATGGAAAATGTACACTTGTCCAATACTAATATGTTACTGGATCTGAAAGTACTACTAAACGATTCGTAGCTGACTTTTGTGCAACTGAACCAAAGAACCCTAGATGTGTCAGACGGCTATGATTAAAGTACAGAAGTGACGGTGAATTCGCATCGCAGTTTGGCTACTGCCCGTTGACCTGCTATTCGCAATCTGGCCATTATCGTTGATCTCCACTTCAAGACTCCCAATCCCAGGACTGAAGTCTCGCACCAACTCGAGGAAAAAAGGCTCGTACTCACTCGAGAAAAGGACAGAGCCCCAACCCACCATGGCGGTGATGAAGACGAAGCCGGCTGCAGAAGGCAAGCGGTGGTGCTCGGGAATCAACTCCAAGCTCGTCGCCTTCATGCTCACAGTGCCATCACTCATCGTCTTCCTTGGTGGGCGCAATAGCGAGCAGCCGGCGGTCGAGATCCAGGCGGCCATGCCCGGCAGAGGCAGAGGTAAAACTACCAAACTAGCTTCTGCCCAGTACTGCGTCGTATAGATGCTAGTAGTAACCCAGCCGAGCTGCTGCTTAATTGGTTAGGAGAAGTTGCAGTTTTTCCTTTGGGGAAATTTGTTTCAGTGGTCAGGAGTTCATTTAGGACAAATAAAGTTTGCCAAAAGCTTTTCGAACTTTCAGCAACTTCAGTCGGTGCCTACATCTACATTTGTACGTTTCAGTCGGTGAGCTGGTTTGTCATCTTACACCGGCCATGTGAAATCTTATTCTAGTAGAATGTTTATGACATTTTCTAGGGACTATCAGCCATTTTAAGTTTTAGAGCGCGCCCGCCAAATTTCACATTGACAAGTGTACATCTATACATTTTTAATAATGAAGTTAAAAAATGATTTTTTTTGTGGGATTTATTTTTAGAACAGTGTGTAATTTAGTTTATAAAATGTGAAACTATATATAGTACTCCCTCCGTCCGAAAATACTTGTCATCAAAATGAATAAAAAGGGTTGTATCTAAAACTAAAATACATCTAGATACATCCCCTTTTAATCATTTTGATAACAAGTATTTCCGGACGGAGAGAGTAGTAGGTTAGTTGTAATGAACACGGCTAGTAGAAGAAGCCCACTTTGACGTTAACAGTCAACTGGACAGTGTGGTTTTTTGGCTCCTAGCTCAGAGGCAGCCTGAAATGTTCAAATACTAGATGATACACTGCATGTTGTTGCGGGAATCGATTGTAATGAGATTTAATTGTGTAGAATATAAATATTTAGATTAATAAGACCTGAATGAAAATTTAAAATACATATGACTTACTTATGTATACTTGTAAAATACGTACATATTGAATATAAGTAGATAATAGAACGGAAAATATTTCATTATGCATAGTTGCATGTGTTGGTGGGTCTTTTTTCATGAATGGTTGCATGTTGAGGTGTACCTTGTGGAATCCATAATTATAAGATGATGTTGAGGTGTACATAAATAAGGTAGTGAGAATCACTCTCTTAGGTATAGCATATAGGATTAGGAAATCAACCTTTTAAGTTTCAGAAAAATCTTTAAAAACACACACACACACATATAAGAATGTATATTGCATGTTTGTAGATTATCATTGATGTGAGCTGCACACACAAAAAAAATCATGGACATTTTAGTGAACAGCCATGTGCTTGAAATCCATGTTCTTTATTTTTTTTTTCTCTGTGTAGCGCACATCAAATGTATTTCATCATGAAACATTAGAAACATGCAGATACATCCCTATTCAGTTTAGAGATCTCAACTATATCTCTTTTGTGGACAAAGTTATGCTGTATAGAATCCAACATTCAAGAAATTAAATCACATGTTTCAGCCACGCTCACACACAAGCAAACCTGAATTTTGTAAGTATGCCGGAGACAATAATACCATACGGAGACGCTAATATATTCTGCCACCTGTTTCTGCAGGTCCAGATGTTGCCTCGTTCCTGCAACGGAAGACAGCACACGGCGACAGGCTTCTCGGCGGCCTCCTGGCCGACGGCTTTGACCAAAAATCCTGCCACAGCCGGTACCAATCCGCCGTGTACCGTCGGAACGCCGGCAGACAACCGTCGCAGCACCTCGTCTCCAAGCTGCGGAGCCACGAAGCTCTGCAAAGACGGTGCGGCCCCGGCACAGTCGCCTACACCAACGCTCTCGAGCAGCTCAAGTCCGGCAAGAGCGCCGCGTCACCGGAGTGCAGGTACCTGATCTCCATCTCGTACCGCGGCCTCGGCAACCGGATCCTGGCGGCGGCGTCGGCGTTCCTCTACGCGCTGCTCACCGACCGCGTCCTCCTCGTCGACCCCAGCCACAAGATGGACGAGCTCTTCTGCGAGCCGTTCCCAAACACGACGTGGCTGCTGCCTCCGGGGTTCCCGCTCCTGAGCTACCAGAGCTTTTACCTCTCCACGCCGGAGCGGTACGGGAAGATGCTGGAGGACGGAGTGCTGAGAACCGGCGAGACGAACGGCTCCGCCGCCGCCGAGCTGCCGGCGTTCGCGTACATACACCTCGACTACAACCAGACGGACCACGACAAGCTCTTCTTCTGCGACGACGACCAGAAGCTGATGTCAAACATCCAGTGGCTGGTGATGAGGACGGACAGCTACATCGTGCCGGGGCTGTTCCTGGTGAGGGCGTTCGAGGAGGAGCTGGACGCGCTGTTCCCGGAGCGCGACGCCGTGTTCCACCACCTCGGCCGGTACCTGTTCCACCCGGCCAACCAGGTGTGGGGCCTGATCGCGCGGTACTACCGCGCGCACCTCGCGTCGGCGCGGCGCGTGGTGGGCATCCAGGTGCGCGTCTTCCCCTGGGAGGCGGAGTCGCCGGAGATCCTGGAGCAGATCAAGACGTGCACGCAGAGCGAGAGGCTGCTCCCGGCGGTGCTGGACCAGGAGGAGGAGGAGGGCGACGAGGAGCCGGCGGTGGTAGCCGGCGCCCAGCAACCGACGGCCGTCCTGGTCACCTCGCTCAAGGCCTGGTACAGCGACAAGATGAAGGAGATGTACTGGGAGCGCGCGACGGCGGACGGCAGGGTGGTGGTGGTGGAGCAGCCGAGCCACGAGGAGACCCAGCGGTACGACGTGAGGTCGCACGAGCACAAGGCGTGGGCGGAGGTGTACCTGCTGAGCGTGACGGACATGCTGGTGACCACGGGGCAGTCGACGTTCGGGTACGTGGCGCAGGGGCTCGGCGGGCTCAAGCCCTGGGTGCTGCACCATGTCGCCAACGGCACGGTGGGGTGGCCGTGCAGCAGGGACGTGTCCATGGAGCCGTGCTTCCACGTCCCGCCGCTGTACGACTGCAAGCGGCGGGAAGACGCCGGCCTCATCGTGCCGCATGTGCGCCACTGCGGAGACCTGCCCGCGGGACTCAAGCTAGTCGACCGAAGAGAATGGTAGAAACTAGACCAAAATGACCGTATTTTTTTGATGGAAAATTCTGAATGCACATGCGTTGTATCAAGATCCCGGGCCGAACCTTCTACTGTGTTGTACGAACATTTCTCTGAATGCACAAGAGATGGTGTACAGAAAGACAGCCATAACCTTTCGCTGATGGGTAGAGCATTGCCGAAAGGGTCTGGCTAAGACACATATAGATGTGATATAGTTATGTCACATCTAACCTGATGTCCATTATGTTTGTGGTTTATATTTCTTGTCTCGGTTTTTTTTTTGTTCGTTGTTGCTGCATTATTTATGGGCGCTTAGATGTGACATCCTTCTTAAAAGACATCTAGATATGAGTTAGATAAACTGTTGCCGAAAACTGCTCTGTGGTTACTTTCTGCTGCTGATAATGTTGACGCGTTTGTGTCAACAAGATTGTATCTTGCTGATACTACAAACATTATTACTTTTGTCATAACTGGCGACCACCGTGCTTTTAGTATCATTGCTGAACGACTTGTTTTTTTACAAAGACATCAAGGATACACACAGTCAAAAAAAAAAACCTGGCTCAATAATCGATCATTAGCAGCAGCAACACTCTTTACAAAAAATGTTCTCCAAAAGCATTGTTTCCAAGAAGGAAACAACGCAGTAGTGTTGTCACTGCCCAATCGAAGATATTAGGTTTTCACATTCAAGAAAGTCCGAGTTCACCTAAAAAAACAACGCCTTCAATAAAGCCATTGCAAGATACAACCAATAAAGGCTAGACATTGAGTTTTACCCTTGAAATCGAAACTCGACATTCGAGGAGCACCATAAAAAATATAGTCCTCCAATGTTGCCGCCCCCGCTTGCCAAGGCCGTTGTTACAAGGCACCAACCACCTGGCACAAAGTCTTTATCGCATCCAATACACTCTTCCATCAAAGTTTTAAGACCTTCAATTGCGGCCGCCATGACTTTCTGTGATTTTTGTTAATAAAAAGAGAGGAACTCTTTTTTTAAATGAAACTAATCAAACGAAAGTGAACACATTCAGGATGAAATCCTTAGAAACTAATGTCAGATACTTATCATTTTCGTATCCCATTGTGTATGAGTACATGTGTGTGTGTGTGTGTGTGTGTGAAAGTGGTTTGGGAAACACCCCAAGCGATTCAAGTGTTTTAGCGCACGCATGCAATGCAAAATTCAGACTGTTGGCTGGGTTCAATCGGACGGATGCCGAGGCGGTTGAAAAAGGCCAAAAAAAGGTGTGGCTAGGTCTAAGAAAAAAAACTGAAATTTTTTATACGAATTTTATGCAATATCAAAAAATATAGCAACGACGGAGACATAATAAGTCTCAATCGGCTGAGAGACTGAGCAAAACTGAACGCAAAATCATCATCGTGTCCTTGTACGGGCCTTGTGGAAATCAACCAACAAGTAGCAAAAACTGAAGAAAAAGAAGTGGTAAAGAAAAGGAGAATCACATCGTGTCCGACACTCCACGCGTTGACTGCCCTCCCTCGCTCCCACCCATATCACGCGCCGGCTCGGTTACCCAGAAGAGTCAACGCCAGATCCCACCCCGGCTTGACGCAAAGTAGAGTAGGATCCGAAACGAAATGGCCACACATGACATGATGCAACGCAACTCGACTGGATGGATCCAACGTACAGTATACACGTACACCTCACTCCAATCCAACGTGTACTTTTTTTCTTTTGAGATGCACTCCAACACGCACTTTTGATTTGCTCCCATGACAAGTTAGGGATCCTCATGTTAAAAACCATGCATGGGGGCTTTCGCGTCTCGATCGTGTAATAACGTCTGTGCTACGGCCTACGGAGACGATGGAGAAGAAGTCGGACGATCATCGACCGGCGAGGAGGAGGGACGGCAAGGCCAAGGAGGAGAGGATGGGCAGGGCGGGCGTGGTGCTCATCTTGTGCCTCTTCACGCTGCCCTTCCTGGTCTTCCTCTTCGGCGGCCGGCCGGGCGCGCCGGCCGTGTGGCGCAACGCCGCCAAGCTCACCGCCACGGCTGGATCAGGTACTACGTACAGCAACTTCTCTCTCTCGTGAGCAAATAAATGTGTGTGGCACGTGTCTGTTTGCAAACGTACGTACGTGGAGGTAAACCTTATTGCAAGAAGTTGTCGTGATCCCTCAGGGTCAGGGAACGTCTCTCGTCCAAGCGCCGCCGGCGGCGCAGACGAGCTCTTCGGCGGCCTGCTCGCGCTGGGCTCCGACCGACGCGCGTGCCAGAGCCGGTACCAGTCCCCGCGCTACTACAAGCACTCCCCGCACGCGCCCTCGCCGCACCTCCTGCAGAAGCTGCGCGACTACGAGGCGCGGCACAGGAGGTGCGGCCCCGGCACGCCGCCGTACGCCAGGTCCGTCGACCACCTTCGGTCCGCCGCCGGCGGCGGCAGCAGCACGGAGGACGATGAGTGCAGCTACGTGGTGTGGATCCCCTACAACGGCCTCGGCAACCGGATGTTGTCGCTGCTGAGCACGTTCCTCTACGCGCTCCTCACCGGCCGCGTCCTCCTCGTGCACACCACCGATGACTTCACCGACCTCTTCTGCGAGCCGTTCCCCGGCGGGACCTGGGCGCTGCCGCCGGACTTCCCCGTGGCGGACATGTCCCGGCTCGGGGCGCGCTCCAACCAGTCGTACGGGAACCTGCTCGACGGCAAGAGGATCGCCAGCGACGACCCGGGCAGGGCGACGGCGCGGTCGGTGCCGGCGTACGTGTACCTGCACCTGGCGCACGACCTCCGACGCTCGGACCGGCGCTTCTACTGCAACGACGACCAGCTGGTGCTGGCCAAGGTGAACTGGCTGCTGCTGCAGAACGACTTCTACTTCGTGCCGGCGCTGTACGACATGGCCGAGTTCGAAGGCGAGCTCCGGCGGCTATTCCCGGCCAAGGAGAGCGTGTCTCACCTCCTCGGCCGGTACCTGTTCCACCCGTCCAACTCCGTGTGGGGCATGACCACGCGCTACTACCACTCGTACCTGGCCCAGGCGGAGGAGAGGATCGGCGTGCAGATCAGGATGTTCCCCTTGGCCTCCATCCCCGTCGACGACATGTACGACCAGCTCATGGCGTGCTCCCGACAGGAGCGCATACTGCCGGACGTCGACGACGACGAGGCGAACACGACGAGCGCCGCGGCGGACGGCTCCAGCAAATCCAAGGCCATCTTGATCGCGTCGCTGCAGGGCGAGTACTACGAGAGGATCAAGTTGAGGTACTACGAGCACGCGGCGGAGGGCGGGGGCAGGGTGGGGGTGTTCCAGCCGAGCCACGAGGAGCGGCAGACGATGGGGCAGCGGTCGCACAACCAGAAGGCGCTGGCGGAGATCTACCTGCTCAGCTTCTCCGACGTGCTGCTCACCACGGGGGTATCCACGTTCGGCTACATGAGCAGCAGCCTCGCGGGGCTGCGTCCCACCATGCTCATGATCGCCAAGGACCACAAGGTGCCCGAGACGCCGTGCGTGCGCGCCGTCTCCATGGAGCCGTGCTTCCACATGACGCCCGATGTCAAGTGCCAGGGGAAGGCGGTGAACAAGGAGGAGCTGGCTCGCCACGTCAAGGAGTGCGAGGATGTACCCAAAGGGATGAAATGGATTAAAGGTATCAAGTTAGTTGATTAGAAATCGACTGGTTGTCAACCGGTGTATCTCCAACCAATACTGTATATTTGCCGCTGATGAGTCGACTCGATTTTTTTTTAAATGGGATTGCTAAATCTAAGTGGACGGAGACTTACCCGTGAGATTTTACATGGAAATCTGTGTATTTTTTTAACTTATTTTCCATATGTTATGTCAATGGACCGATACTTGGTTACTCGATTGAGATCTAGCCACACTTAAAAAGAAATTACATTGAAAATTCAACTTTTTTTAATATTGGAAATCATACTAGCCTTCTTGTTACTCTGATTATACGCCGCACCTGGAGATTGAAAATTGCATTGCACTGAATCAACAAACAGTAAAGGAAAGGAACGTCTGCAAACGGCTTCGACATACGAGGTTTTGAAGACCGTAATAACCACTGGATGCGGGGTGCTCCGGGCTTCGGGGTTAAGTAGCTGACGCGGCATGCCCAGTGGCGTGCACTCACTTGGGCCTTGGTAGTGGGTGTTTCGCTTGGAGAGCTCGACGTGGACGAGCTCTGTGGTCGCCATGTGGACTGGCAGGTGGCCCGATTATGTTCGGGCTGCTGATAGGCACATTAAGTCTAAAGTTTTAGGTTCTGAAACTTAATTTTTTGTTGTTCGTGTGTATCAAGTTTCAGCACTTGAAACTTAGTGAGGCTTTAAAAATTCATCAAAACATGTTTGAAATGGAACTTATTTGAAATCCCTCAACAAAAGAAACATAAATAGCAAACATAACTTAATGTAGATTTGGTTCAAAAGATACAAAAAATCGAAAGCCAAAAAATGAGGTTGCGTGTCCTCCCCGTGCGTGCAACTAATCCCCTCTCGAATGTATCAACTGTCTTGGCGCTCGAAGTTAAAAAATGTAACGCCCCGGACACACCCGCCGGTGGTCGTTACTCCTGGCGGGATCTAGACTGGCCTCACATATCAATACTAGTCTTTTCTGCGCACTTTGCCCTCACTCGTGCGCACCCGGGAGCAACTTTCCGGTCGGTCACCCATCCTGAAACTATCTTTTTCGCGCACTTTGTCCTCACTCGTGCGCACCCGGGAGCAACTTTCCGGTCGGTCACCCATCCTGAAACTACTCCAAGCTGAGCACGCTTAACTTTGGAGTTCTATCCGAATGGGCTCCCGGAAAAGAAGGAATTCCTTATTGATATGAATAGTCTATCATCCCTAATAAGCCAGGCTATCACAAAAATGCACACTAAACAATGGATAACTAGATAATGCCCCGCGCGCTGCTGCGGGATTGTAGTGTGACAAAGAGTTTAAAGAAGAAGGGCATTTTAAGGATAAAAAGGAGAAAACTATAGAAGAAGGCTTGCATAGCTTGAGTAACAATGAAATCACCTTCTCAATACTAGTAAGCATGCCCGTAACGCACGTCTCAATCGAAGCAGCCCATTAAATTCATGGGAGTATTGAATTCTGAATTCATATTCACAAATTTTGGAAAAATAATAGGATATCTATAGTGTGTGATGATCCCTGCCTCTATAAAGGTCGAGTTTAAAGCGCACCCCAATGAGTTGTCTTTTTACTATGTCAGCTCAAGCAGACCAAAAAGAAATCCCAATCCATGAAGAAATATCAATCCTATAGTAAAGATTTCAGGATGTCTAATTTCTTGTGTGAACTTGAAAGGACTTATAATAGGTGTAGGCATTGTCCAACTGAACATGCCAAAGGTGCGAACTTCGAATAAGAATATATAAAAAGTAGAAGATAGCAATCGGAACCTAACTCGTTCAGTTCTGGAAAAAAACTATGTAATCAGAAATTTGTGTAATCTGAGATATGTAAACTATGTAATATAAAAATTGTTGTAGTTCCATGGTGCGGTCCAAATGCGGCAGCACCAGCGTCCTCACCAGCTTAGACGAGGCTCCCATGTCCCCGCCTACCGCAGAAGGACTTGATACCCGTGTCGGTGCGTAGCGGAACCGAGACTCCCACGTCCTCGACAGTGGCTGGAAACTCGCGCTTCTCCACATACATAATCCTGTTGTATGAACCAGCCATCAAGAAACATAATATCAAGTAAAGAAACAGTTAACTTTTATCCAAATCTATTCACAGTACATGTCTTTACCTTAGCCTTTTGAGGATGTCTATATGATTGGGTTTGGTGCTTTACCTACTAATCTCATTGCCAATCCTCCTCCTTATGGTTAGTGGTCTCCTAATTTCCATACCTTGCTCTAAACCCCTCAGTTTGCAATTCTATCTTGTTTGAGGCCAAACTTCTGTACATTCACATGAGTAGTTAAGAGGAATAATTAAACTGAGAAAGCAATCATAAAATCATAGAAAGGATATATTTTGGAATACATATCAAGCTAGTCCTTTGTAACGAGCATAGCAATTACTATATTTAGTTAGCAACTAAGGTACAAGAGGACAATACAGGGGGAAATATTGCGGACTGCAAACAGTAAATACCCGAGTTTCTATGATAACAATAGTGTTTCATTCCATTGAAGGAAATATGCCCTAGAGGCAATAATAAAGTTGTTATTTATATTTCCTTATATCATGATAAATGTTTATTATTCATGCTAGAATTGTATTAACTAGGAAACTTAGTACATGTGTGAATACATAGACAAAACAGAGTGTCCCTAGTATGCCTCTACTAGACTAGCTAATTGATCAAAGATGGTTATGTTTCCTAGCCATAGACATGAGTTGTCATTTGATCAACGGGATCACATCATTAGGAGAATGATGTGATGGACAAGACCCATCCGTTAGCTTAGCACTATGATCATTTAGTTTTACTGCTATTGCTTTCTTCATGACTTATACATGTTCCTATGACTATGAGATTATGCAACTCCCGAATACCGGAGGAACACCTTGTGTGCTATCAAACGTCACAACATAACTGCGTGATTATAAAGATGCTCTAGAGGTGTCGCCGAAGGTGTTTGTGGTGTTGGCATAGATCAGGATTAGGATTTGTCACTCCGAGTGTCGGAGAGGTATCTTTTCCCTTTCCTTCTCTTTTCCCTTTCCTTCTCTCCTACTCCTACTACTTGGAAGGGCTCCTAGTTCTACTAAGAAAGGGGGAATCCTACTCCCGGTGGGAGTAGGACTCCCCTAGGGCGCGCCATAGAGAGGGCCGGCCCTCCCCCTCCTCCACTCCTTTATATACGGGGGTGGGGGGCACCCCATGAACACACAAGTTGATCATTGATCTTTTATCCGTGTGCGTTGTCCCCCTCCACAGAAACACACCTCGGTCGTACCGTTGTAGTGCTTAGGCGAAGCCCTGCGCTGGTAGCTTCATCATCTCCGTCACCACGCCATCGTGCTGACGAAAGTCTCCCGTGAAGCTCAACTGGATCAAGAGCTCGTGGGACGTCATCGAGCTGAATGTGTGCTAAACGCGGAGGAGCCGTACGTTCGGTGCTTGATCGGTTGGATCGCGAAGACGTTCGACTACATCAACCGCGTCATTAGACGCTTCCGCTTTCGGCCTACAAGGGTATGTAGACACACTCTCCCCTCTCGTTGCTATGCATCTAGTAGATAGATCTTGCGTGATCGTAGGAAATTTTTGAAATACTACGTTTCCCAACAGTGGTATCAGAGCCAGGTTTATGCATAGATGATATGCACGAGTAGAACACAAGTGAGTTGTGGACGATACTAGTCATACTGCTTACCAGCATGTCATACTTTGATTCGGTGGTATTGTTGGATGAAGCGGCCCGGACCGACATTACGCGTACGCTTACGCGAGACTGGTTCTACCCACGTGCTTCGCACACAGGTGGCTGGCGGGTGTTAGTTTCTCCAACTTTAGTTGAATCGAATGTGGCTACGCCCGGTCCTTGTGAAGGTTAAAACATCACATACTTGATGAAAAATCATTATGGTTTTGTATGCGTAGGTAAGAACGGTTCTTGCTAAGCCCGTAGCAGCCACGTAAAAGTTGCAACAACAAAGTAGAGGACATCTAACTTGTTTTTGCAGGGCATGTTGTGATGTGATATGGTCTATACATGATGAGTTATACGTTACTGTATGAGATTATCATGTTTTGTAAAGTTATCGGCAACTGGGAGGAGCTTTATTGTATGAAATACAATCGCCATGTAATTGCTTTACTTTATCACTAAGCGATAGCGATAGTCGTGGAAGCAATAGTTGGCGAGACGACAACGATGCCACGATGGAGATCAAGGTGTCGCGCCGGTGACGATGGTGATCATGACGGTGCCTTGGAGATGGAGATCAAAAGCACAAGATGATGATGGCCATATCATGTCACATATTTTGATTGCATGTGATGTTTATCTTATTATGCTTCTTATTTTGCTTAGTACAACGGTAGCATTATAAGATGATCCCTTACAAAATTTCAAGGTACAAGTGTTCTCCCTGAGTATGCACCGTTGCGAAAGTTCGTCGTGCCGAGACACCACGTGATGATCGGGTGTGATAAGCTCTACGTTCAAATACAATAGGTGTAAGACAGTTTTGCACATGCAGAATACTCGGGTTAAACTTGATGAGCCTAGCATGTACAGACATGGCCTCGGAACACTGGAGACCGAAAGGTCGAGCGTGAATCATATAGTAGATATGATCAACATAAGATGTTCACCATTGAAAACTACTCCATCTCACGTGACGATCGGACATGGTTTAGTTGATTTGGATCACGTGATCATTTAGATGACTAGAGGGATGTCTATCTAAGTGGGAGTTCTTTAGTAATATGATTAAATTGAACTTTAATTTATCATGAACTTAGTCCTGATAGTATTTGCAAATTATGTTGTAGATCAATAGCTCGTGTTATAGCTCCCCTATGTTTTTTGATATGTTCCTAGAGAAAACTAAGTTGAAAGATGTTAGTAGCAATGATGCAGACTTGTTCTGTGATCTGAGGATTTTCCTCATTGTTGCACAAAAGTATTATGTCCTTGATGCACCGCTAGGTGACATGTCTATTGCAAGAGCAGATGTAGATGTTATGAATGTTTGACAAGCTCGGTATGATGACTACTTGATAGTTTAGTGCGCCATGCTTTACGGCTTATAACCGGGACTTCAAAAACGTTTTGAACGCCACGGAGCATATGAGATGTTCCAAGAGTTGAAATTAGTATTTCATACTCATTCCCGTGTCGAGAGGTATAAGACCTCTGACAGTACTTTGCCTACAAGATGGAGGAGAATAGCTCAACCAGTGAGCATGTGCTCAGATTGTCTGGGTACTACAATTGCTTGAATCAAGTGGGAGTTAATCTTCCAGATGAGATAGTAATTGAAAAAGTTCTCTAGTCACTATCACCAAGTTAGTAGAACTTCGTGATGAACTATAATATGCAAGGGATGACAAAAGTAATTCCCGAGCTCTTCGCGATGCTGAAATCAGCGAAGGTAGAAATCAAGAAAGAGCATCAAGTGTTGATGGTTAACAAGACCACTTGTTTCAAGTAAAGGGCAAAGGGGTAGAAGGGGAACTTCAAGAAGAATGACAAGCAAGTTGTCACTCCCATGAAGAAACCCAAAGCTAAACTCAAGCCTGAAACTAAGTGCTTCTACTGCAATGGAAATGGTTACTTGAAGTGGAACTGCCCTAGATACTTGGCGAATAAGAAGGATGGCAAAGTGAACAAAGGTATATTTGATATACAGATTATTGATGTGTAATTTACTAGTGTTCATAGCAACCCCCGGGTATTTGATATCAGTTCAGTTGCTAAAATTAGTAACTCAAAACGAGAGTTGCAGAATGAACAGAGACTAGTTAAAGGTGAAGTGACGATGTGTGTTGGAAGTGGTTCCAAGATTGATATGATCATGATCGCACACTCCCTATACTTTCGGGATTAGTGTAGCACCTAAATAAATGTTATTTGGCATTTGCGTTGAGCATGAATGTGATTTGATCATGTTTTGTTGCAATACGGTTATTCATTTAAAGTCACAGAATATTGTTATTTTGTTTACATGAATAAAGCCTTCGATGGTCATACACCCAATGAAAATAGTTTGTTGAATCTCGATCATAGTGATACACATATTCATAATATTGAAGCCAAAAGATGCAAGGTTAATAATGACAGTGCAACTTATTTGTGGCACTGCCGTTTAGGTCATATTGGTGTAAAGCCCATGTAGAAACTCCATAGTGATGGAATTTTGGAATCACATGATTATGAATCACTTGGTGCTTGCGAACCATGCCACATGGGCAATATGACTAAAACTCCATTCTCCGGAACAATGGAGCGAGCAACTGGTTTGTTGGAAATCATACATACTGATGTATGTGGACCAATGAGTGTTAAGGCTCGCGGCGGGTATCGTTATTTTTTGACCTTCACAGATGATTTGAGCAGATATGGCTATATCTACTTGATGAAACACAAGTCTGAAACATTTGAAAAGTTCAAATAATTTCAGAGTGAAGTAGAGAATCATCGTAACAAGAAAATTAAGTTTCTACGATTTGATCGCGGAGGCGAATATTTGAGTTACGAGTTTGATCTTCATTTAAAACAATGTGGAATAGTTTCACAACTCACGCCACCCGGAACACCACAGCGTAATGGTGTGTCCGAACGTCGTAACCGTACTTTATTAGATATGGTGCGATCTAGGATGTCTGTTACCGATTTACCAATATCGTTTTGGGTTATGCATTAGAGACAGCTGCATTCACGTTAAATAAGGGCACCATCTAAATCCGTTGAGACGACGCCTTATGAACTGTGGTTTGGCAAGAAACCAAAGTTGTTGTTTCTTAAAGTTTGGGACTGCGATGCTTATGTGAAAAAGCTTCAACCTGATAAGCTCGAACCCAAGTCGGAGAAATGTGTCTTCATAGGATACCCAAAGGTGACTGTTGGGTACACCTTCTATCACAGATCTGAAGGCAAGATATTCGCTGCTAAGAATGGATCCTTTCTAGAGAAGAAGTTTCTCTCGAAAGAAGTGAGTGGGAGGAAAGTGGAACTTGATGAGGTAATTGTACCTTCTCCCGAATTGGATAGTAGTACATCACAGAAACTAGTTCTAGTGATTCCTACACCAATTAGTGAGGAAGCTCATGGTGATGATCATGAAACTTCGAATCAAGTTACTACTAAACTTCGTAGATCAACCAGAGTACGTTCCGCGCCAGAGTGGTATGGCAACCTGGTTCTGGAAGTCATGTTACTAGACCATGATGAACCTACGAACTATGAGGAAGCGATGATGAGCCCAAATTCCGCAAAATGGCTTGAGGCCATAAAATATCAGATGGGATCCATGTATGAGAACAAAGTGTGGACTTTGGTTGACTTGCCCGATGATCGGCAAGCCATTGAAAATAAATGGATCTTCAAGAGGAAGACCGACGCCGGCGGTAATTTTACTGTCTAGAAAGCTCGACTTGTTGCGAAAGGTTTTCGACAAGTTCAAGGAGTTGACTACGATGAGACTTTCTCACCCGTAGCGATGCTTAAGTCTGTTTGAATCATGTTAGCAATTGCCGTATTTTATGAAATCTGGCAAATGGATAACAAAACTGCATTCTTTAATGGATTTATTAAACAGGAGTTGTATATGATGCAACCAGAAGGTTTTGTCGATCCTAAAGGTGCTAACAAAGTGTGCAAGCTCCAGCCATCCATCTATGGACTGGTGCAAGCATCTCAGAGTTGGAATATACGCTTTGATAAGTTGATCAAAGCATATAGTTTTATACAGACTTGCGGTGAAGCCTGTATTTACAAGAAAGTGAGTGGGAGCACTACAGCCTTTCTGATAAGTATATGTGAATGACATATTGTCGACCAGAAATGATGTAGAATTTTTTGGAAAGCATAAAGGAGTGTTTGAAAGGAGTTTTTTCAAAGAAAACCCTCGGTAAAGCTGCTTACATATTGAGCACCAAGATCTGTAGAGATAGATCAAGACGCTTGATAAGTTTTTTCAATGAGTACATACCTTGACAAGATTTTGAAGTAGCTCAAAATGGAACAATCAAAGAAAGAGTTCTTGCCTGTGTTGCAAGGTGTGAAGTTGAGTAAGACTCAATGCCCGACCACTGCAGAAGATAGAATGAAAGTCATTCCCTATGCCTCAGCCATAGGTTCTATAAAGTATGCCATGTTGTATACCAGACCTATTGTATGTCCCTGATTTTGGCCAGGGAGTATAATTATTTTAATCTAGGAGTAGACCACTGGACAGCGGTCAAAATTATCCTTGGAGGACTAAGGAAATATTTCTCGGTTATGGAGGTGACAAAGAGTTCATCGTAAAGAGTTACGTTGATGCAAGCTTTAACACTGATCTGGATGACTTTGAGTCTCGATCTGGATACATATTGAAAGTGGGAGCAATTAGCTAAAGTAGCTCCGTGCAGAGCATTGTAGACATAGAAATTTTCAAAATACATACGGATCTGAATGTAACAGACCCGCTGAATAAACTTCTCTCACGAAGCAAAACATGATCACACCTTAGTACTCTTTGGGTGTTAATCACATGACGATGTGAACTAGATTGTTGACTCTAGTAAACCCTTTGGGTAGTGGTCACATGGTGATGTGAACTATGGGTGTTAATTCACATAACGATGTGAACTATCGGTATTAAATCACATGGCGATGTGAACTAGATTATTGACTCTAGTGCAAGTGGGAGACTGAAGGAAATATGCCCTAGAGGCAATAATAAAGTTGTTATTTATATTTCCTTATATCATGATACATGTTTATTATTCATGATAGAATTGTATTAACCGGAAACTTAGTACATGTGTGAATCATAGACAAAACATAGTGTCCCTAGTATGCCTCTACTAGACTAGCTCATTGATCAAAGATGGTTATGTTTCCTAACCATAGACATGAGTTGTCATTTGATCAACGGGGTCACATCATTAGGAGAATGATGTGATGGACAAGACCCATCCATTAGCTTAGCACTATGATCATTTAGTTTAACTGCTATTGCTTTCTTCATGACTTATACATGTTCCTATGACTATGAGATTATGCAACTCCCGAATACCGGAAGAACACCTTGTGTGCTATCAAACGTCACAACGTAACTGTGTGATTATAAAGATGCTCTACAGGTGTCTCCGGAGGTGTTCGTGGTGTTGGCATAGATCAAGAATAGGATTTGTCACTCCGAGTGTGGGAGAGGTATCTCTGGGCCCTCTCGGTAATACACATCATAATAAGCCTTGCAAGCAAATGACTAATGAGTTAGTCACGAGATGATGTATTATGGAATGAGTAAAGAGACTTGTCGGTAACGAGATTAAATAGGTATGGTGATACCGACGATCGAATCTCGGGCAAGTAACATACCGATGACAAAGGGAACAATGTATGTTGTTATGCGGTTTAACCGATAAATATCTTCGTAGAATATGTAGGAACCAATATGAGCATCCAGGTTCCGCTATTGGTTATTGTATGGAGATGCGTCTCGGTCATGTATACATAGTTCTCAAACTCGTAGGGTCCGCACGCTTAATGTTTGATGACGATCGGTATTATGAGTTTATGAGTTTTGATGTACCGAAGATAGTTCGGAGTCCCGGATGATATCACGGACATGACGATGAGTCTTGAAATGGTTGAGACGTAAAGATCGATATATTGGGGCGCTGTTACAGGAATTACAGGAATTCGCCGGGGAGTATATGGGCCTTATTGGGCTTTAGGGGAAAGAGAGAGAGGAGGCTGCGCCCCCCCCCCCAAGGCTTAGTCCAAATTGGACTAGGGGGAGGGGCAACGCCCCCTCCTTCCTTCTCTTCTCTTTTCCCTTTCCTTCTCTCTTACTCCTACTACTTGGAAGGGCTCCTAGTTCTACTAGGAAAGGGGGAATCCTACTCCCGGTGGGAGTAGGACTCCCCTAGGGCGCGCCATAGAGAGGGCCGGCCCTTCCCCTCCTCCACTCCTTTATATACGGGGGTGGGGGCACCCCATGAACACACAAGTTGATAATTGATCTTTTAGCCGTGTGCGGTGCCCCCCTCCACAGAAACACACCTCGGTCATACCGTTGCAGTGCTTAGGCAAAGCCCTGCGCCGGGAGCTTCATCATCTCCGTCACCACGCCGTCGTGCTGACTGAAGTCTCCCGTGAAGCTCAACTGGATCAAGAGCTCGTGGGACATCATCGAGTTGAACATGTGCTGAACACGGAGGTGTCGTACGTTCGGTGCTTGATCGTTTGGATCGCGAAGACGTTCGACTACATCAACCGCGTCACTAGACGCTTCCTCTTTCGGTCTACAAGGGTACGTAGACACACTCTCCCCTCTCGTTGCTATGCATCTAGTAGATAGATCTTGCGTGATCGTAGGAAATTTTTGAAATACTACGTTCCCCAACATCCATGTGTAATGAAAGTTTAGAGGTGATCTTTAGAAAGAAAATTATTAGGTGTAGACCTCAAATACATATACTTAATAGCCAAGTTACCTGGCATCATAGTAATCAAATTCACATAATGAAAATCATGGAAGAAAGTTAAAAGTGCTTCCATTAAGTATAGTAATATGATATAGTTGTGCATGCGTGCTATATTTGGCTGCTGAATGCTACCTCTTGAGCTTGCGTTGTATTCCCTCGAAGAGGAAAGGGAAATGCATCACAGTAGCGTAAGTATTTCCCTCAGTTTTTGAGAACCAAGGAATCAATCCAGTAGGAGACCACGCGCGAGTCCCTCGCACCTGCACAAACAAATAAGAACTTCGCAGCCAACGCGATAAGGGGTTGTCAATCCCTTTACGGTCACTTACGAGAGTGAGATCTGATAGAGATGATAGTTTACATTTTTGGTATTTTTGGTTTAATAAAACAACAAATAAAAGCGGTAAAAGTAAAGTAGATGTAGATTGATATATTGAGAATAGACCCGGGGCCCATAGTTTTCTCTAGTGGCTTCTCTCATGATAGCGATATTTTACGGCGGGTAAACATATTACTGTCGAGCAATTGATAGAAAAGCGAATAATTATGAGACTATCTAGGCATGATCATTGTATATAGGCATCACGTCCGAGACAAGTAGACCGAAATGATTCTGCATCTACTACTATTACTCCACACATCGACCGCTATCCAGCATGCATCTAGTGTATTGAGTTCATAAGAATAGAGTAACGCCTTAAGCAAGATGACATGATGTAGAGGGATAAACTCAAGCAATATGATGAAAACCCCATCTTTTTATCCTCGATGGCAACAATACAATACGTGCCTTGCTGCCCCTACTGTCACTGGGAAAGGACATCGCAAGATTGAACCCAAAGCCAAGCACTTCTCCCATTGCAAGAACTATATATCTAGTAGGCCAAACCAAACCAATAATTCGAAGAGACTTGCAAGGATATTATGAGCACACATAAAAAGTTCAGAGAAGAACCAAATATCTTTCATAGATAACCTTGATCATAAACCCACAATTCATCGGATCTCGGCAAACACACCGCAAAAAGAGATTACATTGAATAGATCTCCTCGAAGACCGAGGAATACTTTGTATTGAGATCCAGAGAGAGAGAAGAAGCCATCTAGATACTAGCTATGGGCCCGAGGGTCTGTGGTAAACTACTCACAACTCATGGTGAGGGCGATGATGATGATGATGAAGGCCTCCGTAATGGATCCCCCTCCCGGAACAGGCTCCAAGATGGGATCTCCATGGGAACAGAAGCTACGACGATGGAATTAGGGTTTTCTCTCTGCGTATGGAGTTTCTGGGGTACGTGGATATATATAGGAAGAAGAAGGGCACCGGGGGCCACACGGGGCAGCCTCGAGGTAGGGGGCGCGCCCTAGGAAGGGGAGTGTGCCCCCACCCTCGAGGGCAGCCCCTTTGTCCCCTGACTTGGCCCTGAAGTTTCCCGTGCGTGATTTTCTCCAAAAATATCTCTCGCGAAGGTTTCATTCCGTTTGGACTCCGTTTGATATTCCTTTTCTGCGAAACCCTGAAATAGAAAAAAAAAACAGCAATCTGGACTAGGCCTTTGGGTTTGTAGGTTAGTCCCAAAAATGATATAAAAGTGAATGATAAAGCCCATTAAACATCCAAGACTTCATAAATAATAGTATGGAACAATAAAAAATTATAGATACGTTGGAGACGTATCAAGCATCCCCAAGCTTAATTCCCGCTCGTCCTCGAGTAGGTAAATGATAAAGAAAGAATTTTTGATGTGGAATGCTAACCAATATAATTTTTCAATGTAATTCTCTTAATTGTGGCATGAATGTTCAGATCTGAAAGATTTAAGATAAAAGTCTATATTGACATAAGAAATAACAATATTTCAAGCAATACTAACAAAGCAATCATGTCTTCTCAAAATACTATGGCTAAAGAAAGTTATCCCTACGAAATCATATAGTGTTGGCTATGCTCCCTCGTTATCACACAAAAATATTCATATCATCCACAACCCCGATTTCAGCCAAGCATTTGTTTTCATACTCTATCTTTTCAAACCTTTCAACTTTCACGCAATACATGAGCGTGAGCCATGGATATAGCACTATGGGTGGAAAAGAGGTGGTTGTGGAGAAGACAAAAAGGAGGGATATAGTCTCACATCGACTAGGCGTATCAACGGGCTATGGAGATGCCCATCACTAGATATCAATGTGAGTGAGTAGGGATTGCCATGCAACGGATGCACTAGAGCTAAATATGAATGAAAGCTCAACAAAAGAAACTAGTGGGTGTGCATCCAACTTGCTTGCTCACGAAGACCTAGGGCATTTGAGGAATCCCATCGTTGGAATATACAAGCCAAGTTCTATAATGAAAATTCCCACTAGTATATGAAAGTGACTAAACATGAGACTCTCTACAATGAAGAACATGGTGCTACTTTGAAGCATAAGTGTGGAAAAAGATAGTAGCAATTGTCCCTTTTTTCTTTTTCTTTTTTTTGGGCCTTTCTTTTTTTCTTTGGTCTTTCTCTTTTTTTATTTTTTTGCGGAGGGGCTTTATAGATTCAGCCTTTCCTCCCATGGGACAATGCTCTAATAATGATGATCATCACACTTTCATTACAACATGAAATTACAACTCGATACTACAACAACAAAGTATGACTCTCTATGAATGCCTCCGACGGTGTACTGGTATGTGCAATGAAACAAGAGTGACATGTATAAAAAATTATGCATGGTGGCTTTGCCAGAAATACGATGTCAACTACATGATCATGCATGGCAATATGACAATATGATGCGTGTCATATAAACGGAACGGTGGAGAGTTGCATGGCAATATATCTCGGAATGGCTATGGAAATGCCATGATAGGTAGGTATGGTGGTTGTTTTGAGGAAGGATATGTAGTGGGTTTATGGTACCGGCGAAAGTTGCGCGGTACAAGAGAGGCTAGCAATGGTGGAAGGGTGAGAGTGCGTATAATCCATGGACTCTGTTGGAAATATGCCCTAGAGGCAATAATAAAAGGATTATTATTATATTTCCTTGTTAATGATAATTGTCTATTATTCATGCTTGAATTGTATTGTACGGAAATAGCGATACATGTGTCAATACATAGACCACAACGTGTCCCTGGTAAGCCTCTAGTTACTAGCTCGTTGATCAATAGATGGTCATGGTTTCCTGACCATGGACATTGGATGTCATTGATAACGGGATCACATCATTAGGAGAATGATGTGATGGACAAGACCCAATCCTAAGCCTAGCACGAGATCGTATAGTTCGTAATGCTTAAGCTTTTCAGTGTCAAGTATTTGTTCCTTAGACCATGAGGTTGTACAACTCCCGGATATCGTAGGAATACTTTGGGTGTGCCAAACATCACAACGTAACTGGGTGGCTATAAAGGTACGCAACGGGTATCTCCGAAAGTGTTTGTTGGGTTGGCACGAACCGAGACTGGGATTTGTCACTCCGTATGACGGAGAGGTATCTCTGGGCCCACTCGGTAAGACATCATCATAATGAGCTCAATGTGACTAAGGAGTTAGTCACGGGATGATGGATTACGGAACGAGTAAAGAGACTTGCGATGACGAGATTGAACAAGGTATCGGTATACCGACGATCGAATCTCGGGCAAGTACCGTACCGATAGACAAAGGGAATAACATACGGGATTAAGTGAATCCTTGACATCGTGGTTCATCCGATGAGATCATCGAGGAACACGTGGGAACCAACATGGGTATCCAGATCCCGCTGTTGGTTATTGACCGGAGAGTCGTTTCGGTCATGTCTGCGTGTCTCCCGAACCCGTAGGGTCTACACACTTAAGGTTTGGTGACGCTAGGGTTGTAGAGATATATGCACACGGAAACCCGAATGTTGTTCGGAGTCCCGGATGATATCCCGGACGTCACGAGGAGTTCCGGAATGGTCCGGAGGTAAAGAATTATATATAGGAAGTCCAGTTTTGGCCACCGGGAGAGTTCCGGGGGTCACCGGTAGTGTACCGGGACCACCAGAAGGGTCCTGGGGGTCCACCGGGTGGGGCCACCCATCCCGGAGGGCCCCGTGGGCCGTAGGGGGAGGGGGACCAGCCCCTAGTGGGCTGGCGCACCCCCATGCGCCTTCCCCCATGCGCCTAGGGTTGAAACCCTAGGGGTGGGGGCGCCCCTTTGGCTTGGGGGGCAAGATACCCCCCTTGGCCGCCGCCCCCCTAGGAGATTGGATCTCCTAGGGCCGGCGCCCCCTGGCCCCCTATATATAGTGGGGGGAGAGAGGGCAGCCGCACCTCAGCCCCTGGCGCCTCTCCCCCCC
>LR738712.1:631974769-632003766 GCA_902687465.1 Secale cereale
TACACCCCCTACTCCTCCCGCAGGATCTCGGCGAAGCCCTGCAGCTTTTCCCGTTGCATCCACCACCACGCCGTCATGTTGCTGGATCTCCGTCAACCTCTCCTTCCCCCTTGATGGATCAAGAAGGAGGAGACGTTGCTGTACCGTACGTGTGTTGAACGCGGAGGTGCCGTCCGTTCGGCGCTGGGATCATCGGTGACGAGGATCATGACGAGTACGACTCCATCATCCACGTTCCTTCGAACGCTTCCGCACGCGATCTACAAAGGGTATGTAGATGCACTCCTTTATGCTCGTTGCTAGATGACTCCTTAGATTGATCTTGGTGAAGCGTAGGAAATTTTTTGAATTCTGCTACGTTCCCCAACAGACTCAACATTAGTCATAAGAACTCATATACTTATTGCAAAAATCTACGAGTCATCAAAATAAAGCAATCGACACATGCTCCTAGGGGGGAGGTTGGTAGGATTTAACCATCGCGCGCCCCCGACCTCCACACAAAGGTTGACACTCTACAAATACCTCATGCTCTAACTTAGTCACACAACGGTTCACCATACGTGCATGCTAAGGGAATCACTAACCTTAACACAAGTATTTCTCAATTTCATAATAACTCCACTAGTATGACTCTAATATCACTATCCTCATGTCTCAAAACAATTATCAAGCAGCCAACATCTCATTCTATTCAATGCACTTGGTGTGAATTTTTTTACTACATTGACATTGGATGTTTATCATGTGAAGACTAGTTTATTTAGCCTAAACACATTACCATGCTGTTTTAATAGACTCTCAAATAGATCTAAGTGAAGCATGAGAGTTCAACAATTTCTACAAAATATTACCACCACCGTGCTCTAAAAGATATAAGTGAAGCACTAGAGCAAAAACTATTCAACTCGAAAGATATAAGTGAAGCACATAGAGTGTTCTAACGATTTCTAGGCCATATTTAACCCTCTCAAATAGGTGTGTCCAGCAAGGATGATTGTGGCAAACTAACAAGCAAAGTCTCAAATTATACAAGACGCTTCAAGCAAAACACATAACATGTTGCGAATAAAAATATAGCTCCAAGTATAGTTACCGATGGATGAAGACGTAAGAGGGGATGCCTTCCCGGGGCATCCCCAAGCTTAGGCTTTTGATTATCTTGAATTTACTTGGGATGTCATGGGCATCCCCAAGCTTAGGCATTTGCTACTCCTTGTTCCATAGTCCATCAAAGCAATACTCAAAACTTGAAAACTTCACAACACAAAACTTAGACAAAAATTCTCGTGAGCTCCGTTAGTATAAGAAAGCAAACCACTACTCAAAGGTACAACAATGAATTCATTATTTGTTTATATTGGTGTTAAACCTACTGTACTCAAACTTCCCTATGGTTCATATCCTCCAATATTACTCATAGATGCATCGGAATAAGCAAACAACACACGAAAAACAGCCTGTAGTAATCTGCAGGGTTCGCCTACTTCTGGAACTCCAAAAAATTCAAAATAAATTGGTAAATTTGCGCAATTTGTCTACAAATTATCTGCAAAAATAATAAACTAAAAATCACGCTCCAGTAAAATCCCACGACTACTTTAGGGAGCGCTAACGATTCTGTTTTTCACAGCAAGATCATATAAACTTCACACAAGTCTTCCCAAAGGTTCTACTTGGCACAAACACTAAACAAAACATGAAACCATCTAATCAGAGGCTAGATGCAATATTTATTCCCCAACAGCAACAAAAACAAAAAGACAAAAAATTGGGTTGCCTCCCAACAAGCGCTATTGTTTTACGCCCCTAGCTAGGCATGATAATTCAATCATGCTCACATGAAAGATAAGAATTGAAGCACAAAGAGAGCATCATATAGCATGTGAAAATCACATCTAAGTCTAAAATACTTCCTATGCATAGGCATCTTATAGGAAAACAAATTACCAAGACAAGCAAGATCTAGCATATGCAAGGAAGAAGAAAGAAACAAGATCAATCTCAACACGAAGAGAGGTAATTTAGTAACATGAAAATTCTTACAACCATATTTCCTTCTCTCATAATAATTGCATGTAGGATCATAAGAAAATTCAACAATATAGCTATCATAGGACATATTCTCAACACGATCCACATGCATACGAAGTTGACTCTCTTCCAAAATAGTGGGATCAACATTAACTAAGGTCATGACCTCTCCAAACCCACTTTTAATAGTATTGCAAAAATTATTATCAATCTCATATATATCATGGGGATTAAATAAATTTTTAAGATCGTAAGAAGAATCACCCCAATCATGATCATTGCAACAAGTAGTGGACCTAGCAATACTAGCATCCCCAAGCTTAGGGTTTTGCATATTATTAACACAATTGACATTAATAGAATTTATAATAACATCATTTCAATCATGCTTTTTATTTAAGAAGCTATCATGAATATCTTTAAGCACTTCATCACAATTTTCAGATTCATGAATTTCAAGCAAAACCTCATAAAGATAATCTAGTGCACGCAGCTCACTAGCAATAGGTTCAACATAATTGGATCTCTTAAAGAGATTAGCAAGTGGATGAGGATCCATACTTTAGCAAGCGAAGATGCAAGCTAATAGAGGGCACATAGCACACAAGCAAACAAGAGGCAAGCGAACGGTAAACACACGGCAGAAGAAGGGCAAATAAAACGGCAAGGGTGAAGTGGGGGAGAGGAAAACGAGAGGCAAAAAATGTAATGCGAAGGATAAGGGTTTGTGATAGGTACTTGGTATATGACTTTTGCGTAAGCCTCCCCGGCAACGGCGCTGGAAATTCTTCTTGCTACCTCTTGAGCTTGCGTTGTATTCCCTCGAAGAGGAAAGGGAGATGCAGCACAATAGCGTAAGTATTTCCCTCCATTTTTGAGAACCAAGGTATCAATCCAGTAAGAGACCACGCGCGAGTCCCTCGCACCTGCACAAACAAATAAGAACTTCGTAGCCAACGCGATAAGGGGTTGTCAATCCCTTTACGGTCACTTACGAGAGTGAGATCTGATAGAGATGATAATTTATATTTTTGGTATTTTTGGTTTAATAAAACAGCAAATAAAAGCGGTAAAAGTAAAGTAGATGTAGATTGATATATTGATAATAGACCCGGGGGCATAGTTTTCTCTAGTGGCTTCTCTCATGATAGCGATATTCTACTGCGGGTAAATAAATTACTGTCGAGCAATTGATAGAAAAGCGAATAATTATGAGACTATCTAGGCATGATCATTGTATATAGGCATCATGTCCGAGACAAGTAGACCGAAATGATTCTGCATCTACTACTATTACTCCACACATCGACCCCTATCCAGCATGCATCTAGTGTATTGAGTTCATAAGAATAGAGTAACGCCTTAAGCAAGATGACATGATGTAGAGGAAGAAACTCAAGCAATATGATGAAAACCCCATCTTTTTATCCTCGATGGCAACAATTCAATACATGCCTTGCTGCCCCTACTGTCACTGGGAAAGGACGCCGCAAGATTGAACCCAACGCCAATCACTTCTCCCATTGCAAGAACTATAGATCTAGTAGGCCAAACAAACCAATAATTCGAAGAGACTTGCAAGGATATTATGAGCACAGATAAAAAGTTCAAACAAGAACCAAATATCCTTCATAGACAACCTTGATCATAAACCCACAATTCATCGGATCTCAACAAACACACCGCAAAAAGAGATTACATCGAATAGATCTCCTCGAAGACCGAGGAGAACTTTGTATTGAGATCCAGAGAGAGAGAGAAGAAGCCATCTAGATACTAGCTATGGACCCGAAGGTCTGTGGTAAACTACTCACAACTCATGGCGAGGGCGATGATGATGATGATGAAGGCCTCCGTGATGGATCCCCCTCCCGGAACAGGCTCCAAGATGGGATCTCCACGGGAACAGAAGCTACGGCGGTGGAATTAGGGTTTTCTCTCTGCGTATGGAGTTTCTGGGGTACGTGGATATATATAGGAAGAAGGAGGGCACCGGGGGCCACACGGGGCAGCCTCGAGGTAGGGGGGCGCGCCCTGGTAAGGGGGGTGCGCGCCCCACCCTCGGGGGCAGCCCCTATGTCCCCTGACTTGGCCCTGAAGTTTCCCATGCGTGATTTTCTCCAAAAATATCTCTCGCGGAGGTTTCATTCCGTTTGGACTCCATTTGATATTCCTTTTCTGCAAAACCCTGAAATAGGCAAAAAAACAGCAATCTGGACTGGGCCTTTGGGTTAGTAGGTTAGTCCCAAAAATGATATAAAAGTGAATGATAAAGCCCATTAAACATCCAAGACTTCATAAATAATAGCATCGAACAATAAAAAATTATAGATACGTTGGAGACGTATCACTGAACAATAGCTCCTCCTCCATCCATTTGAGTCTTCATTCCTAAAAAAAGAACATGGTTATTCTTTATGCATGAAAATCTGATTGTTCTCCAAGGGGGATTGGAAATCACAGATTAATTCAGGAGCTATTATCAATATAAAATAGTAAGGAAGGAAAGAATATTGCAACTATTAACAAAAGTACTGTTAGGCTACAAATTAAATCTGCTTAAATTTTTAACACGTATGGACACACACCCCAACTGCAAAAGAACAAAAATAGTTGGTGGAGCTGATTTTCGCACCGGCATCTATGCATAGAACAAAAGACAAATTTAATTAGCGCACTTACTACTCATTTCTCCTCAAACTGAATAAAAGTGCACTAATGATGGGCATATCTTTCCCTGATTGTCAGGTTCAAATTGTTGTAAAAGAAGAGAAAATAGACTCACCTGGTTGAGCATGAACGACAAACAACATTGATCCTACACCAAATCACGGGAATCATGGAACAGAACAACAAACAACATTGATCCTACACCAAATTGAACTCATCGAATGGTGTAATCAGTGGCACCTGTACAAACCAATTAAATTCGACTAATATATGATTTATGCATAACAAATCATAGAGATCAATAGAAATAACTCACTTGAAGGACGATACTTCATTTGGGGAAAACATAAAAGCAGGGTTCATTTTACCGCCCTAAGCCTATCTAAGGGTTCATTTTACAACCCTTAATTTTGATTTGGTTCAAATTAGAGCTTCAAACTCTGAAAAACGTTCATAATGACACCCTCAGACGAATTGACCTGGTTTAAGTCATGTTTTCTCTACAATACCGTCAGTTTTCTCATCTATTTGCCACATAGTCTATCTAGTTAGCTAGTCCATGAACAAGGTCACCCAACAAAGCGATTCCTAGATACAATTCTATTCACACGTCATGTGCAGCAATACACGCTGATCACCTTCTACTCACACCATGCAAAGGATCGGCACCACCGCTACCGCCCGTCCCCCAGACTGCTCGCCCATGCGGCTATGCCTCCTGCTCCTCCGCCGCCAGGGTAGGCAGCCGCCACTCGGTACCAGCTACAGGAGGCCCTATGTTGTTTAATCAAGCAAGGGCATTTTATATGCATAAAAGACACCCGATGGTGCCAAAGCAATCATGAACAAAGACCCACATCAACAAAGTAGGGTCCCGTTCAACTTGAGAAAGGGATTCAGAGATAAGACATGGCAGAAACCGGAAACTTTTTTAGGTGTATGCCAAAGTCCCATGTCCAATATTGATTAATCAAGCAAGGGATTTTTAGGCACAAAATACACCTGACGGTGCCAAAAGCAATCATGGACAAAGACACACATCACAAAAGCAGGGCCCAGTTCAAGTTAGGATATAACTGTAACTCCTCCCTGCAAAAAAAGATCTAACTCTGACTCCTCGATAATGATACATGTGAATCATTCAATTAGAAGACAGTCCGAGCCAGGTACATGCCCATAATTACCATGCTAGAAGCTATCTGATGCAACGGATGGTTAGGATATAAGAGTTGAGAACTCAGATGGACAAGTGGGCCGCCAGTCTCATTATTTGTCCTGACATAACAAAGGAACTAAAGAAGAGCATAAACCAGTACGCATACTGCCATGCAATATGTAATGGCAATGATTCTTATGAAGTTAAACTTGGAGAGCATAGGCTTACTGTTAATTAAGAGGGCGTGTAGGACGTGTAGCTACAGGTATTGACAACTTTTGAGACTTCCTTGTTCACATGCTATAGCTTGCATATATTTCCATACAAATAGCCTTGGTGATTATATTGGAAAGTGGTAACATCTTGAGGAGTTAAGAAAAAACTATGAGCCTTGGCCTTCAGTACATTGGCACCTAGGCACATTGATATGCCTGGCAGAAAGAAGTCAAGGACAAAAGAACCAGATGAGAAGCCAGGGTGTCTGACTCTAATTATCAAGGCAAAGATTAATGCAAATCTAACCTCAGGCATGTTGCTGCTTGTGGAAGTTGTGTCTAATTCACTCATATGTCTCTTTAAAAGTTTCATATGACCCTGTTAAAAGAGAATACAAATATAACTTGAATAAATTGGCAGTTGTCTTCAAAATAAGAAAAAAATGGTAACATAATCCTTTAAATCAAGTTGTAGCTCATAATCATCCAACTCATCAGACCATCTAGTTGACTCTTTAATCCGTTTAAAACTTTCTCGGGGTTACTATTCCACTGCATGATAAAACTGACATGTGTCTTGATAAAGTCAAGTTGCAGAAGGCCTTTACGGTATGCATAATATCTTAGAACACCATGCAATGTTTTCAGAGTATATCTTTGTCCTGTAAAACAATATTTGAAAGATGAGACAATTGGAACACAACGCAGATTCTTAGAACATCACAGATGCATACTTATAATCTAATCTCTCCATGAGCAAAAAAGGTGAGACATGCAAAGTTAATTCCACAAGAAATTGAGAAGTGAATGTACCAAAACATTTGAATGATCTAGAACTAAAACACCAATCACCTGCGAAAGAAATAGTTCATCACAATAAAAGGATGGGCGGGCGGCTGCTCACGCTTGCAACGGTGGAGAAGAGGACCGACCGGCGGCCGCGGCGGCAGAGGACCGGCGGTCAGCGGGAGGAGGGCAAGGATGGGCGGGGGGTGGGAGAGGATGGGCAGGCGGCTGCTCACGCTCGCAACGGCTCCGGCTCTCCCGCGGCAAAGGGCGGTGACCTGCGGTGTCTCCGGCTCTCTCGCGGCGAAGGGCGGAGGCTCCGGCGCTCCCACGGCGAAGGGCGGTGACTTGTGGCGGCTCCCGTAGTGCGCGACGAACGTCGGCTCCGGCTGCTAGAGGAACAGCGGGCAGCGAACAACGCGGGAGGAGGAGGAGGGGCCGAGAGGTTGTGCGGACGGGGGTGAGAGATCGTGTGTACGTTTTGTTAACGGTGGGGCGGGTTAGAAATCGATGGGGGCGTGGTTTGTAGCGTTAACCACAGAAGGATTAAGGACCTTTAGATCTTACTACTGGATGGGTCAGATTGTTTGGATCTACCCCCTCTCTTCCTTTTATAGGTGTAGTAGATAGTAGATAATCGTTTGTGACCAAAATTGTACATGGTCTTAGTATTTTATCGGATGATCAAAGGTAGTATGTTTATCTCAATGTAAATAAGACAATGGAACATAGCTTGCAAAAACATTTTACATTTTGAGACGGAGAGAGTAACAATAAAATCACCTTTCTCAATATAATCAGTTTATGACCAAACTTGTACATGTTCTTAGTATTTTATCAGATGATTGAAGGTAGTATGTGAAGGAAATATGCCCTAGAGGCAATAATAAAATTGTTATTTATATTTCCTTATATCATGATAAATGTTTATTATTCATGCTAGAATTGTATTAATCGGAAACTTAGTACAAGTGTGAATACATAGACAAAACAGAGTGTCCCTAGTATGCCTCTACTAGACTAGCTCATTGATTAAAGATGGTTATGTTTCCTAGCCATAGACATGAGTTGTCATTTGATCAACGGGATCACATCATTAGGAGAATGATGTGATGGACAAGACCCATCCGTTAGCTTAGCACTATGATCATTTAGTTTTACTGCTATTGCTTTCTTCATGACTTATACATGTTCCTATGACTATGAGATTATGCAACTCCTGAATACCGGAGGAACACCTTGTGTGCTATCAAACGTCACAACGTAACTGGGTCATTATAAAGATGCTCTATAGGTGTCTCCGAAAGTGTTCATGGTGTTGGCATAGATCAAGAATAGGATTTGTCACTCCGAGTGCCGGAGAGGTATCTCTGGCCCCTCTCGGTAATGCACATCATAATAAGTGAGTTAGTCACGAGATTATGTATTACCGAACGAGTAAAGAGACTTGCCAGTAACGAGAGTGAACTAGGTATTGAGATACCGACGATCGAATCTCAGGCAAGTAACATGCCGATGACAAAGGGAACAACGTATGTTGTTATGCGGTTTGACCGATAAAGATCTTCGTAGAATATGTAGGAACCAATATGAGCATCCAGGTTCCGCTACTGGTTATTGACCGGAGATGTGTCTCGGTCATGTCTACATAGTTCTCGAACCTGTAGGGTCTGCACGCTTAACGTTTGATGACAATCGGTATTATGAGTTTATGAGTTTTGATGTACCGAAGGTAGTTCGGAGTCCCGGATAAGATCACGGACATGACAAGGAGTCTCGGAATGTTCGAGACATAAAGATCGATATATTGGACAATTATGTTTGGACACCGAAAGGGCTCCGGGAGGTTTCGGGCATATACCGAAGTACCGGGGGGTTACCGGAACCCCCGGGGGAGTTAAATGGGCCTTATGGGCCCTCGTGGGAGAAGAGGAGGGGCGGCCGGGGCAGCCGCGCCCCCCCTCCCCCTCTAGTCTGAATTGGACAAGGATGGGGGTGGCGCCCCCCTTTCCTTCTCTTCTCCCCTCCTCTTTCCTTCCTCTCCTACTCCTACTAGGGAAAGGGGGGAATCCTACTCCCGGTGGGAGTAGGACTCCCTAGGGCGCGCCATAGAGAGGGCCTGCCCCTCCCCTCCCCTCCTCCTTTATATACGATGGTAGAGGCACCCCATAGATACACAAGTTGATCAGTTGATCTCTCCCAACCGTGTGTGGTGCCCCTCTCCACAGAAACACACCTAGGTCATACCGTTGCAGTGCTTAGGCGAAGCCCTGCGCCAATAACTTCATCATCTACGTCACCACGCCGTCGTGCTGACGAAACTCTCCCGCGAGGCTCTACTAGATCAAGAGCTCGTGGGACGTCATCAAGCTGAACGTGTGCTAAACGCGGAGGCTCTGTACGTTCGGTGCTTGATCGGTTGGATCGCGAAGAAGTTCGACTACATCAACCGCATCACTAGACGCTTCCGCTCCCGGTCTACGAGGGTACGTAGACACACTCTTCCCTCTTGTTGCTATGCATCTAGTAGATAGATCTTGCCTGATCGTAGGTTTTTTTTGAAATACTACATTCCCCAATAGTGGCATCATGAGCCAGGTCTATGCGTAGATGATATGCACGAGTAGAACACAAGTGAGTTGTGGACGATACTAGTCATACTGCTTACCAGCATGTCATACTTTGATTCGGCGGTATTGTTGGATGAAGGGCCCGGACCGACATTACGCGTACGCTTACACGAGACTGATTCTACCGACGTGCTTCGCACACAGGTGGCTTGGCGGGTGTCAGTTTCTCCAACTTTAGTTGAATCAAATGTGGCTACGCCCGGTCCTTGTGAAGGTTAAAACAACACATACTTGATGAAATATCGTTGTGGTTTTGTATGCGTAGGTAAGAACGGTTCTTGCTAAGCCCATAGCAGCCACATAAAACTTGCAACAACAAAGTAGGGGACGTCTAACTTGTTTTCGCAGGGCATGTTGTGATGTGATATGGTCAAGACATGATGAGTGATACGTTATTGTATGAGATGATCATGTTTTGTAAAGTTATCGGCAACTTGCAGGAGCCATATGGTTGTCGCTTTATTGTATGAAATACAATCGCCATGTAATTGCTTTACTTTATCACTAAGCGGTAGCGATAGTCGTGGAATCAATAGTTGGCGAGACGACAATGATGCTACGATGGAGATCAAGGTGTCGCGCCGGTGACGATGCTGATCATGACAGTGCCTTGGAGATGGAGATCAAAAGCACAAGATAATGATGGCCATATCATGTCACATATTTTGATTGCATGTGATGTTTATCTTATTATGCTTCTTATTAGTACGGCGGTAGCATTATAAGATGACCCCTTACAAAATCAAGGTACAAGTGTTCTCCCTGAGTATGCACCATTGCGAAAGTTTGTCGTGCCGAGACACCACGTGATGATCGGGTGTGATAAGCTCTACGTTCAAATACAACGGGTGTAAGACAGTTTTGCACATGCAGAATACTCGGGTTAAACTTGACGAGCCTAGCATGTACAGACATGGCCTCGAAACACTAGAGATCAAAAGGTCGAGCATGAATCATATAGTAGATATGATCAACATAAGATGTTCATCATTGAAAACTACTCCATCTCACGTGACGATCGGACATGGTTTAGTTGATTTGGATCATGTGATCATTTAGATGACTAGAGGGATGTCTATCTAAGTGGGAGTTCTTTAGTAATATGATTAAATTGAACTTTAATTCATCATGAACTTAGTCCTGATAGTATTTGCAAATTATGTTGTAGATCAATAGCTCACGTTATAGCTCCCCTATGTTTTTTGATATGTTCCTAGAGAAAACTAAGTTGAAAGATGTTAGGAGCAATGATGCAGACTTGTTCCGTGATCTGAGGATTTTCCCCATTGCTGCACATAAGTATTATGTGCTTGATGCACCGCTAGGTGACATATCTATTGCAGGAGCAGATGTAGATGTTATGAATGTTTGACAAGCTCGGTATGATGACTACTTGATAGTTTAGTGTGCCATGCTTTACGGCTTATAACCAGGACTTCAAAAACGTTTTGAACGCCACAGATCATATGAGATGTTCTAAGAGTTGAAATTGGTATTTCATACTCATGCCCGTGTCAAGAGGTATAAGACCTCTGACAGTACTTTGCCTACAAGATGGAGGAGAATAGCTCAATCAGTGAGCATGTGCTCAGATTGTCTGGGTACTATAATTACTTGAATCAAGTGGGAGTTAATCTTCCAGATAAGATAGTAATTGACAAAGTTCTCTAGTCACTATCACCAAGTTAGTAGAACTTCGTGATGAACTATAATATGCAAAGAATGACGAAAGTAATTCCCGAGCTCTTCGCGATGCTGAAATCGGCGAAGGTAGAAATAAAGAAAGAGCATCAAGTGTTGATGGTTAACAAGACCACTTGTATCAAATAAAGGGCAAAGGGATAGAAGGGGAACTTCAAGAAGAATGACAAGCAAGTTGTCACTCCCGTGAAGAACCCCAAAGCTAAACTCAAGCCTGAAACTAAGTGCTTCTACTGTAAAGGAAATGGTCACTAGAAGTGGAACTGCCCTAGATACTTGGTGGATAAGAAGGATGACAAAGTGAACAAAGGTATATTTGGTATACAGATTATTGATGTGTATTTTACTAGTGTTCATAGCAACCCCTGGGTATTTGATACCAGTTCAGTTGCTAAAATTGGTAACTCGAAACGAGAGTTGCAGAATGAACAGAGACTAGTTAAAGGTGAAGTGACGATGTGTGTTGGAAGTGGTTCCAAGATTGATATGATCATCATCGCACACTCCCTATACTTTCGGGATTAGTGTAGAACATAAATAAATGTTATTTGGCATTTGCGTTGAGCATGAATGTGATTTGATCATGTTTGTTGCAATACGGTTATTCATTTAAAGTCACAGAATAATTGTTATTTTGTTTACATGAATAAAGCCTTCGATGGTCATACACCCAAGGAAAATAGTTTATTGGATCTCAATCGTAGTGATACACATATTCATAATATTGAAGCCAAAAGATGCAAGGTTAATAATGATAGTGCAACTTATTTGTGGCACTGCCGTTTAGGTCATACTGGTGTAAAGCGCATGAAGAAACTCCATAGTGATTGACTTTTGGAATTACTTGATTATGAATCACTTGGTGCTTGCGAACCATGCCTCATGGGCAAGATGACTAAAACTCCGTTCTCCGTAACAATGGAGCGAGCAACAAATTTGTTGGAAATCATACATACTGATGTATGTGGACCGATGAGTGTTCAAGCTCGCGGCGGTATCATTATTTTCCGACCTTCACTGATGATTTGAGCAGATATGGGTATATCTACTTGATGAAGCACAAGTCTAAAACATTTGAGAAGTTCAAAGAATTTCAGAGTGAAGTAGAGAATCATCGTAACAAGAAAATAAAGTTTCTACGATCTGATCGTGGAGGTGAATATTTGAGTTACGAGTTTGGTCTTCATTTGAAACAATGTGGAATAGTTTCACAACTCACGCCACCCGGAACACCACCGTGTAATGGTGTGTCTGAATGTCATAACCGTACTTTATTAGATATGGTGCGGTCTATGATGTCTCTTACCGATTTACCACTATCGTTTTGGGTTATGCATCAGAGACAGCTGCATTCACGTTAAATAGGGCAACATCTAAATCCGTTGAGACGATGCCTTATGAACTATGGTTTGGCAAGAAACCAAAGTTGTTGTTTCTTAAAGTTTGGGGCTGCGATGCTTATGTGAAAAAGCTTCAACCTGATAAGCTCGAACCCAAGTCGGAGAAATGTGTCTTCATAGGATACCCAAAGGAGACTGTTGGGTACACCTTCTATCACAGATCCGAAGGCAAGATATTCGCTGCTAAGAATGGATCCTTTCTAGAGAAGGAGTTTCTCTCAAAATAAGTGAGTGGGAGGAAAGTGGAACTTGATGAGCTAATTGTACCTTCTCCCGAATTGGATAGTAGTACATCACAGAAACTAGTTCCAGTGATTCCTACACCTATTAGTGAGGAAGCTCATGATGATGATCATGAAACTTCGGATCAAGTTACTACTAAACTTTGTAGATCAACCAGAGTACGTTCCGCGCCAGAGTGGTATGGCAACCCGGTTCTGGAAGTCATGTTACTAGACCATGATGAACCTACGAACTATGAGGAAGCGATGATGAGCCCAGATTCCGCAAAATGGCTTCAGGCCATAAAATCTGAGATGGGTTCCATGTATGAGAACAAAGTGTGGACTTTGGTTGACTTGCCCGATGATCGGCAAGCCATTGAAAATAAATGGATCTTCAAGAGGAAGACCGACGCCGACGGTAATGTTACAGCCTACAAAGCTCGACTTGTTGCGAAAGGTTTTCGACAAGTTCAAGGAGTTGACTACGATGAGACTTTCTCACCCGAAGCGATGCTTAAGTCTGTCCGAATCATGTTAGCAATTGCCGCATTTTATGAAATCTGGCAAATGGATAACAAAACTGCATTCTTTAATGGATTTATTAAAGAAGAGTTGTATATGATGCAGCCAGAAGGTTTTGTCAATCCTAAAGGTGCTAACAAAATATGCAAGCTCCAGCAATCCATCTATGGACTAGTGCAAGCATCTCAGAGTTGGAATATACGCTTTGATAAGTTGATCAAAGCATATAGTTTTATACAGACTTGCGGTGAAGCCTGTATTTACAAAAAGGTGAGTGGGAGCACCACAGCCTTTCTGATAAGTATATGTGAATGACATATTGTCGATCAGAAATGATGTAGAATTTTCTGGAAAGCATAAAGGAGTGTTTGAAAGGAGTTTTTTCAAAGAAAAACCTCCATAAAGCTGCTTGCATATTGAGCATCAAGATCTATAGAGATAGATCAAAACGCTTGATAAGTTTTTTCAATGAATACATACCTTGACAAGATTTTGTAGTAGTTCAAAATGGAATAATCAAAGAAAGAGTTCTTGCCTGTGTTGCAAGGTGTGAAGTTGAGTAAGACTCAATGCCCGACCACTGCAGAAGATAGAATGAAAGTCATTCCCTATGCCTCAGCCATAGGTTCTATAAAGTATGCCTTGCTATATACCAGACCTATTGTATGCCCTGCCCTGATTTTGGCAAGGGAGTACAATTTTTTTTATCTAGGAGTAGATCACTGGACAGTGGTCAAAATTATCCTTAGAGGAGTAAGGAAATATTTCTCGGTTATGGAGGTGATAAAGAGTTTGTCGTAAAGAGTTACGTCGATGCAAGCTTTAACACCGATCTGGATGACTCCGAGTCTCGATCTGGATACATATTAAAAGTGGGAGCAATTAGCTAAAGTAGCATCGTGCAGAGCACTGTAGACATAGAAATTTGCAAAAATACATACATATCTGAATGTAACAGACCCATTGACTAAACTTCTCTCACGAAGCAAAACATGATCACACCTTAGTACTCTTTGGGTGTTAATCACATGACGATGTGAACTAGATTGTTGACTCTATTAACCCTTTGGGTAGTTGTCACATGGCGATGTGAACTATGGTTGTTAATTCACATAACAATGCGAACTATCGGTATTAAATCACATGGCGATGTGAACTAGATTATTGGCTCTAGTGCAAGTGGGAGACTGAAGGAAATATGCCCTAGAGGCAATAATAAAGTTGTTATTTATATTTCCTTATATCATGATAAATTTTTATTATTCATGCTAGAATTCTATTACCGAAAACTTAGTACATGTGTGAATACATAGACAAAACAGAGTGTCCCTAGTATGCCTCTACTAGACTAGCTCATTGATCAAAGATGGTTATGTTTCCTATCCATAGACACGAGTTGTCATTTGATCAACGGGATCACATCATTAGAAGAATGATGTGATGGACAAGACCCATCCGTTAGCTTAGCACTATGATCGTTTAGTTTTACTGCTATTGCTTTCTTCATGACTGATACATTTTCCTATGACTATGAGATTATGCAACTACCGAATACCGGAGGAACACCTTGTGTGCTATCAAACGTTACAATGTAATTGGGTGATTATAAAGATGCTCTACAGGTGTCTCCGAGAGTGTTCGTGGTGTTGGCATAGATCAAGAATAGGATTTGTCACTCGGAGTGTGGGAGAGGTATCTCTGGGCCCTCTCGGTAATGCACATCATAATAAGCCTTGCAAGCAAATGACTAATGAGTTAGTCACGAGATGATGTATTACGGAACAAGTAAAGAGACTTGCCGGTAACGAGAGTGAACTAGGTATTGAGATACCGATGATCGAATCTCGGGCAAGTAACATACCGATGACAAAGGGAACACCATATGTTGTTATGCGGTTTGACCGATAAAGATCTTCGTAGAATATGTAGGAACCAATATGAGCATCCAGTTTCGGCTATTGGTTATTGACCGGAGATGTGTCTCGGTCATGTCTACATAGTTCTCGAACCTGTAGGGTCCGCACGCTTAATGTTTGATGACGATAGGTATTACGAGTTTATGAGTTTTGATGTACCGAAGGTAGTTTGGAGTCCCGGATAAGATCACGGACATGACGAGGAGTCTCGGAATGTCCGAGACATAAAGATCAAGGGTTCCGGGAGGTTTCGGGCATATACCGGAGTACCGGGGGGTTACCGAAACCCCCCCGGGGAGTTAAAAGGGCCTTATGGGCCCTAGTGGGAGAAGAGGAGGGGCGGCCAGGGCAGCCGTGCGCCCCCTCCCCCTCTAGTCCGAATTGGACAAGGAGGGGGTGGCGCCCCCCTTTCCTTCTCTTCTTCCCTCCTCCTTCCTTCCTCTCCTACTCCTACTAGGGAAAGGGGGGAATCCTACTCCCGGTGGGAGTAGGACACCCTAGGGCGTACCATAGAGAGGGCCGACCCCTCCCCTCCCCTCCTCCTTTATATACGGGGGTAGAGGCACCCCATAGATACACAAGTTGATCAGTTGATCTCTCCCAACCGTGTGCGGTGCCCCTCTCCACAGAAACACACCTCGGTCATACGGTTGCAGTGCTTAGGCGAAGCCCTGCCCCGGTAACTTCATCATCTACGTCACCATGTCGTCGTGCTGACGAAACTCTCCCGCGAGGCTCTACTGGATCAAGAGCTCGTGGGACGTCATCAAGCTGAACGTGTGCTGAACGCGGAGGCTCCGTATGTTCGGTGCTTGATCGGTTGGATCGCGAAGAAGTTCGACTACATCAACCGCGTCACTTGACGCTTCCGCTCCCAGTCTACGAGGATACGTAGACACACTCTTCCCTCTTGTTGCTATGCATCTAGTAGATATATCTTGCGTGATCGTAGGAATTTTTTTGAAATACTACGTTCCCCAACAGTATGTTTATCTCAGTGTAAAGAAGACCATGCAACCTGATGTGCTTCTAATACAAACTTATTAGCAAATAATTTATTTCAGACGTAATATGTGCAAAGGTACATCTGCAGTACAAATTGCTTGTCTACACCTGAAATGAATTCCTAACTTTAATCTTTCTCGGGCGCATGGCTTGAATCAACTTACAATATATCAAGCACCCATGCTGTAAAGAAAAGTAACATTATGTGCCGAAAACAGTACAAAGGAAGTATGGATATAATCTGGGATGAGGCTGTAGACTCTTTCTCCCGGCAACAATTGGATATGCAACAACGGAATCAGCATGCACTGTGAGAATTATAGGTGGAGCAGGCAGGTGCCGGCCAACTGGACGTCCTATATTATCCGCGGTGACCTGCTCGTATAGCTGATGAAAATCATATAGACATGTGAAGAAAACATAGCAAGAGATGACGGAAGACACACATGCGGGAACTATTGTGTTGCATGAAGCTTTGGTATAGGGTGGGCCAGATGGTCGAGAGCATCATGGTGTCGCTCCGCGCAATCACAGAGCTAGCTCTGCGTTGGCAACGTCCTCAACGATGGAGACGTCGCCTCCTCGTCTGATTGGGCTGACATGGTTAACGACATGCAACGCCTCGTTCCCTCGTCTGTTCCCATCATCTATGGCACCGACATGGTCGACGGACATGTCAATGCGTTGGTCTGCGTTCGTAGCAAGGGAATGCATAAGGGATCTTCCCAAATGAAAATATAGATAAAGCAAATCATGGGTCAAATCAACCTCCTAACTCATGGAATCGGTCAAATTTAACCACTCCAATGTCGATCAGTGAGCGACGGTGGTGAGAAGATCACCTGGTAGAGCCATGGCGAGGCAATGGCCAGTGAATGCTAAAAAAGGAGATGTAGATGGTATTCGATTTATGAGGACTGGGAGGGGTGAGGGTTTCCTCCTATGGAGATATGGTTGTATGTTATATAGCAAGGACAAAAGAACAATGCAAGGAATGGGAAGAGATATGCGTTGCATTGGAAGGGGGAGGGAAGAAGACGTCACAATTAAGTTTGTTGGTGGCTACACAACTCATATTGTACCGGGTCTTGAGCATCTAATAATGGCTGCATGTTGGCTAGAGTAATGGAGTGCATGCGTGTTGCTGGTTTGCAGAGCAACGATAACTAAATGCACGAAACTGAAACTGAAAGGATTCACTAAAAAAATGGGAATTGGAAGGGGAATATAATGGTTAGTGCTGATGTGGTCGTAGAAAAATGAATGATGTGGATAGCTTGCATGGTTAGTTAAATAGGTTAATGGTGATGAACTATTTAGGTATTATAGATAATCATGCATGGCTTCGATCATTTGACTCAAAGTGCTTGTTGTAATATTAAGGTAAATATGCATAAATGATATATTCCATACTAATAATTAAATAACCATCTTATGTCTCACAGTGAGGAAATTCCTACGTGTATCAAAACTGATATAGAACAATGGTGTGAAAATAATATGATAAAGAGGATAAGCTAGGTTGACACGAAATAGGAAAAAAAGGTCAATGGTGGTATGAAAAGACATGACATAATAGGTGAGGAAAAATACGTACTAAATGCGCAAAAATATTATGGAGATGCGGGGGATCGAACCCCGTGCCTCCCGCATGCAAAGCGGGCGCTCTACCATTTGAGCTACATCCCCTTATTTGAAAAATTTCTCCTATTTAGTTATTTAAACGCTGTCCAACTTCTGCAGTGCTAAGACAAACCTCCATGGGCCAATGTTTTACCTATGATCACCGGCCCACAACCCACCTGTGTACGCCTGCTGGCCCTTGCAGGTTTAACCATCATCCTAAACAAAAATTGTCCAGCGTGGAGGGCTCAGCGAGGTTGGAGAGTCATATTTAGTCCCACCTCGGCCGGAGGGAGCGGGCGCGTGGAATGGAGGTCTTTAAGAAGGGACCTGGGTGCGCCAAATGAAACCATGATCCTTCAGGCAGCAAAGGGAAATGAGGAGTGGTACAGGCTCGCTAAATTATGCGAGAGGGGTGCCCGCCCCAATAAGCCTGTTACGACACTGGGGCATCCCCGTGATTTGCCATCTGATCCTGAGTATAAAATTTCAGTCATTTCTTCTTTGTGTTTCTTTTCCTTTGTTTATATTGATTTTGATTTGAATGCCTTGGTTTATATTTCTTTTATTTGGTTCACCAAAAGTTTCATTTGATTATTTAAATTTTTTTGCCTTTTGTTTTTGCTTGTTTGCTTATGACGGTTTGATCGGAAGCCCAGCCCGCATCGTCTGGCTGCAGCGGCAGTAGATGATGCTTACGGTCTAGGTGTTGGCAAGTTTATTGAGCTTCAAAACTCCAACCTACTAATATCAACGGAAAAAACATTGTTTTTAGGCGGCCGGCCGCTACACGTCTTCCAGCGGATGTTTCCGCATGGATCGTCATTGGATTAGCTCCCAGACAGTCGTACGATCTAACCGCCTCGCACGCGTGACTCCTTCCTACTTCCTGCAACAGACACTCTGTTTCAGAAACTGAACCCCTTGTACGCTGTCTTGCCATAGCTCCGCCCAGCGCGGCGGCAGTCGCCACCATCACAGAAATTGATGCCGACTCGCGTGGGGACGCGTTTTCCTGCAAGCGGAGCTATGTTTCTAAAACATGGGTCATGTTGCGATGTTTGACCACTCTCTAACGTCGGGCGCCGGCCGACGCGCGTGGGGACCGTTTTTCCTGCAACCGGAGCTATGTTTCTGAAACATGGGTCTTGTTGCGATGTTTGACCACTCACTCTCTAACGTCGGGCACTACTCCGGGGCTGCAACTAGGGCTATGTTTCTGAAACAATACCCTTGTTACAGAAAAAAATCCCTTCACAACTGAAACATTTCTTTTCTTTCTGAAACAAAAGACATGTTGCAGAAATCTTTTGAAACAAGATGCGAGTTGCAGAAAAAAATTGGAGTAGTAGTAGTGTGCTATCGTGTTTAGTTTGTTCTGGGGACGAATCGGTGCAGTGTGCGCGCCGTAAAAGAAAGAAAGACGAGGAACGCAAGGGCAGGCCCACAGGACACGTGTTTGGCTAAGAAGATGGTGGATCGCTGCAAGACATCAGCGAATTGAAGGTAAGTGTTTTCCTTGTTTTTAAAACAACTAATTCGCCGAGTCGTCCTGTACACGTGTACATATGAACCCGCTTTTCTAAAATGTACTTTTAACGCATTTTATAATGTCCAAAAAAATTATACAAAATTTTGTGCATACATGTCCACAAAAGTATGTCACGGCACAAAATTTTGTGAAAAATTATTTTATTTTGTCTCTGTAAAAAGACAAAGTTTAGTGTTTCTAAATAGCATTTCACGCCACAATATTTTTCCTTTTTTTGCATCGGCTACAAAAAAAGTTGTTTTTCGTGAAACTTTCTGCACACACATAGAATATGAAGATGTCTGAGCACACCTTTTTCAGAATTTTTTGGCATTTCAAAATGTGTTTTCCAAAGTGAGTTCATATGTACCCGGGTTCATCCATGCACTTCCCCTAATTGGCCCCTTAGAGCATCTATAGCCGTGATGGCTAAATCTGGCCCCTCAGAACATGCGCGGACGCGCCTAGTCGCGTCCGTGGGCACTAACGGGCACCCCTCAAACAATGTAATCCACACCCGGTTGACCTCAATTATCATATCACAAATTCATATAAACTAATGCGGCTACATCGATGCAAACACATCGTTCGGCTACTCAATCACTACTAACTAAACATGGACAACCAAAATTTGGCATGTTTGTCTATGGTGTAATTCATCCACGGCTGCCCTTGCCCTTCCCGGTGCCCTTGTCGTCTTTATCACGAAAGTACCGATCGACGACGCACTGTGGATCGAGCCGGATCTGCTCGTCGCTGGAGCTGTCCTTGTCGTCACTGCCCGCCTTCTCCTCCTTCGGTGGCAGTCCGACCATGCATGGATCGCCCGATTCTGCTTTCGGGCAAGGGCACACATGTTCCTCCGCTGTTGTTTCTTAATAATGCAGCACGGGTAGCTTTCTCCTACGGCCGCCCGCGACGCTGGATCAGCCGCCTCCATCGCTGCTATTTTCGCAGCGATACGGGCCTCAGCGGCCCTTATTCCCCCCTTCCCATGGTGGGCCGCCTGTTCCTAGTGGAACTCATAGTCTGCCCGATCAATGATGGGGAAGCAAAGGGGTTCCGGCTGCCGGGACCGCGAGGATCCATCTCGAGAGGACTCGAGCACCCGTTGAGCCGACGCTATGGAGTTGCGGCGGACAGATCCATGTGCCGCCCGGATGCTATCCTCCCGGGAGCGGCGGCCTGCCATTGCCTTATCCAACCTGCACTGGATAACACCCCAGTCAATGGATCCAGACTGGCCAGAGTCCGATCCGTTGCTCGCCATGCCGAAGAAGGCCGGAAATCGCCGAAGGCGAGCTTGGATGGCACAGCGGGGTGGAGTGAAGTGGTTAGGGTTTGCTCTGGTAAACGAATGTGGAAGAATATATGTGGGGTCGGGTGGGCCAGCATGGGCCAGGTCTGACGTGGCGGGCATTCCCCGGCGCTCCCGGGCACCCTCATATCCACCCCATATTTGGGCTGGATATGAAGGGTGTCGGCTAGCCCGGTGACTTATTTTCAGAGCAGATAGTTGCTCTTGGCTAGCTTCTCTGACAGGATAGCTCAGGATCATGTGCTCCATATTTGAGCTGGATATGAAGGGACATTTGTGCTCTAGATCATGTTGCCTAATGCCGTGAGGTTCCATGCTGCTTTGGAGTGAGCTGGCGGCAAATTTTTGTGTTTTGACCCTTTTTCGAAAGTTGTTCGAGATCTGACCCTACTTTGCAAAAATTTCAGGATATGACCCTTTTCTTACCGCCAAGGCACCTGACGGTAGGGTATAACAGCCTACCGCCAAGGCCCCTGGCGGTAGGGTATAACAGCCTCCCGCCAAGGCCCCTGGCGATAGGGTTGTTTTTTTCCTAAGTATGGAACACGGTGCATGCTCGCACCTACTGCCGGGTACCTTGGCGGTAGGGGTGTACATGCTACCGCCAGCCTGTTTGATGGTAGGGCTGTTTCCTACCGCCATGGGCCTTGGCGGTAGGCTGTTATATCCTACCGCCAGGGACCTTGGCGGTAAGAAAGGGTGAGATCTCAAATTTTTTGCAAAGTAGGGTCAGATCTCGAATAAGTTTCGCAAAAGGGTCAAAACACGAAAATTTGCCTAAGCTGGCTGGTTTATGGCTGTCTCACGTCCTTGACGATGGACGTGTGGCCCGATGAGCTCTTGCATGGACCACTGTACCAGTTGATTGGGGCACGATGATCTTTTTGTCCGTCAATGAGCATTGGATGAAGTAGTTTCTATTTCTCACTTTGGAAGTGAGCCTAAGAGCAACTCCAATGGGGTGACCTAAACGGATGGCGATTTCGCTCGCTTTTTGTCCGTTTGGGTCGGCCGTCAGCCCGACGTCTGCCCTGTTTTAGATATGGGTCGGCAGCGCGCCCAACGCGCCACTCAATTTCATATCCGTGCGCAATTTTTAGGAAAAGCTGATGGCCATGCCAGCGGCCATGTCGTTGCCCTGGTTTTGGCGCTCCAGCGCGCGGGAAAGGATCGCGCATGGGGGAAAAATATGCCTAGCGCGCGCTGGTTTTGGCGCGCCGCATCCGGCGCGCATTATAAGAAGGCGCTCCATCCACACTCTGTCCGCCGCCCACTCGCCTCGCCGCCTCCACGCCACCATGTCGATGCGCTGTCTGGGCGCTTCGGATTTTCGCGGAGTCTGTGAGCGCCACTCCGGCGTCTTCTCCTCCGAAATCTGGTTTGGCGAAAAACGCCTCAGTCTCGGCACCTACGACACCGCAGACGAGGCAGCCCACGCGTACGACGCGGCGGCGTGGCACCTCCAGCGGCCTCGTCGGGATATGAATTTCCCCGACGTGTGGACGAGCCAGCGGGCGCAGGATCTCGCGCGTCTCCCGCCGCTTTTCATCGACGAGGATCGTCGTGACAACCAGAGGCAGCAGCATCGCCTCGCCATCGCCGAGATGGACGTGGAAGCCATCGCGGTGTGGCGCGAACGCTTCCGGCAGGACATCGTCAACGAGCGCCAGTTCTACAAGTGTCGGGACCCCGATCCTAAGTCACACAGGTCTAGCCTGTAACACCTCATATCACTTTGCGGCCTCACGCACGGTATCCCCACGGGTGCCACCTTACCTGGCCCGGGACCGTTTGCGCATTTTGGCACACGTATATGATAGTGTCGCTAGCATCCATATGACAGAGAACCCGGGCCGACATGACCAGTTATAAACCAAAAGCGGCACTAAATTACAGAGACATGCATACATGACCCAGCAACGAACGTGTCGGTCATCAACGTATGAACCCAAGTCGTAGCAAGCTACAAGGACTTAAAGGAACATCGCGTGACATTTCCCCTAAGGGACAGACACAGGAACGAAGAAGGACACATGCCGGCCAGCCTAAGTGTTCCAGAGCAGTAGCAAGCTACCAAGGCTCAGTGGAAGCACTAGGAGACATTTCCCTGTAAGATAGGCTACCAAGGGTAAACAACTAGGTGTCGGATCCCACACATAGCAATACACATTACACGTACGCATAACATGCAAGTATGTGCTGTACAACATGGCATCACAACATAACTCAACAACTCATATAGATAAGGCCCAGAAGAGCCATCATAGCATTTATTACAAACAGGGGTCACATGACTCAACATACAGAGCATACATGCAACGGAAGCATAACATTTCTGAGTACAGACAACTACAAAAGAAAAAGGCTGAGAAGCCTGACTATCTACAAGACCCTCCCAAGGGCACAAGATCGTAGCTGAGGTAACAAGCTAAACGTCGAAGTCCACGTGGAACCACTAGTGAGACTGAAGTCTCTCTGCAAAAACATAAATTAAGCAAACGTGAGTACAAAGGTACTCAGCAAGACTTACATCAGAACTAACTACATATGCACCAGTAACAACAAAGGGGTGGTGGAGTTTGACTGCAACAAGCCAACTTTGACTCGGTGGCTATCCTGAACTACGGCTGCAAGTAACTCTTTTGAGGTGGCGCACACAAGTCCACATATTCACCAATCAATACACCACTATGGATCCATTCCCGTCTACCTACGACAAGGCCATCCATAGCACTCACACTTGTCTTGAGCATTTTAGAGTATCCACTTTCACTTGTCTATGTACCACGCAAGCATCTGATACGTCCAAAACGCATCTATAATTTTTGCTTGCTCCATGCCTCTTTTGGGTGATATTGCTATGATATTTATACACTTCCATACACTTTTGATCATATTTGGACTAACCTATTAACTCAGTGCACCCCAGTGCCAGTTTCTGTTTTCTGCTGTTTTTGTATTTCAGGTTTTCCCATCATGTAAACTGCCAGAAAAATCCCGGAAAAATTATATAAAAAATCAGCATTCCAGAAGCTTCCCGGCAGCCAAAGTAGAGCCGGAGGGGGGCCACCAGGGCTCCAGGCGCCCTGGTGGCACGCCCCCCCTCCTGGCCGTGCCGGGGGGGCGCCTGGGCCCCCCAGGCCTCCGCTGATGCCCCCCTTTGGCATATATTTAACACGCGTCCCGAAACCCTCGAGAGGGGAACCCTTTTTCGCGATCTCATCTCTGTTCCGCCGCTGCCGCGCTTCCAAGATCGGGAGCACCAGGAGAACTCTTCCCGGCACCCTGCCGGAGGGGAGGATCACCACCGGGAGCCTCTCCACCACCATGGACGCCTCCCGGATGAGTTGTGAGTAGTCTCCCTTGGACCATGGGTCCATCACCAGTAGCTATGTGATGTTCTCCTCCCTTTCTTGTGCTTCACTAATTAGACCTCGTGAGCTGCCCTACATGATCGAGGCACATATGTAATCCTTATGCTGTTGCTATGATGAGTTTGCTGGGATCCGATGGATTGTGAGATTATGTTCAGATTGTGTTTGAGTAATATATTTGATTTACCTCTTTTTATATTTATGTTCGTAAGTAATTCTTGCATGTTCTCCGTTGCTATTTATTGCTTTGGCCAAGTAGTAGGTAGTGACTCCAAGAGGGAACGTTATGCTTGATTGTGGGTTCATGCCCCTCGATGACTAGATTGAGTGACAGAAACATGAGTCTAGGGGATGTGTTGTTGCCACAAGGGGGGAAAACAACGGTGCTTGTGCCCGCGGGTGCAAGGATTGTTTACTTTTTACGCAAAGTTCTTTTAATGCAGTTGTCTGTTGCTTTGAGTTTACACTATGGGTGGGACTCGCAACTTAATACCAGGGAGATGTTCTGGATAGATATCTCAAGGTGGATGATTAGTAGTAGATGCAGATGGATTTCGGTCTACTTGCCTTGGCGTACCGCCCATGCTTTGAACCTCTACCTTTCTTGCAACATAGTTAGCATTGGTTTGCGCACATAATTCTGTCAATTGCCCAGCTGTAATTCGTTTACCTCACATGGCTGTTTTATCGTCTTTTGGGAGAGAGACATCACTAGTGAACATCATGGGACCCCGGTCCATATTACCATCACTGATCACATCCGCTATTTACTTTCGGCTTTTACTTACTATTTGCAGCAATACCTATCACTTTTATCACTTGCGTTTGATCCTTTGTAGACGACAAGGCCGGAGGGATTGACAACCTCTCTATACTCGTTGGGAGCAAAGTTATTTGTATCTGTGTGCAGGTCCACGTTGATTGCTAATATCTGGCGCCGTTAGCAGTTGACACCTTCTTGTTGAAACTAGGAGTCTCAGGGAAATCGATCCTTGGTATCTTTGCCAAGGGAAAACTTCCGCTACACTGCATCTCAAACCTTCCACTTGGGGTAACCAACGAGGGGCGAGAAGCCATCAAGCAAAGTTTTCTGGCGCCGTTGCCGGGGACTCCACTCTTCAAGATAGGGGAGTTGCACGCTATCTTTTACCTTTGCTTTTTAGTCTTGTTAGTTTACCTTTCATTTTTGCTTCAGTGTCTTTTATCAAAAATCACAAAAATAGTTATCTCATTCTTTAGTTGTCAGTATGTCGGGTCCTTTTGTCTTTGGCGAGGCAGAAGTTCTCACCTTTAAACAAAGAGGTGGGGAAAGTCTAAAAGATGCTTGGTATAGAATTAATGATTCTAAAAAAAGAGCCACCAAGAAGCAATCTACTACTATCCTGCTTAGAAATTTTTATGTTGGAATTACTTCTTGGAATAGGTTTATTCTAGATACTGCTATCAATGGAAATTTCCTAGAGGCCCCAGTTTGGGAGTCTCTTAGTATTATTGAAAATCTTGTTGGAAATCCCCCTGTTGTTAGCATTCAAGAGGACATCAACCTAGCTCACCTTATGAAAAAACTTGAAAAGATAGAGCTAGAGATGCCAAACATTAATAAGATAAATGAGTTGGATCGTAAGATCCAAGGGAATTTGAATAGGCTTGATAGCTCCATGCATAAAATTTTCAAAACTTTGGAGACCATCAAATCCCACGACTTGGACTCTTCTAGGATAGACAAGATTGAGGAAATCTTTGATACTCTAGGAACTACTTTCTCCTCGATCAAAACCAAAAAGGTAGAAACTCCGGCAAAGAGGGAGCCTAAGTTCGTTCACGTTCCAAAGGCTCCCCGCTCTAAAAGTAATCCATCTATTGCCAAAGGGGTTGAAATTGTAAAGACTTTGGAAGAAACACCTCTCTTTGATGAATTTATAAATGAATCTTCCCTTGACTTTTATCCTTTTGGTCTTCTCCCTAGAAGTATCTCTATGAGGCCTTTATTTGAAAGTCCTCTTAAGATTAGTTGTACTATTGAAGAGCTTTTTGATAATCTTGATGATGGTTCAATTGATACAACTTGATCTCTATGCATTATGCCTAGCTTAAAGGCATAAAAGAAAGCGCTTTTGGGAGGCAGCCCACATGAATAATATGTTATTTTGCATTTGTTGTGTCTTGATGTTGTTACTACAGTAGCATCATCATTGTATCTTTACTTTTCAACTTTGTGCCAAGTGTAGCCTCTGATTGCAAGAAAGTTCAAAAGTTGTGACGTGCTGTCCAGGAAACAGATTCTGTCCTTGGATAGAAAAATTCGTATAAAATCACCAGATCATCTTTTTGGTCTGAATTTTTTCGACAGCGTGCTCTATACAATTGTCTTTCGGGCGTCTGTTCTGAGTTTTTTGATTAGAGTTGCAGAAGGGCCCCGAAAAAATCATTTACTACCTGCTGTTCTGTTTTTCACAGATTCTGTCCTGTTTTGCCTTTCCTTCATTTTGCGAACCTTGAGCTTGCTTTTTCTTTGCAAAAACCTTTTGGCAATCTTGAGAAACAGTAGACCTTCAAGAATATCCTTATTTCTAGCAAGGAACAATTATTTTATTAAGGGTACTAACCTCGCTAATCAGATTATGATGAGTTATGTATGAAGGGAGTTTTCAAGTGTGCGAGGGAAGATGATAAAAAGATTCAGGAGTGTCAAACGCTCAAGCTTGGGGATGCCCCCATGCACCCCCAAGAAATATTCAAGAAGACTCAAGCGTCTAAGCTTGGGGATGCCCCCGTGCATCCCCTTCTCCATCAACATTATCAGTTCGTCTTTCGTTCAACTATATTTTTATCACTTCATGTGTTATGTGCTATGCTTGGAGCGTCTTGCTTTTAGTTTCCTTTTTAGTTTTCTTTAGCTTTTCATAACGAGTCGGAACTCAGCTTTCTTTATGTGGGAGAGAAACATGCTCCACTTCAACCTAGAACATAACATAGAATTTTCATGTCTATCTTTGCTGTGTGTGTTCTTTGTCTTTCAATAGCTACTATCATGCCTAGCTCTTAGTTTTCATGCTTATCTTTTTTAAAGAGCTTTTGTTTAGTTGGTTGCTTGAACTCTCTTTAGTTATCATGCTTATCTTATTAAGAGAGTTTGCTTCTGTTGCATTGGTCGATATGTCTATGATAAAAATGCTACGTGCATAATGGTGCTTAGTAGTTCATGTTTTCTTATGGTTAGTCTCAAATAGCTGGGGGATTCCCAATGTGTTATTGGAGTACCAACATGATTTGTTTGCCTATGATGTGGTATGGTTTAGTAATATCTTCCTTCAAGAATTTATTTTGATTGACTTGGCGTATGCTCACGCATATTTAAGACTGTAAAGAAAGTCTGTCAAGCCTTGATGATCTTTTGTTTCTGAGTAGCGATATAACTTCCATGCCTGATTCAATGTTGCTTTGTCACTCTGCATGATTATGACCGTCATTGCTCTCTTAGTTGGTCGCTCCCAGTCTTTTGCTAACCTCCACCTGTACTAAGCGGACTGACTGCTTGTGCATCCAAAATCTTTTAAACCAGTTATGCCATATGAGTCCACCATACCTTCCTATACATGGTATTTACCTGCCATTCCTAACGGAGACTTTCATGTACCATCTCGAAATTATTCAAAAAAAGCATTTCTATTTTGTGCCTCTGTTTTAGTTCATGAGGAAGTAGTAGTTAATTCATGATCTTTTTAAGTTGGACAAGTTTCACCCCGGGATTGCATGTCTAATGTGCAAACCCATAATACGAGAAGGAACTGGCAAAGAGTGCGCCCGACTAAAAAATAATATAACAAACAAACCCACCTTCACGCTTTGTTCATGAGAAATCAGAAAACTTTGGCAGTGATAAACAAAGGAGATTAAGAGGATGTGATCGTCCTCATTCGGGAGCCGTTCCTCGAAACTTGTCCATCTCAAGAAGTGATTGAGTTGTCTGCTAGCATTCGTTGACGAAACATGCATATCCAAAAAATATATTATTACATCTGTTTTTAAAACCAAGAGCTCTGGTACATGCTTTGTCTTTGTTTCCGACTACGGGTTTTCAACCTTGCCAACAAAAGCCACGGTTCGAGAGTCTCCACCTTCTTTTAAAGCACCAACTACTGTGATTGTCATTCTGAGTGTAATGTGCATTGTCCCAAAGTAGCATTGTCTTTTGCATGATTGTGATATTGTTTATTCTGAAATCATTGTATCTAGTCATCACTTAAACCTTGGAGGTGCCCCTGCATTTATGTTTTGCTTCACTAAAGGGGGCAAGCGAGATATCACTTTATCATATTTGCACACCATGCTCATTACAAATCTATTTGATGTTTCAGTATCATATTGTAAAACTTTCAGTTCTTTGTGATTTTCTCATGAGGCAACTTAATTACTACAGATTCATTGTCTCAGTAAGCTTTTGTCATATGACTATGAAAAATCCTTATATGGTTAATAGCATGTCACCACAGAAACTATTCTTGTTATCATTTACCTACTCGAGGACGAGCAGGAATTAAGCTTGGGGATGTTGATACGTCCAAAACGTATCTATAATTTCTGCATGCTCCATGCCTCTTTTGGGTGATATTGCTATGATATTTATACACTTCCATACACTTTTGATCATATTTGGACTAACCTATTAACTCAGTGCACCCCAGTGCCAGTTTCTGTTTTCTGCTGTTTTTGTATTTCAGGGTTTCCCATCACGTAAACTGCCAGAAAAATCCCGGAAAAATTATATAAAAAATCAGCGTTCCAGAAGCTTCCCGGCAGCCAAAGTAGAGCCGGAGGGGGGCCACCAGGGCTCCAGGCGCCCTGGTGGCGCGGCCCCCTCCTGGCCGCGCCGGGGGGGGGGGGGGGGGGGG
>LR738712.1:632011413-632050292 GCA_902687465.1 Secale cereale
TGGATTATGAGATTATGTTCAGATTGTGATTGAGTAATATATTTGATCTACCTCTTTTATATTTATGTTCATAAGTAATTCTTGCATGTTCTCCGTTGTTATTTATTGCTTTGGCCAAGTAATAGGTAGTGACTCCAAGAGGGAACGTTATGCTCGATTGTGGGTTCATGCCCCTCGATGACTAGCTTGAGTGACAGAAACATGAGTCTAGGGGATGTGTTGTTGCCACAAGGGGGAAAACAACGGTGCTTGTGCCCGCGGGTGCAAGGATTGTTTACTTTACGCAAAGTTCTTTTAATGCAGTTGTCTGTTGCTTTGAGTTTACACTATGGGTGGGACTCGCAACTTAATACCAGCGAGATGTTCTGGATAGATATCTCAAGGTGGATGATTAGTAGTAGATATTGATGAATTTCGGTCTACTTACTTTGGCGTACCGCCCATGCTTTGAACCTCAACCTTTCTTGCAATGTAGTCAGCATTGGTTTGCGTTCGTGGTCCTGTCAATTGCCCAGCTGTAATTCGTTTACCTCACATAGTTTTTTTATCGTCTTTTGGGAGAGAGACATCACTAGTGAACATCATGAGACTCCGGTCCATATTACCATCATTGATCACATCCGCTATTTACTTTTCGCTATTATTTACTATTGCAAACATTATCTATCACTACTATCATTTGCGTTTAATCCTTTGTGAACTACAAGGCCGGAGGGATTGACAACCTCTCTGTACTCGTTGGGAGCAAAGTTATTTGTATCTGTGTGCAGGTCCACGTTGATTGCTAATATCTGGCGCCGTTAGCAGTTGACACCTACTTGTTGAACCTAGGAGTCTCTGGGGATTCGATCCTTGGCATCTTTGCTAAGGGAAAAACTTCCACAACACTGCATCTCACACCTTCCACTTGGGGTAACCAACGAGGGGTTAGAGGCCCATCAGTAGGTAGTGACTCCAAGAGGGAACATTATGCTTGATTGTGGGTTCATGCCCCTCGATGACTAGCTGGAGTGACAGAAACATGAGTCTAGGGGATGTGCTGTTGCCACAAGGGGGAAAACAACGGTGCTTGTGCCCGCGCGTGCAAGGATTGTTTACTTTACGCAAAGTTCTTTTAATGCAGTTGTCTGTTGCTTTGAGTTTACACTATGGGTGGGACTCGCAACTTAATACCAGCGAGATGTTCTGGATAATATCTCAAGGTGGATGATTAGTAGTAGATGCAGATGGATTTCGGTCTACTTGCCTTGGCGTACCGCCCATGCTTTGAACCTCTACCTTTCTTGCAACATAGTTAGCATTGGTTTGCGCACATAATTTTGTCAATTGCCCAGCTGTAATTCGTTTACCTCACATGGCTGTTTTATCGTCTTTTGGGAGAGAGACATCACTAGTGAACATCATGGGACCCCGGTCCATATTACCATCACTGATCACATCCGCTATTTACTTTCTGCTTTTACTTACTATTTGCAGCAATACCTATCACTTTTATCACTTGCGTTTGATCCTTTGTAAACGACAAGGCCGGAGGGATTGACAACCTCTCTGTACTCGTTGGGAGCAAAGTTATTTGTATCTGTGTGCAGGTCCACGTTGATTGCTAATATCTGGCGCCGTTAGCAGTTGACACCTTCTTGTTGAAACTAGGAGTCTTAGGGGAAATCGATCCTTGGTATCTTTGCCAAGGGAAAACTTCCGCTACACTGCATCTCAAACCTTCCACTTGGGGTAACCAACGAGGGGCGAGAAGCCATCAAGCAGCATCCAAGAAGTCCATAACCGTGGACCCGGCTATTCGAATAGATCATGTTAACCCTGCAGGGGTGTACTTCTTCACACACGCTCTCGGCACTTACCGCCATGTACACGTCGTGTATCTCGGCAACCTTCAAGCGGAAGCATGGCGAGGGTGTCGGCCACGACCTGACTAACCACACAAGACTCTAGTCCAGGTTTATTGCCTATTCGGGTTCCATCCGTAAGGAGATCCGGCCGGGGTGTTGCTCACGGCCCCAAATGATGTGTGCAGGGTTCCCAAGCCCACCTCGACGGATGGATCTACGCTTGGTACACCGTGCCACGGTGCCTAGTCTATCCCAAGCCCACCTGTACCGGGTGCCACTTGGTAGACTACTAACACTACCTACAAACACCAGAAACTAGTTGCAACTCCTGGACAAAGATCGAGTTGATTAATAAGTCGAAGAGGGGCACTTAACATTCCAATGCGTGGTAGTAGCTAGTCATTGGACAACTTACACAGAACTCAGTTCTTAAGGACGGTTCCAATGAGACAACCCACCATGTACTCCTACATGGCCTCTCACCGCTACCTTTACCAAATCGTGTTCACACACTTAGCTCACACACTGTAGGACATGTTCATAACTTCCCAATTCATCCGATGAATTAGACCTGACACAACTCTAAGCAATAGCAGGCATAACCAGAAAGCATGAATGAGTAGGCACAACATGGCTCAAACAACTCCTACTCATGCTAGTGGGTTTCAACTATTTACTGTGGCAATGACAAGTCATGCAGAGGAAAGGGGTTCATCTACCGCAGCATGTAGCAGTTGAAACGTTGTTGTCCTAATGCAATAAAAGAGGGCAGGAGCGAGAGAGTGGGATTGTATCGGAATGAACAAGGGGGTTCTGCTTGCCTGGCACTTCTGAAGATAATAATAGTTCTTCATCGGTGTCATCGAACTCATCGTCGGAACCACGTCTACTGAGAGGGGACAAAATCGGCAAACAGAGAAAGAACACAATCAATGCAATGCGACAATATGATGCATGATCATGACATGGCAATATGCTATGGTTTGAGATAATGCTACTAACAACAACTTAAATGAAGTTGGTTTGAATCCAAGATTAAATTCAAACTCCACATGTAGTTATTTAAATGCCATTCATTTCATTTGTCCTAAACAGTAGCCATAAGTTGTTCTAACATGCATGAAACCAGTACAGATGGATAGATTGGATTTTTCTGATCATTTTTCATATATAAATTATTTTCATCTGAGCTACGGTTGATTTTATATGAATTTTAGAAGTTGAAAGCATTTTCTGGAATTTCTAAACCTTTTCTGATTTATTTTAATTCCAGAAAGGCTTTACTGCGTCAGCACTACGTCATCATGATGTCAGCAGGTCAACGGGCTGGTCCAGGTCAAATCTGACGTGTGGGCTCCACATGCCAGTGACACAGTGCTGCCTAGAGTCACAAACAGGTGGGGTCAGGTCAACGACCACGTCAGCGTAGTCAAAACTGACACGTGGGTCCGCTGGGTTAGTTTAAACTAAACAGAAGATAAACTAGGTTAATTAGGTAGTGGGGCCTGTATGTCAGTGGCCCTGGTGGTGTTTAGCGGGGTTATTAGCGCTGAATAACCGGCGCCACGTTAGCAGGTGACGCCGGCGACCACAGCAGCGGCGGGAACTCGCCGGAGTTGGTCGGGGCGGCGCTATAGGCCGCGGCTGGGCACGCTGAGGGCACCAGGAGGGAGCCCGTGCTTCGACGCATCTAGGGGCGCACGCAGCCGGGCACAGGGAGGCTGGGGTCGACGGCGGCGAACAGATCGGCGGTGGCCGGAGCTACGGGTTCAAGCGGCGTATCGCTACGGTGCACGAAATGACGAGCTGGTGGCGGCGTTAGCTTGCTGCGGAGCTGCTGAGCACGTAGCAATGCTTGGGCGTGACGGTTGCTAGCTAGAACAACGACGTCGATTAGTGCGGCGGCGCTGAGCTCTCGGGCACGACGGCCCGATGGGTTAGAGGACGAGAACGACCAGGAGAGTAGGGGGGGACGACGAAGGAGCTCACATCGAGTGGTTTGAAGCAGACGGCGAGGCCGGGGACGGTCTGCGGTGGCCAAATCGACGGGGAGAATGGCGGCACCCGAGGTTGAAGACGACGAAGTAGACGACGAAGCGAAGCCCTGCGGCTCGTTTCCTTCGGCTTGGGGATGTGGTGCTCGATTGCAGAGCTTCTGGACACGGTCAAGGGACGAGGGGTGGCCGGTGGTCATGGCTATGGCGAGCGGCGCTCTCAGGCGCGTTCGGTGACGAGAGGGAGAGATCCAGGGAACGGGGTGAGAGCGAGGGAGAGTGAGAGAGTGAGGCAGAGAGGTGCGTGGCGTCTCCAGGCACATCGGGGGAGCGGTGGGAAGCAGGAGGTGGCGCGACGCGTGGCCAGCGTGCAGCGAGCACGCTCCCCTGTCCTCCTGGCGCGAGGACAGGGATGACTGGCAGGGGAGGCCCAGGTGGGCTGGGCCGCTAGCCGGGCCGCAGGTAAGGCCAGGTAAGCCTTTTCCTTTTCCTGTTTTTTTCCTTTTCTATTTTGTTTTCTTTGTTTTGATTTAGTTTAGGGACTAAATCATTTTAGATAATTCTGACAATTATTTTGGAGGTTAACTGAATTATTTCAGGGCTCCACAAATAACTTCAGAATATTTGGACCATTTAAAAATATATATAGCATTTAAAATGCTCCAAATCAAATACTTATTGATTTAATTCAAAGCCCAAATAATTCCCTAAAAATGTTCAATATTTTTCGTTTGGATCAAAACCCTTGCCAAAATTATCAAACATTGATGAAGGCATTTTTGGGTTTATTGAAAAAGATTTTAGTTTGAACCTAGTTGAGTTCATTTGGTGCTAGGGTTTGGTCATTCCCCAATTCAAGTTTAGCAAAAAAAAAAAACATGATGACATGATGATCAGGCAAAGACCACAGGGGTTGATCTAGGGATGTGACAACTCACCCCCACTAAAACAAAAATCTCGTCCCGAGATTCAAGACGTGAGGTAAGAAAACAGAGGGAACACAAAGCCATCACAATCTTCTCGATTCAACTGTCTTCCTCGAAGTTGCTGATTTATTGCATCATGTAGATCTTGGCATCTTTGATTTCAAAACTTCATCCAACACGACAACAAAAGAATGGGAATTCTACAGGATTTGATCTTCTCGAAGATCGAGCAATTCAAGATCAACTCATGGATTGAGACGTCGAAACGTCCCTTGAGCTGAGACACGGAACACCCATCCAGAGAGATGGAGTGAGACAAACGATGAAGGTTCACTTGGTAGGCAATAACTCCACACCTAAGAAGATGGTGATCGATGTCTCCAGACGGGGCACCTTAGAGAAGGTGACTCGTAGAATTATTCCCTTAAGTGGCAAAAAGAATTACTTTTGATATAGAGATCTTTGAAACTCTCTATACCAGCCTGAGGCAATCACAAACGATCGTTCGACGGAGTCCGAAAGAATGACATTCTCGGGCCAGAATGGATGATGTGGACTACCTTGTTGAAGACAACACAAGGGATGATTTTGGTTATCATCGGAAATGGATGGAACCCATGGCAGGTCCACTTTTGAAGATGATCCTGAACAGCAATTGCTGAAAAGGGCAGCCCATGGTAGATGGCACAATGGTGGCGCTAGCTGGGAACAAAATGCAAATGCTGGGAATGGCTCTAGTAACTGGGGAAAAACCCAACAGTAGAGAGTGAATCTACTCTTGAGAGATTATAGCATAACTAAGAACACTGGGAGCAATCCTGGTTAGTGCCAGAGATAACACCTAGTGCTTGTGCGTGCTCTCAAGAACTTGAGCATTCCCATATTCATCAAGGTTTTACCAATATCCGTGTCAAGGATCCTGGCAACACCACATACTACCATGATAAATAATGATGGACGATGCAGATGCAAAGGAAGACAACATTTTCTCAGATTTCACCTTAGCAGAGTCAAGGGGCAAAATCTGGATGATCGACCGAGAGACATTTAGCACTCCGCTTCTAATGTTCTCCTTGATGTGCTAGCGCAACCCATTTGTTAAAATGTTTTGGTACCTAGAACGTCAAGTAAAAGGTCGGACTTCAGGAGCACAAAAATCCATAAGAAGCAACTAGGGAGTAAATCCTACGAAGTCCTTATGGGGAGGTGGCCAACTTCTTCAATCAAGATACTACAACAATAGGTCTTCCGGCTGGTGTGTTGGCCACAACATCTACTTACCGGGTTACAGAGAGACCACTATTATAGTTCTTGGGAAACGTTCAACCATGATATCTGCCTGAGATTCAGATCTGGTTGGTGTCAGGATATTCCAGACTCATCAAATCTAGGAAGAAAAATGAAAGTTTGCAACACAAATCGACGAGATGATGTTGCGAGATTCTCGGGGAATGAACTGCGATATCAAGCTCCAAAATATGAGTTGGTTCTGCTACAACCCTATGGACACGTTGTCCAAGACAAGCATGACCACGTAGTAGTCTTATGATAAAACACTACCGAGTTCAGGTGGGAACCATCATCGAGGATATCAAAGTCCTTGCATAAGTCTAGCTCTTAAGAAGAAACTTCTTCTCCTTGAACAAATCAATCAGTGGCTTGGTGTGCTAGGAAAACATAGGGAGTGGAGGCGGCCAACCTATCAAACCATAGAGCACTTTGCACGTGCATGACTAACTTGGGATGGTTCCAGAGGAGGCAAAAGCAAATTTTCTCGAGTTCATGGCGGCAACTTGCATCAAATTCACATGAATTAGAGGAAGTCACTTCTTTCATCCAACATATGCTTCATGAACGGGACATGAAGATAATGCTTATAAAAGTTTCCAACACTAACATAGATGTCCAACATGAATCATGGATAAGATGAAAATATTGCTGATGGGCTCAACAACAGGTCATCCAGATTTCCATGAAGATGGAATTCCACAACTATGTGAACAAAGCGATAGCATTGGTCAGTTCCAAAAGATATAATGGTGTATGCTCGAGGAAACAACACGAGTAAGACAACATTACGAATATCGTTGGTTCTGATTTGATCTGACGATAGCCCACACTCAAATCAAAGTTTGGATAAGATGATAGATCCATTAACTAATCACGAGGATCAATCGATGAAATACCATCTTTCTTCAACACAGATACAAAATATCCCTTAGGGATGAGCTAGGTCGGACAAGCTTTTATCTTCCAACTCTCCAAGTTCTCGTCTAGCTTAACCAACTAGCTCAAGGGTATGCAATACAGTTTCCTGGAGAAGGATTGGTTACAAGAAACCAACTTGATCACGAGCTCAACATAGTAGTCAGGGAACAACCTGGAAATACTTCCGAGAAGATAATCGGAAAATCATGAACCACCGACATGTTATTAAGCTTGGGAACAATCTTGCTTTTCAGAGCAAGCCGATATGATCAAAAGAGCGAGAGATTGATACAATCCTAACTCATTGATCGAAAAGTGCACCAGGAAATATGGACTAGGTAGCACGATCAATCTTAGAATGATGGTTCAGTAACCAGCACGTTAAGAATGAGATTATCGTCCATTAACCACCAAGCAACAGGGTTGCTAGGAGTATTGATTTCACACATCACAATTCACTTGTCGGTATTCCGGTTATAACAACGCGGAGACCGAGGAATGAACGACGATGGTGGGAAGTATTACTGTATCAAGAGTTTATAGGAGGTTGTGCAATTCCCATGACATTCTTGATATAAAGATGGTAATACTCCAAGGTAGAATAGATTAGAAGATGGATTAACATTCTTCATCTGCGGAGTACAACTTCTTTGACCCAATCCTAGGAATGGATGAGGTACTGGAGTTTGTTTCTCCTAGTCATTCTAGAATAGAATGACCTGATGGACCACAAGAGTAAAAGGCATTGATGAACACGAATGCACAACTACTCATGACTATCAACTGATAGATGGGGGTCATAATACAACTAAAGAGGGAAAACTCAAGGAACATATAACTTTCTGAGTTGTGGATGCATAGATTAGCGTGTCGAACTAGTTCAACATATTTCTTCCGGATAACCCATGCATAAAGGTAGGACTAGCAGAGTAACAATATGAATGGAGTACTACTCAAGAGCACTCTGGTTGTGATATTTTGGTTCAGAAGAACTTCTGCCAAGGATGGTTCATGGTATTGGAAGAACGATAACCACAGACCTCGAGGACTATCACAAAGTTACTAATATCCTAAAGGAATGAGCAAATACTATCAACATGAAGTAAGTAGGGTGAAGCTCGGGTTCAAGAACCCAGAAATGGAATACCTACTAACTAAATAGCATCACGAGATGCTTTCGAGAATGATGGCCAGAATCATCACACTGGGAATATAAAGCATTACTAGATTACTGGGTGATCTTCTAAGACACCTAGGGTCATAATAATAACTCCAACATATGTGTCGAGGTAATGGAGTACCTCCACACACCGACTAGTGTGGTTAATCTGGCCTAAAAGGACATTAAGAACATGTAGGAATGATTTGCAAATGCATCAGATTCTTAAGAGACCTGGGATGACTCGGACAACATAACGGCTATAAATGCTCAAAAGATTTGAGAGATCTTGCAAAATGGTGGCATAACCACTCAACATCACAAAGTCAAGGTTCTGAGACCAACAGTTTAACAAACAGAAGTAGTAGAAACTGAACTGAGGGTTGAATCCACAATCAACGTGATCCTGATAGACAGAAGAGAAAACCTAGTTCCTTAATCCCCGTAGAAAAGAAGAAGGTGACTCAGATCAGAAGGTCATAAGGTAAAGGCGTAAAAAGAGCCTTATGTTCCCTTCCACAATCAATTCCCTTAATATAACTAAAGAGTTTCTAGACACAACTTCGACCAGTTTGGCTTACTAATCCTACAGACAGTCAGGCTCTGATACCAAAGCTGTCGGGACCCCGATCCTAAGTCACACATGTCTAGCCTGTAACACCTCATATCACTTTGCGGCCTCACGCACGGTATCCCCACGGGTGCCACCTTACCTGGCCCGGGACCGTTTGCGCATTTTGGCACACGTATATGATAGTGTCGCTAGCATCCATATGACAGAGAACCCGGGCCGACATGACCAGTTATAAACCAAAAGTGGCACTAAATTACAGAGACATGCATACATGACCCAGCAACGAACGTGTCGGTCATCAACGTATGAACCCAAGTCGTAGCAAGCTACAAGGACTTAAAGGAACATCGCATGATATTTCCCCTAAGGGACAGACACAGGAACGAAGAAGGACACATGCCGGCCAGCCTAAGTGTTCCGGAGCAGTAGCAAGCTACCAAGGCTCAGTGGAAGCACTAGGAGACATTTTCCTGTAAGATAGGCTACCAAGGGTAAACAACTAGGTGTCGGATCCCACACATAGCAATACACATTACACGTACGCATAACATGCAAGTATGTGCTGTACAACATGGCATCACAACATAACTCAACAACTCATATAGATAAGGCCCAGAAGAGCCATCATAGCATTTATTACAAACAGGGGTCACATGACCCAACATACAGAGCATACAGGCAACGGAAGCATAACATGTCTGAGTACAGACAACTACAAAAGAAAAAGGCGGAGAAGCCTGACTATCTACAAGACCCTCCCAAGGGCACGAGATCGTAGCTGAGGTAACAAGCTAAACGTCGAAGTCCACGCGGAACCACTAGTGAGACTGAAGTCTCTCTGCAAAAACATAAATTAAGCAAACGTGAGTACAAAGGTACTCAACAAGACTTACATCAGAACTAACTACATATGCACCAGTATCAACAAAGGGGTGGTGGAGTTTGACTGCACCAAGCCAGCTTTGACTCGGTGGCTATCCTGAACTACGGCTGCAAGTAACTCTTTTGAGGTGGCGCACACAAGTCCACATATTCACCAATCAATACACCACTATGGATCCATTCCCGTCTACCTACGAGAAGGCCATCCATAGCACTCACACTTGTCTTGAGCATTTTAGAGTATCCACTTTCACTAGTCTATGTACCACGTAAGCATCCAAGAAGTCCATAACCGCGGACCCGGCTATTCGAATAGATCATGTTAACCCTGCAGGGGTGTACTTCTTCACACACGCTCTCACCACTTACTGCCATGTACACGTCGTGTATCTCGGCAACCTTCAAGCGGAAGCCTGGCGAGGGTGTCGGCCACGACCTGACTAACCACACAAGACTCTAGTCCAGGTTTATCGCCTATTCGGGTTCCATCCGTAACGAGATCCGGCCGGGGTGTCCCTCACGGCCCCAAATGATGTGTGCAGGGTTCCCAAACCCACCTCGACGGATGGATCTACGCTTGGTACATCGTGCCACGGTGCCTAGTCTGTCCCAAGCCCACCTGTACCGGGTGCCACTTGGTAGACAACTAACACTACCTACAAACACCAGAAACTAGTTGCAACTCCTGGACAGAGATCGAGTTGATTAATAAGTCGAGAGGGGCACTTAAGCATTCCAATGCGTGGTAGTAGCTAGTCATTGGACAACTTACATAGAACTCAGTTCTTAAGGACGGTTCCAATGAGACAACCCACCATGTACTCCTACATGGCCTCTCACCGCTACCTTTACCAAATCGTGTTCACACACTTAGCTCACACACAGTAGGACATGTTCATAACTTCCCAATTCATCCCCGATGAATCAGACCTGACACAACTCTAAGCAATAGCAGGCATAACCAAAAAGCATGAATGAGTAGGCACAACATGGCTCAAACAACTCCTACTCATGCTAGTGGGTTTCAACTATTTACTCTGGCAATGACAGGTCATGCAGAGGAAAGGGGTTCATCTACCGCAGCATGTAGCAGTTGAAACGTTGTTGTCCTAATGCAATAAAAGAGGGCAGGAGCGAGAGAGTGGGATTGTATCGGAATGAACAAGGGGGTTCTGCTTGCCTGGCACTTCTGAAGATAATAATAGTTCTTCATCGGTGTCATCGAACTCATCGTCGGAACCACGTCTACTGAGAGGGGACAAAACCGGCAAACAGAGAAAGAACACAATCAATGCAATGCGACAATATGATGCATGATCATGACATGGCAATATGCCGTGGTTTGAGCTAATGCTACTAACAACAACTTAAATGAAGTTGGTTTGAATCCAAGATTCAAATTCAAACTCCACATGTAGTTATTTAAATGCCATTCATTTCATTTTTCCTAATCAGTAGCCATAAGTTGTTCTAACATGCATGAAACCAGTACAGATGGATAGATTGGATTTTTCTAATCATTTTTCATATATAAATTATTTTCATCTGAGCTACGGTTGATTTTATATGAATTTTAGGAGTTTAAAGCATTTTCTGGAATTTCTAAACCTTTTCTGATTTATTTTAATTCCAGAAAGGCTTTACTGCGTCAGCACTGCGTCATCATGACGTTCGCAGGTCAACGGGCTGGTCCAGGTCAAATCTGACGTGTGGGCTCCACATGCCAGTGACACAGTGCTGCCTAGAGTCACAGACAGGTGGGGTCAGGTCAACGACCACGTCAGCGTAGTCAAAACTGACACGTGGGTCCGCTGGGTTAGTTTAAACTAAACAGAAGATAAACTAGGTTAATTAGGTAGTGGGGCCCATATGTCAGTGGCCCTGGTGGTGTTTAGCGGGGTTATTAGCGCTAAATAACCGGCGCCACGTCAGCAGGTGACGCCGGCGACCACAGCAGCGGCGGGAACTCGCCGGAGTTGGTCGGGGTGGCACTACAGGCCGCGGCTGGGCACGCTGAGGGCACTAGGAGGGAGCCCATGCTTCCGCGCGTCTAGGGGCGCACGCAGCCGGGCACAGGGAGGCCGGGGTCGACGGCGGCGACCAGATCGACGGCGGCCGGAGCTACGGGTTCGAGCGGCGTATCGCTACGGTGCACGAAATGACGAGTTGGTGGCGGCGTTAGCTTGCTGCGGAGCTGCTGAGCATGTAGCAATGCTCGGGCATGACGGTTGCTAGCTAAAACAACGACGGCAATTAGTGCGGCGGCGCTGAGCTCTCGGGCACGACGGCCCGATGGGTTAGAGGACGAGAACGACCAGGAGAGTAGGGGGGACGACGGAGGAGCTTACATCGAGTGGTTTGGAGCAGACGGCGAGGCCGGGGACGGTCTGCGGTGGCCGAATCGACGGGGAGAACGGCGGCACCCGAGGTTGAAGACGACGACGTAGATGACGAAGTGGAGCCCTCCGGCTCATTTCCTTCGGCTTGGGGATGTGGTGCTCGATTGCGGAGCTTCTGGACACGGTCACGGGACGAGGGGTGGCCGGTGGTCATGGCTACGGCGAGCGGCGCTCTCAGGCGCGTTCGGTGATGAGAGGGAGAGATCCAGGGAACGGGGTGAGAGCGAGGGAGAGTGAGAGAGTGAGGCAGAGAGGTGCGTGGCGTCTCCAGGCACATCAGGGGAGCGGTGGGAAGCAGGAGGTGGCGCGGCGCGTGGCCAGCGCGCAGCGAGCACGCTCCCCTGTCCTCCTGGCGCGAGGACAGGGATGACTGGCAGCGGAGGCCCAGGTGGGCTGGGCCGCTAGTTGGGCCGTAGGTAAGGCCAGGTAAGCCTTTTCCTTTTCCTGTTTTTTTCCTTTTCTATTTTGTTTTCTTTGTTCTGATTTAGTTTAGGGACTAAATCATTTTAGATAATTCTGACAATTATTTTGGAGGTTAACTGAATTATTTCAGGGCTCCACAAATAACTTCAGAATATTTGGACCATTTAAAAATATATATAGCATTTAAACGGCTCCAAATCAAATACTTATTGATTTAATTCAGAACCCAAATAATTCCCTAAAAATGTTCAATATTTTTGGTTTGGATCAAAACCCTTGCCAAAATTATCAAACATTGATGAAGGCATTTTTGGGTTTATTGAAAAAGATTTTAGTTTGAACCTAGTTGAGTTCATTTGGTGCTAGGGTTTGGTCATTCCCCAATTCAAGTTTAGCAAAAAAAAAACATGATGACATGATGATCAGGCAAAGACCACAGGGGTTGATCTAGGGATGTGACATCAAGCAACGGAGGACGGAGAGGGAGGAAAGGAGGAAGGAGCGAGCCGCCTATCGGGAGGACAAGCGTGCGCGGAAGCATGCCATTCAATTGAACATGAAGCTAGGAGAAGCGTCGTCCTAGGACTCCGAGGACGAGCGGTATGTTGACGCCTACATTCAGACGTCGGACAAGGACAATACCGAGTCAGAGTCGAAAAACGACGAGTAGTTGATCTTTTCTTTTTAACAGTCTATGCTATAAACTATCCATGTATCCTTTTTTTTACTATTTATGTTGAACTGGCCGGCGGCGTCGGTGAGGAAGGAGGAGGGTGAGGGGGCGCTGTTGGATGGGGAGAGGGCAATGGGCCACCGACCAGCGGGCCCGGGGGAAGAGGGCGAGCGCGCGTCCGTCTCATGTCCACGCTGACGCAAATCCGGCTCAGAAATGGGCCGGCAATGGGTCGGCAGACGGACGAAAAGCGGACGCGCGTCCGTTTGGGTCGACGCGTTGGGCCGACTTTTCCGTCCGCGCCGAATCAAACGGACGCCAACGGACGAAATTGGTCGCCCCGTTCAAGTTACTCTAACACTACTAGAAAAAAGGATGTTAGTGGCGCACCTATTTTGGCTATTAATGGCGCACTATAGGTGCACCACTATTATCACGCCACTACTAATAAATAGTAATGGCGCACGCCTGGTGCGCCACTGTTAATCTACATAACAGTGGCGCACCACCTGATGCGCCACTACTATCCCAGACACTAATGGCGCAGCTAAAGTGCGCCATTACTAGGCCCAGAAGTGCGCCACTGCTGTTACTCCAAGGGGTCATGTGTACCTTGTGCTCTGGGTTACTAATAGCGCACTTTTAGATAATGCGTCACTGGTGTGTTTATTTCTGTGCGCCACTAAAGTGCAATATGGTGCGCCACTACTATGAATATTAGGATTTTTTTTTTGCTTTTCTGATATTTGCACAGGTTACAAAATACATCACAACACAGAATATAAACAGCACAACATATAAACAACAGATTTATTGAATACAATAGAAGATTAGTCTCCGAATACAATTCATCATATTAGTCTCCGAATTCAAAATACCGAACAAAGTTAGAACATTACAAGTCTCGAGACCGCGAGTAGCGAATTTGTCTTCACATTACAAGTCGATATCTAAACTACCATCACATAGAAGAGGGTTGCGGTCACGATGAGCATCATCGCGATGAAACTGATCTTCATCCGGTTCCTCCTCCGCTCCCTCCTCTCTCCCGCTAGATAGCGCGCGTATCTAGCTTCCGCCTCTGTCCTAGTGGTGTACCATTTGTAACAGTTACCGTTGAAACAGTGAACCTGTCTCTGACACTCCTCCGAGTCATCGTAGACTCCGGGAACCTCACCCTTGTACACGACATACGATAGCATCTTTATGCACTAGACAAACAAAACGTTATTAGCAATTCACAGATAATATATAAGCAATATATAAGTATGCAACAAAAGGATCGGAAGAGAAAAGCAACACATTAATAGCACGATTCATGGTCCTACTAATAAATAGCATCGATTACATATAAGTTGAACGACTGTCCAAACTAAAGAGACATACAAGTTCATTAAAGTGTAATTACAACATGAGCTAGGCCGGAAAATTATGACCGGAGATGACGAATCAGCTGGTTGCATCTTAATTCCAACAACCACGGCAGGACGCCAACCACATCCTAATGCGGCGAATCAAACCTACGCGCAGGAGCAACGCCCTCCGTGGCATCATCACAAACGTTGCGCACGACGGTAACAAACCTGGAGATCTAGAGGGGCGAGGGGGAGGGGGAGCTTACGCTTGCGAATGCGGGCGGCGGGGTAGACGCACGAGGAGCAGGTGCTCTTCTGGAGGTGGAAGCTGCGGCGGCCGTAGCGGATGCAGATCATGTGCGTCTTGTTCCGGCGCTTGCCGAAACTGCCGGTACCCTTCGTCTGCAAAAACAAAACCACGGCGAGAACAGAGGGTCAGCGTCTCAGCGACAGGCAACGGTGGAGCGGCGGCGCCGGCGGGGAGGGGGGCTAGGGTTGGGTGGCGGGGACGTCTTTACCATATTCTGAGCAATAATAGTTACCTCAATCGGAGCCCTAGAGGGTGGCGCGGATCCGGAAGAAGCGCGGCGGCCGTAGCGGATTTGGCCACCGCCTGACCTACTGCTGGATTGGGAGCAGAGAAGGCGAGGGAGGGGGTGGGTGGGGGCGGCGGAGCCCGGGAGCAAGGTCACCGGTGGGTGGGGGCGGCAGCGGTGTGGAGTCACGGCCCGGACGTGGGGTGCCGCGGCGCCGGACCGGAGGCGGCATCCATGGCGAGAAGGGGCGAGAGGCGAGGGGCGAGATGCAGATTGAGGAGAAGGACGACCGGCTGGGTCGTCTTGGATATTTTAGTGGGGGGAGGGTTAGCAATGGCGCACCTTTTAGGGGTGCACCATAAAAATTGGTATATCAATGGCGCACCATTTAGAGGTGCGCCGTAAACACCGTGATAGCAATGGAGCACCTTCTCCTGGTGCGCCATTACTAACTTTTTTTTTATTTTTTTGGATTTTTAGTTGCATGTAATAATTTAAGTTTTGAGATAAAAGAAAAGGAAAATGCAAATGGAGTGATAAAACCATTGTGCAAAGATTTAGAATTAGATGACATGGTTGAAATCAAGTAACATGAAATAACAGTCATCAAAGATTGAGCTTGCCACTGACACACACACGCGGCCGACCCGTCGTGATTCGATCTTAGCTATCTTTTCATAATTTTCTTGCCCTTCTTTCTCGCGGTTGAATAATTTAGCCCCGAAACCCCTTGAGTTCTTCTCTTGAACGGACGTCCTTTAGGTAGGGTGATCCTGCTTCTTCTTGTGGTATATGGTACTTCATCGTCGTCATCATCTTCCATCTTCGGGTCGCCGTACTTGTCGAAGTCTTGCTCATTGGCGACTCCATCTATTCCGATGATGTTCCTTTTGCCTCTCCTCACGACAAACGACTGGGCTTTGACGGGTCGATAATGAAGAATCATTGGTCCACTTGGCAAGCCAGTACCCATGGCTCATTTTTCGCGGTGACGTTTGCGCCCGCGGTCTTAGATTTGGCTTTGGGTATAACCATGGTGGTGAAATACCGGTCTTCTTTTAGGACGCTCTTGGCCCATCTGACACGGAATATCGGGACCTTCTCTCCAGCGTAGCTCAGCTCCCAGATCTCCTCGATCCTTCCGTAGTATCTGTCCTTGTTGTTACCGGTGTAGGATTCCATCGTTACCTCGGAGTTCTGATAATCGCTCTTCATGTCCTTTTTCTCGGTGTAGAATGTGTAGCCGTTGATATCGTACGCCTCATAGGTCATCAGGTTGTGCTCGGCGCCATGTGACAAGGCGAATATGAGTTTTTCTTTCATGGAAGAATCCTCGTGTAAAGGGTACGACAGAAGCTTGTCCTTGAACCAACACGTGAAACATGAGTTGCGCTCTTTGATTATATCTCCGTCCATCCTCTGTTGGCCTCGGTCATATTCTTTCGCTGCAGCGTCCCACGTATTAGCTGGCGTTTTCCACAACGTGTATAGCTCCTTTTTCAGCAGCCCCAGATACAGATTGATGTCGTTCTCTGGTTGTTTCAGCCCTTCAGTTAGCATACTCATGTGAATGTACTTCCTCTTCATGCATATACAGGGGGAAGGTTGTACATCCACACAAACACAGGCCAGGTGCTATGTGTGCTTCTTTGGCTGCCAAACGGATTGACTCCATCGGTGCTCGCGCCCAGCATGATGTTCCTTGGATCGTCCCCAAATTTTGAGTGTTCGAAGTTCAACGCTTGCCACTGGCTCGCATCCTTAGGGTGACTCATCATCTTGTCTTTTTTATTTATCTCTGGATCATTTCCATCATCTTCTCGCTTCTTCTCCTCCCTATCCGCGTGCCAACGCAGGAACTTTGCTTGCTTAGGGCCCGTGAAATATCGCTGCAGACGAGGAGTGATCAGAAAGTGCCACACCACTTATCGAGGAGCTTTCTTCCTCTTCTTGTATCAAGTGACGCCGCACACCGGACATATGGTAGACTCCGCGTGCTCGTCCCGATAAATGATGCAATCGTTCATGCACACATGGTATTTCACGTGCGGTAAATCTAGAGGACACACGATTTTCTTCGCCTCCTCGAAACTGGTCGGGCACTTGTTCCCCTTGGGAAGACGTTCGTGCCAGAATGGCATGTTCTCGTCGAAGCATGCGTCGGTGATTTTTGTCATTTACCTTCATCTCCAGAGCCATGAGCGTTACTTTCAAGCGGGTATCCTCGGGCCTGCATCCTTCACACAATGGAGTAACCATGTCTATCTCCAGTTGATCCAGCTTGGCTTTCTCTCGGGCGGCAGCTCTTGCGTTACCCGTCTGCTTGAGAAGCAGCTCTTGAATATGAGGGTCCTGCACCCAGCCCATTGACGGTCCATCGTCGTCTGCTCCGGCATCTTCATCTTCATGATCATGCCCTTCGTCTTGATCTTCCTCATCATCATGTCCGGCATCTTCTACATGATGACTGTGTCCTGCATCTACTTCGTGAGCATGTCCGGGAGATTCTTCGTCTTCTCGCCCGCCCTCGCCGCTATTGTCTTGCTGCCCTTTCTTATTTCTTGCCCGGCCCCCATGGATGACTTCATAATCATCTTCATCACCTTGCGCCATTACTAATGGCGCACCTGGTGTGTGGTGCGCCATTACTAGTTTTGAATTTTTTTTGAAAAAAATGTTAGGAGTGGCGCACCATGTATGGTGCGCCATTACTAGTTAAAACTAATAATGGTGCACTATCCCCTGATGCGTCACTGCTAAGTCTGGAAAGGGTGTGGGGCCAGGACAAAACTAGTAATGACGCACCACACACCAGGTGCGCCATTAGTAATATGGCCATTAATGGCGCACCTATATTTGATGCGCCACTGCTATATAGCAATGGACATTAATGGCGCACCATGTATTCCCGGCATAAAGTTCATTGATTAAAAGTATTTTTTGCTCTCTCAAAGTGAGCCCAGCTGTTGTGCATGTATTCAACGCATAATGTTCGTTGATTAAAATTTAGTGTCTTTTCTCAATCTCTCAAAAATGAGCCCAGTTGTTGTACATGCATTCCTTCCATAATGTTTCATTGATTATAAGTTCTCATTTTTCACTCAGAATGTGAGCCCATCTGTTGTACATGTATCTGTGCATAATCTTTCTTTGGTTAAAATTTGCATGATTCTAATCGCCTGAAAATGTAACATAATATGTGTTCATTCATTGTACAATTATGAAAGTAAAGATACATTTTCAGATTATATGCCTTACCATTTAGCGTATTTTAATGCAGTGCTGTATAGAGATTTACTTCCTCTATACTCTATAGCAAAATGTAGGACTTTTTTTAGCCAACTAAACCCAAAAAACGTCTTAATATTTCTTTACAAAGGTCAAAGGGAGTAATACAATATGTTCCAGAGAATAAATGGTTTTTGCAGGTCACACATAACACCACTAGTAACTAAAACTGTGCCACACATCCTTTTAAAAAAAGGTGCCACGTGCGGATTCTTTTCATGCACCACCGCCAGTAACTAAAAGTGACCAAGGTGGGCATGTGTGGACACTTCTTTATTGGAATGTCTCGTGGGTTTACCATGCCCAACCGAAAGAAGCACAAAGGCTAGATGCATACACTATCCATATCCCTGTCTACGTGGGCCTTGTGGCCTCATTCACAACAAGAATATGGAGAAGAGGTGGCTCGGTGTGGGACTGAAACTTTAGGCCCACCTGGGCTACTAACAAAGGTTCACACCATCTTATAAGGCAATTCAACTTGTAGCTTCTAGATGAGTTGGTTGTTAGAAGGAATGCTACGAGCACAATGTATAAGCCGCGTGCGCCTGCGAGAATATGCGGGACTTAAGACTTTGGACGCTTGGCGCAGCGCCGCCTGCCTACCTTCCTTTTTATTTTTTGCACCCACTCTAGTATATTTTGTCGGCGTGGACCACATTAGCGCGGTGGCGAGGGTGTCTCATCCTTCGCGCGTGCTGGCGTCGCGTCACCGGAGTGCCCATACCTGGTCTCTATCTCGTACCGCGGCCTCGGCAACCGGACCATGGCGTCGCGTCATCGAAGTACGCAACGCAGGGAGCCCAACAACGTGACGAAACCGGCATAGGCAGTGGTGTTCCCGCACCGAGGGAGGCGGCGCGGGGCATACCACGGGAAGTCGATGGACGGGGACGACGGAGTGGACTGCGGGCCGCGATGCTATAACTCGAAGGGGCGACGTAGCGGCAACAAGCGGGTCGGGACGACAGCTGGAAGACCTCGGGGTGGCGGCAGTGACCGCGGGCCGCGGCGCTATGGCACGAAGGGAAGGAGGAGGACTAGGATTCCACCTCTTCCCCCTTGGCTGCGCCCTAGGGCTTGGAGGGGTTGTTTCCCACGCCCTCCACCTATATATACAGGGAAGGGGGTGCCCCATGAGGACAGACCAAGCCCTAGGCGCCCCTCTCTCTCCCGTTACTCCGTAGCTCCTCCGTCCTCGTTTAAGTAGCGCTTGGCGAAGCCCTGCTGAACTAGCTCCACCACCATCATCACCATGCAGTCATGCTGGTTGTGATCACATCTACTTCTCCGCCTTCTCTTGCTAGATCAAGGAGGAGGAGACGTCATCGAGCCGCACGTGTACTAAACTCGGAGGTGCCATCCGTTTGACATTAGATCGGTTGGATCGTGATCGGATCACGAAGGGTACGACTACATTAACCGCGTTCTAACGCTTCCGCTTAGTGATCTACAATGGTATGTAGATACACCCAAACTCTCATAGCTACTGTATGTATGCATGCATCATGTAGTTTTTGTGTTGCCCATGCAAAGAATTTCTTTATATCTTCTATGGTGATACACTGATATGCATGGTTACGATGTCCAAGATGAGAAATTTTTGATGGCAATCTGATGCATCAATCTGCATAATTCAAAAAAGTTCCAAGAGTAGCAGCCTATTAGGATATGCGGGTCAGTGGACTCTTCTTTATTGGAATGTCTCATGGATTTACCATGCTCAGCCGAAATTGCCCAAAGGCCAGATGCATACACTATGCATGTCCCTGTCTACGTGGGCCTTGTGGCCTCATTCACAACAAGAATATGGAGAAGAGGTGGCTCGGTGTGGGACCTGGGCTACTAACAAAGGTTCACACCATCTTATAAGGCAATTCAGCCTGTAGCTTCTAGATGAGTTGGTTGTTAGAAGGAATGCTACAAGCACAATGTATAAGGTGTGTGCGCCCGCGAGAATATGCGGGACTTAAGACTTTGGACGCTTGGCGTGGCGTCACCTGCATACCTTTCTTTTTATTTTTTGCACCCACTCTAGTATATTTTGTCGGCGCAGACCACAGTAGCGCGGTGGCGAGGGTGTCTCAACCTTCGCGCATGCTGGCGTCACGTCACCGGAGTGCCAATACCTGGTCTCCATCTCTACTGCGGCCTCGGAAACCGGACCCTGGCATCACATCGTTAAAGTACACAAGGAACCGCGACAATGTGACGAAAACCATGTAACGACCAAACCTCGAAGGATTTGAGTCTCTGTGCTTACCGTGCTAGTCCCTGGATCGAACTCGCTAGCACACACACTATAGATGAATACCAGAATACAAGTGCATCATTTATTACAACGTATGATCCAGAGTATATAAAATAAAACAATCTGCATAGCTCATGGCTAGCTATTATTCAATCACACAGTGGAAAGTAGCAGAAAATAACGATGAGTCCCATCATAGCCCAACTGGCGATGCTGAGTGCAGACTCGCGACCCTAACGGTACCTTACTCCTCGTCTAAAAATCCTGCAACATGAGACGTTGCAGCCGTATAGGTCAATACATTGAATGTATTGGCAAGTTACACAGGAGAAGTAATAAAGCAGACCTACATGTATATGCATAGAACGACAAAGGAAGGCTTGGGGGTTTATTTTGCAGAAAGCTGATTTTGTCCGCATAACTACCTAATAGTCAATTTTTCCATTTAGTTCTTCTATTACTACCATTAATTGCACAAGGTTGAGTTGGCAAAATCAACTCCAACCTACCCATTTATTAAGTTGCCCACAAATATTATTAAGTGTCACATCTGTCAAGATCATCCAACAACTGTAATGGCCTAGTGGCTCAAAATATCCATAACCGAGGACACGGCTAATCATGATTAGTTTTATTACTCTGCAGAGTTTTGCACACTTTACCACTAGACTCAACCCGAAGATTGAGACGAAGTCTTTCAGAAGTAGTCACCTCCACCCCCGGCAATCGGTACACCTATCCATATCTACATCTGCTAGCATATCTGGGCGAGGATTCCACAACCTACTCAACTAAGCCAGAGCCCATTTAGCTAGTGGTCGCGCATGGAAGCTACTAGTCATTAAGTCTGTCTGATCTTTTTGAGCCTGGGCGGCCGTTCACTTACATTCAGAGGGTAAATACCATGATGTTCTTGAAACCACCCTTCAATACCAATTCCGCCCAGAGGTGAATTAAATCCTGAGTTACTACTCAATTGTTATATATATAATCCTCACATAAGCTCAATGAATACACGAACCACCCCCGTCTACAAAGCATAGCAAACTACAACTACCACGATTTGCAAAAGACGGGAAGATAGTTCAACGGCATAGCCAACATATATAATACTCCTATACATGCATATATTCATAGTGTGGCATAACCTACAATGCATAGGAAAACAATAGGTAAAGGATGATCAACATGTAACTTGCCTTGGTTCTGGTTCAAAAAGTCACACTCCTGACAATAGCTCGCGTCGCACTCCGGACAATCTACACGTTTCACACAATATAACAAATCAATCACTGAAACTCCAATAAAGCCAAAATAAAACCAACATCAAGAAAATCATTTTTAAAATTCATCAACATCATCAAAACAACATGTACAGATCACCTACACAGCACTACGATCACAATGCAAAAAGAAACACTCGATTCCGATAAACGGTTTAAAAGATACGGCCTCCGGAAGATTTGATTCGAATTCAAACGAATTCAAATTTGAATTGTGCAAACATGTGCAAACTTGGTACTGTGCTAAAGAGCTAATTTTTCTGAGTGCACAGGAAAAAGAATCACCTACTTTCGATAAACAGAATAAAAGTTAGAGCTATATGAAGATTTGAGAAAATAAAATCTAAAAAGAAATAGGAAAGTAGCAGAATTCGCCTGGAACTGTGCGAACTCCTGTTAAATCTCCTGTAGCAACTGCCACGTGGCAGCTGCCCATTGTCTAGGCTCGGGTGCTCACCCAAAACATAGGACGACGGCGGCGGTCTCGGGCGTCGACGGCGGCGTGTCTCCGGCAGTGCTCCGGTGAGGTAGAAGAGGCAGGCGGATTCGGCTTCGAGCGGAGGAGGTGGTGGTGGGATCAAACGGCACGGCGGGTCCTCTGCTGGCGGCGGTGGCTCGTGAACGGCAGCGATGCTCCGGCGGCGGCGGACGAACTCGTTCCTCTCCCTCTGCTGCGTTTCTAGCCACGAGAAGGTGTCAGCGAGGTGCGGCTGCGATAGGGGAATCGAAGGGAGCAGGCGGAGCGGCTGGGTGACCTCTTACGGCGGCGCAACTGGCTGGCGAACGACGGCGGTCGGCGGAGCTCCTCCCAAGATCCAATTCGCGCGGTCGCGTGCGTGCGGCAGCAGGAGAAGGGCGGAAGGGGCGCGGGGCTTCCTCAAGGGCTTGGGCACACCCTAGACGTCTCGGGCGTGCGCGGGGTGGCCCGGTGCTCGAGTTCGACTCAGGCTCGCGCTCGGGTGCGCGTGTGCGTGCGGTGTGCGGTGTCCGGCTCGGTGGAGGAAGACGGACAGGGGCGGGGTCCACCGGTCAGCGTGAGGGGCGGCGGGTCGGACCGGGTGCGGGGTTGCGGGTCGGGCGAACCGCTTCGCAGGGCTAGCTGGGCCGCGCGGTGGCTGGCTGGCTGCGGGCCGGCTGGCTTGCTGGGCCGCGCTGCGGCTGCGCTGCTTCGCTGGCTGGCTAGTGGGCTGGGCCGCTGGCTAGCTGGCTGGCCTTTGTTTTTTTATATAAACAAAAACTACAGCAGCAGAAACAGAAATAAATAAAATAAAATAGACAATATAAATTCTAAATAAAAATACTTAGGCACATAGTAAACATAGCTCTATAATTATAAACTACAGGAACACTAGTTCCAAAACTAATGCAATTTTGTAAAATCATTTTGATGCATTTGGTCACTCCAACAGCAAATACAATCACAAATAAAATACTTTGAAGATTGCAAAAATTACCAGAACATATCATATGAACTGGAAACAATATTCTGCACATTATGAACATTTTTAAATACAGGGGAGAAGTCATGTTATCTCCACTCCAATAAATTGCCTTTAGTTGCATAATGATTTGAATATTAAGAAGAAGCAAATAATGCATGGAAAAATATGGGATGCATATGAATGATCTATTAACATCCAAATTAGGAAAATTGGGATGTTACAAACCTACCTGACGAGGCTAAGGACCTAGGGTAGGGTCATAGGCCTGACCTGAAGGCCCCTCCCAAGGTCACTATCCTAGGAGATCAAAAGACAAGACTCACGGAGGTAGAGACACTCGACTCGGACGGTCCAAGGTGACACTTCACTCGACTGACTCAAGTACCCAGGACGACTCAACTCCACTTGACTGGACCAAGCACTCGACCCCCGAAGACTAAACGCCTCTCAGGCGGCAACGGTCATATATTTACTCGCTGTAGTAAACCCGTAATTACCCTTTATTGCAGGCGTTACCAGTAACGCCTGCCTTAATGTATCTTTAAGCCCTTGGTAACGTGGAGCATGGCTGGGGACTGGGCGTACTATATAAGCCACCCCCTCCTCCAGAACAAGGGTTCGCACCTCTGTAACACATACATACACACTTCAGTCGACCAAGCCTCCGGGCAACGAGACGTAGGGCTTTTACTTCCTCCGAGAAGGGCCTGAACTCGCAAAACACTCTGTGTACAACTGCGCCATAGCTAGGACCTTGCCTCTCCATCAGTACCCCCTACCTTCACTGTCAGATCTAGAACCACGATAGTTGGCGCCCACCGTGGGGCAAGGCGTCTTAGCAACGTTTGGTGAAGTTGCAATCCCTTCCCCGACCGCTTTCATCATGGAGTCAGGCGGCGTTTTAGCGTCGGGCCGCGAGATCCAGCTCGGCGCGCTGGTCTTCGTCGCCGACGACTCCGCGTGGCTTAAGGAAGCCCCGCTTGACGTTGAGGCTCTGCCTACCCGCGGAGCCACTCACTTTCGTGCTGGAGCCGGCGGCGTCCTCCTTCTGCAGCCGTCGACCCGATACTCACCTGCCATCATCCCCGCTGGACACCGCCGTAAGCGATCCGGTCGCTCGCGGCTCCATCGATGGGTAAAACACGCGGTGGCTCGTCAGACGGCCACCCCGCAAGTCGCGGCCATCGAGCCCGATGGTTACCTTTACGGGCCGGTCGATCAGTCGACCGGGCTCGAAGATTCCGTTTCCGAGTGCGGGAGCAGCGACCCCACGGCGGAAATACTCATGGTCGATCCGCGCCGTTGCCCGCCAGGTTTTCCTCGCGGAGAGAACGGCGGCAGCGGCGGCGATCGAGCGCATGACAACGGCGGCTACATCCCTCAGCCCCTCACCTCCGAGCAGAGGGCTGAGCTCTGTCGCCGCAACGGAGATGCGCTCTTCACCCCCATCGTGGGAGATTCCCCAGAAGCTTTGGCCCGCGAAGCCACGCGCGTGGCCACCTTGGCCGAGCGCGCGCGCCTGGAAAACATCCAACGTTCACTCGACAAACAGGCCCGCCGACTAGCCCCCGAGTGCAGTCGACGGCCGCGGCAATCACGTCAGCGTGAGACTCATGTGTTCCGCACACCAGTCCAAAACCTCGAAGCCGCGGCTCGTATCGCGGAGTCGATTCAGCCCTCCCAGTCGGAGGCTGGAAGAGGCCTTCAGCAGATCCGAGCTTTGCTCCGAACGGCTGAAGAGCAAAACACGGCTGTCTCTCAGTCGCGCAACAGGATTCACAGCAGATCGGTGGCTGCAGACACCGTATGGTCGGCCCACAGTCCGAGATCGCCCCTGAGGCGTAAGGAACGTGGTCCGCGGCATGACCGGCACCTGGGTCGGAACGATGACCCACTCGACCGTCGACACGGACGCAACGACCGCCGTCGAGTGCCTACCCCTCCTCCGGGGAGTGGGTCACACTCGCCTCCGCGGCACGTGGGCAGGCGCCTGCGCGACGACGAGCGTAGGATTCCCCCGGATCCCCGGCGGCCGGGCTTCGACGCGAGGTCCATCCTTGTGCAGGGCCGGGTCGACCGTAACCGGGCATCCAGGGACGAGCGAGTCGGAGACCAACCCTCTGGCAGCCGAGCGCCGGCCTCCGGGCCCGAGTGTTTCTGCAGCGCAATCAGGGCCGCAGAGATCCCTCCGAACTTCACGCTGGCGGCCGGAGTAAGCAAATTCACCGATGAGTCGAAGCCGGACACGTGGTTGGAAGACTACCGAGTGGCCGTGCAGATTGGAGGAGGCAACGACGACGTGGCCATGAAGCACCTCCCCTTGATGCTGGGAGGCTCCGCTCGGGCGTGGCTCAACCAGTTAGCCCCCAGGAGCATATACAGTTGGGAAGAGCTCGCTCGGGTGTTCGTTCGGACCTTCGAAGGCACCTGCAAATGACCTGCCGGGCTCGCTGAGCTTCAGCATTGGACCCAGAAGCCGAGTGAAACTTTGAGGGACTACATTCAGCGGTGGACCACTTTGCATCACACAGTGGAAAACGTCTTCGAGCACCAGGCGGTGTGCGCTTTCAAGGAAGGCGTGCGCAATCGGGAGTTGAATCTGAAGTTTGGACGAACAGGCGACATGTCCCTGTCGCGAATGATGGAAATTGCCAGTCGGTACGCCAACGGCGAAGAGGCCGACCGACTCCGTAGCGGCAAGAAACCAGTCGGGCAGGACGACCAGAATCACAATCGGAAGAACAAGCGTAAGGCCGACCCAGCTGCTCAGGGAGAGGCCGCGGTGGTCAACCAAGGGAAGGGCAAAGGGAAGCCTAAAGGCTCCTGGGCCCCCAAGAAAGGAAAGGGTCAGGCTGGAGATGATATGCTCGACCAGCCGTGTCCCATACACACTAAGAAAGATGATGAGGGAAACTTGGTATACCCCAAGCACACCACTCGACAGTGTCGACTCTTGATCCAGAGTTTCCAGAAGGACCAATCCACTGAGAAAGAGAAGGAATCAGAAGAGTCCGAAGACAAGGAAGGGGACGGAGGATACCCCCGCATCAACTCCACCTTGGTGATTTTCGCGGACGTCGAGAGCAAGAGTCGACTGAAGATCATCAACAGAGAAGTAAACATGGTTGCCCCGGCGACCCCCACGTTCCTGAAATGGTCAAAGACCCCCATCACATTTGACCAGTCCGATCATCCAGCGCACATCGCCACCCCCGGGAGGCAGGCGTTGGTGGTCGACCCAGTGGTCGAAGGCACTCGACTGACCAAAGTCCTTATGGATGGAGGCAGTGGCTTGAATATCCTGTATGCAGCAACCCTCCGAGATATGGGCATTCCGATATCCAAGCTAAGGGAAAGTAACATGAGGTTCCATGGGGTAATCCCCGGGAAGAAGGCCGACTCACTTGGTCAGATCTCACTCGACGTCGTCTTTGGTGAATCCAAGAACTTCCGAAAGGAGAAGCTGACGTTCGAAGTGGTGGACTTCAACAGCGCCTATCACGCCATCCTGGGTAGGCCAGCCTACGCCAGGTTCATGGCTCGACCGTGTTACGTCTACCTCAAGCTGAAGATGCCGGGACCCAACGATGTCATAACCATCACTGGGAACCGGCAGAAAGCGGAAGAATGATTCCAGAAAGGCTCGAAGATCGCCGACGAGCAGATGGCAGCAGTAGAGATGGAGGAGTACCAGAAGCAAGTGGATCCAGGCGACCTGCTAAGGGCAAAGAAGCCGGCTTCCGAGTCAGCCTTTCAGTCGGCCGGAGACACAAAACCCGTGCACATCCACCCCACCGACCCCAACGCAGCGCCGACCCACATCTCCACCACCCTCGACAGCAAATAGGAAGAAGCGCTCATCCAGTTCCTCCGTGAGAACTGGGGCATCTTTGCATGGAAACCATCAGACATGCCAGGTGTGCCCAGGGGGCTGGCTGAGCACCATTTGCGAGTCGACCCGAAGGTGAAACCAGTGAAGGAACATCTCCATCGATCCGCTGCAGAGAAGCGAAAGGCGATTGGCGAAGAGGTGGCTCGACTCCTAGCAGCAGAGTTCATCCGCGAGATATACCACTCCGAGTGGCTCGCCAACGTCGTCATGGTCCCCAAGAAGGACAAGTCTCTCTGCATGTGCATAGATTTCAAGCACATCAATCGGGCCTGCCCGGAAGATCATTTTCCTCTTCCCCGCATCGATCAAATAGTCAACTCGACTACGGGATGTGAGTGTTTGTCCTTTCTGGACGCATATTCCGGATACCATCAGATCCGTCTGTATGGGCCCGATGAAATAAAAACAGCCTTCATCACCCCTTTCGGGTGTTTTTGCTATGTCACCATGCCTTTCGGCCTCAAAAATGCCGGCGCTACCTTCATGCGCATGATCCAGAAATGCTTCATAAAGCAAATCAGTCGGAACGTCGAGGCATACATGGATGACATCGTGGTCAAGTCACGTAAAGGTTCCGACCTGCTGACTGACCTCGCTGAGACATTCGCGAACCTCAGAAGCTACGATATCAAGCTCAACCCGTCGAAGTGTACATTTGGAGTTCCTGGCGGCAAGTTGCTCGGTTTTCTCGTTTCCGAACGGGGAATCGACGCCAACCCAGAGAAAGTCGGTGCCATCCTCCGAATGAAACGCCCCGAGCGTATACACGATGTCCAGAAGCTTACTGGTTGCTTGGCCGCATTGAGTCGATTCATTTCTCGGCTCGGGGAGAAGGCACTGCCTCTCTACCGACTCATGAAGAAATCTGACAAGTTCGAGTGGAATCCCGAAGCCGAAACAACGTTTGAGGAGCTCAAAGCCCTGCTTTCCACCCAGCCGGTGCTCGCTGCCCCAGTCAGCGGAGAGCCTCTTCTGCTGTACATTGCTGCCACCGGACAAGTCGTCAGTACTGTACTCACGGTCGAGCGGGAAGAAGAGGGCAAGGCATACAAGGTCCAACGCCCGGTCTATTACATATCCGAAGTTTTGACTCCCTCCAAGCAAAGGTATCCACATTACCAAAAGCTTGTGTACGGGATCTACTTGACTGCAAAAAAGGTTGCCCATTATTTCTCGGATCATTCAGTGTTAGTCGTCAGCGACGCCCCATTATCAGAGATACTAAACAACCGAGATGCAACCGGTCGAGTGGCAAAATGGGCAATTGAACTTCTTCCGTTAGATATCAAATTCGAAGCGAAGAAAGCCATCAAGTCTCAGGCCATTGCGGATTTTGTGGCGGAATGGATAGAACAAGAGCTTCCGACTCAAGTTCAGTCGGACCATTGGACTATGTTCTTCGATGGGTCCAAAATGCTGAACGGATCCGGTGCAGGCGTGGTCCTGATCTCTCCTAGGGGCGACAAGCTCAGCTACGTCCTTCAGATCCATTTTGATTCATCAAACAACGAGGCTGAATATGAAGCACTTTTGTACGGGTTGCGTATGTGATACGTCCAAAACGTATCTATAATTTCTGCTTGCTCCATGCCACTTTAGGGTGATATTGCTATGTTATTTATACACTTCCATACACTTTTGATCATATTTGGACTAACCTACTAATCCAGTGCACCCCAGTGCCAGTTTCTGTTTTCGGCTGTTTTTGTATTTCAGGTTTTCACATTACGAGAACTGTCAGGAAAAATCCAGAAAAATTATATAAAAAATCAGCGTTCCAGAACCTACCTTGCACCCGAAGTACAGCCGGGGGGGGGGGGCACCAGGGCCCCAGGCGCCCTGGCGGCGCGCCCCCCCGGGCCGCGCCGGGGGGGCGCCTGGGCCCCCCGAGCCCCGTCTGGTGCCCCCCTTTGGCATATATTTAGAGCGTCCTTCGAAACCCTCGGGACGGGAACTCTTTTTCGCGATCTCATCTCTGTTCCGCCGCCGCCGCCGCTTCCAAGATTGGGAGCACCAGGAGAACTCTTCCCGACACCCTGCCGGAGGGGAGGATCACCATCGGGAGCCTCTCCACCACCATGGACGCCTCCCGGATGAGTTGTGAGTAGTCTCCTTTGGACCATGAGTCCATGACCAGTAGCTATGTGATGTTCTCCTCCCATTCTTGTGCTTCACTAATTAGTCCTCGTGAGCTGCCCTACATGATCGAGGCACATATGTAATCCTTATGTTGTTGCTATGATGAGTTTGGTGGGATCCGATGGATTATGAGATTATGTTCAGATTGTGATTGAGTAATATATTTGATCTACCTCTTTTATATTTATGTTCATAAGTAATTCTTGCATGTTCTCCGTTGTTATTTATTGCTTTGGCCAAGTAATAGGTAGTGACTCCAAGAGGGAACGTTATGCTCGATTGTGGGTTCATGCCCCTCGATGACTAGCTTGAGTGACAGAAACATGAGTCTAGGGGATGTGCTATTGCCACAAGGGGGAAAACAACGGTGCTTGTGCCCGCGGGTGCAAGGATTGTTTACTTTACGCAAAGTTCTTTTAATGCAGTTGTCTGTTGCTTTGAGTTTACACTATGGGTGGGGCTCGCAACTTAATACCAGCGAGATGTTCTGGATAGATATCTCAAGGTGGATGATTAGTAGTAGATATTGATGGATTTCGGTCTACTTACTTTGGCGTACCGCTCATGCTTTGAACCTCAACCTTTCTTGCAATGTAGTCAGCATTGGTTTGCGTTCGTGGTCCTGTCAATTGCCCAGCTGTAATTTGTTTACCTCACATAGCTGTTTTATCGTCTTTTGGGAGAGAGACATCACTAGTGAACATCATGAGACTCCGGTCCATATTACCATCATTGATCACATCCGCTATTTACTTTTCGTTATTACTTACTATTGCAAAAACTATCTATCACTACTATCATTGCTTTTAACCCTTTGTGAACTACAAGGCCGGAGGGATTGACAACCTCTCTGTACTCGTTGGGAGCAAAGTTATTTGTATCTGTGTGCAGGTCCACGTTGATTGCTACTAATCTGGCGCCGTAGCAATTGACACCTACTTGTTGAACCTAGGAGTCTCTGGGGATTCGATCCTTGGTATCTTTGCTAAGGGAAAACACTTCTACAATACTGCATCTTACACCTTCCACTTGGGGTAACCAACGAGGGGTTCGAGGCCCATCAAGGAGTATTTTCTGGCGCCGTTGCCGGGGACTCCACTCTTCAGGATAGGGGAGTTGCATGCTATCTTTTACCTTTGCTTTTTAGTCTTGTTAGTTTACCTTTCATTTTTGCTTTAGTACCTTTTTATCGAAAATCACAAAAAATAGTTATCTTGCTTGCTTGCTACTATGGGTTCCACCGAGAACACCAAGTTGTGTGACTTCACTAGTCACAACAACGATGACTTTATCAGCACACCTATCACTACACCTGCCACTTAGTCATGAGAGAACAATTCTCCGGTGCTGGAGATGATGCTGCTTTACACTTGAACAACTTTGTTGAACTTTGTGATATGCAAAAGTACCAAGAAATAGATGGTAATATTGTTAAGCTTAAGCTTTTTCCTTTCTCCTTGAGAGGAGGAGCTAAAATTTGGTTTCAGTCTTTGCCTAGAAATAGCATAGATTCATGGGACAAGTGCAAAGATGCTTTTGTTGGAAAATACTATCCACCTGCTAAAATTATCCAACTAAGAAGTAACATAATGAATTTTAAACAATTGGATAATGAACACGTTGCCCAAGCTTGGGAACGTATGAAATCTCTTATCAAGAACTGCCCTACTCATGGTTTGACTACTTGGATGGTTATCCAAACTTTTTATGCAGGCTTGAACTTTACCTCGCGGAACTTGTTAGATTCGGCCGCGGGAGGAACCTTTATGTCAACTACACTTGGTGCTGCCACGAAGCTTCTCGATGAGATGATGACCAACTATTCCCAATGGCACACCGAACGCGCTCCAACAGGTAGGAAGGTAAACTCTGTCGAGGAGATTTCCTCCTTAAATGAAAAAGTTGACTTGATCATGTCTCTACTTTCGAAGCAATCTTCTGTTGATCCTCGCGATGTTCCTTTAAATTCTTTGATTGCTCAAGAACAAGTAGATGTGAACTTTATCTCTAGAAACAATTTTAACAACAATGCTTATAGGAGTAACTTTGGTAACAATCCTAGACCGTTCCCCTCTAATTCTTATGGGAACAATAATGCTTATCCTATCACCAAGAACTCCACTACTGAACTAGAGACTATGCTTAAAGATTTCATCACTACCCAAAAAGCCTTTAATAAAAGTGTAGAAGGAAAACTACATAAACTAGATGATCTTTCTTTTAAGGTAGACCATTTAGCCAATGAGGTAAAATTGCTAAAAATTAAAACTTCTCCTCTTGAGGAGAGGGAAGTCACTCCTATAAATGCTATTCAAGTGCAAATTAATGAAAACATTAGGATGATGGCTAAACTTAAAGAGAGATGGGCTAGAGAAAGGGAGGAGGAAGATAGAATTAAGAGCCTTCCTACCCACCACACTGTTGCTACTATCCAAGTTGTTGAGGATATCCAAACTCTTAGCACCCAATGTACTCCTGGTCCCATTGGACCTATTAATGGTGATGCTATGATTATAGAAACTACCAAACAAGTGAACCTAAAGGACACCACTACCACTTTACTTGATGCTAATGACCTTGATTTTGATAATTGCACTCTTACCAAAGTTATTGATTTCCTTCACAAGATGTCTAGAGATCCCCGCACTAGCACGCTTAACCTTGCCTTCACGGAGCATATCACTAATGCTCTCATCAAAGCTAGGGAGGAGAAACTTAGAGTAGAAGCCTCCATACCTAGAAAGCTAGAAGATGGTTGGGATCCTATGATAAAAATTAAGTTGAATGACTTCTCTTGCTATGCATTATGTGATGTTGGAGCTAGTACATCTGTTATGCCCAAAAGACTATATGATATGCTTAAATTAAAACCTTATGATTCTTGTTCTTTTGGTGTTCGTCTCGTTGATTCTTCCATAAAGAAACCTTTGGGGAGGATCGACGATGTTCTTATCGTTGCTAATGATAATTGTGTTCCCGTTGATTTCACTATTATGGATATTGAATGTGATCCTTCATGTCCAATTATTTTGGGACGTCCCATTTTACGCACCGTTGGTGCTATCATTGACATGAAAGAGGGTAATATAAAATTTCAGTTTCCTCTCAAGAAAGGGATGGAACACTTCCCTCGTAAGAAGATCAAGTTACCTTTTGAGTCCGTTGTACGGGCTAGCTATTCTTTTACTCTTGATAAAACTTGATCTCTATGCATTATGCCTAGCTTAAAGGCATAAAAGAAAGCGCTTTTGGGAGGCAGCCCACATGAATAAATTTTTATATTTTGCTTTTGTTGTGTCTTGATGTTGTTTACTACAGTAGCATCATCATTGTATCTTTTCTTTTCATATTTGTGCCAAGTATAGCCTCTGATTGCTAGAAAGTTCAAAAGTTGTGAGGTGCTGTCCAGGAAACAGATTCTGTCCTTGGATAGAAAAATTCGTATAAAATCACCAGATCATCTTTTTGGTCTGAATTTTTTCGACAGCGTTCTCTATATAATTGTATTTCGTGCGTCTGTTCTGAGTTTTTTGATTTGAGTTGCAGAAGTACCCCGAACAAATCATTTACTACCTGGTGTTCTGTTTTTCACAGATTCTGTCCTGTTTTGCCTTTCCTTCATTTTGCAAACCAAGAGCTTGCTTTTTCTTTGCAAAAACCTTTTGGCAATCTTGAGAAACAGTAGACCTTCAAGAATATCTTTATTTCCAGCAAGGAACAATTATTTTATTAAGGGTACTAACCTCGCTAATCAGATTATAATGAGTTATGTATGAAGGGAGTTTTCAAGTGTGCGAGGGAAGATGATAGAAAGATTCAGGAGTGTCAAGCGCTCAAACTTGGGGATGCCCCCGTGCACCCCCAAGAAATATTCAAGGAGACTCAAGCGTCTAAGATTGGGGATGCCCCCGTGCATCCCCTTCTCCATCAACATTATCAGTTCGTCTTTCGTTCCACTATATTTTTATCACTTCATGTGTTATGTGCTATGCTTGGAGTGTCTTGCTTTTAGTTTTCTTTATAGTTTTTCATAACGAGTCGGAACTCAGCTTTCTTTATGTGGGAGAGAAACACGCTCCACTTCTACCTAGAACATAACATAGAATTTTCATGTCTATCTTTGCTGTGTGTGTTCTTTGTCTTTTAAATAGCTACTATCATGCTCAGCTCTTAGTATTCATGCTTATCTTTTCAAAGAGCTTTTGTTTAGTTGGTTGCTTGAACTCTCTTTAATTACCATGCTTATCGTATTAAGAGAGTTTGCTTCCGTTGCATTGGTTAATATGTCTATGATAAAGATGCTACGTGCATAATGGCGCTTAGTAGTTCAGGTTTTCTTATGGTTAGTCTCAAATAGCTGGGGGATTCCCAATGTGTTATTGGAGTACCAACATGATTTGTTTGCCTATGATGTGGTATGGTTTAGTAATATCTTCCTTCGAGAATTTATTTTGATTGACTTGGCGTATGCTCACGCATATTTAAGACTGTAAAGAAAGTCTGTCAAGCCTTGATGATATTTTATTTCTGAGTAGCGATATAACTACCATGCCTGATTCAATGTTGCTTTGTCGCTCTGCATGATTATGACCGTCATTGCTCTCTTAGTTGGTCGCTCCCAGTCTTTTGCTAACCTCCACCTGTACTAAGCGAACTAACTTTGCAATACATAGCTCATGGAAAAGTAGCTTAAAAACTATTGTGGTAAAGAATATGTTGCTTATGTATCTTATTTCTTATAAGTTACTTGCTGAGCGGTAACCATGTTTCTGGGGACGCCATCAACTGTCACACTTTTGTTGAATATCATGTGAGTTGCTATGCATGTTCGTCTTGTGTGAAGTAAGGGTGATTTGCCATCGGTTGAATGGTTGAGTATGCATATTGTTAGAGAAGAACATTGGGCCGCCAACCAAAGCCATGTATCATGGTGGAAGTTTTAGCTTGGAAATTAATCCTCAATCTCTTATGAGAATATGCTTATGCATTAAAGAGGAGTCCATCATCTATTTTCTATGTTGTCCCGGTATGGATGTCCTCAAGTTGAGATCTATCAAAAACGAGAAATCAAATGCGATTTATCTCCTTGGACCTTTGTACAAGTGGCATAGAGGTACCCCTTTGTGACACTTGGTTGAAACATATGTAATGCAATGATAACTCATGGAAATCCGAGCTAATTAGGACAAGGTGCGAGCACTATTGGTATTCGATGCATGAGGCTTGCAACTTATAGGATGTCTTATGCATGACACATATGAAGTACTACTACCGTTGACAAAATTGCTTCTATGTTTTCAAAATAAAAAGCTCTAGCACATAACCATTCTTTTACTTTTTGAGTCTCCACCTTCTTTCTTCAAGCACCAACTACTGAGAGCATGATTGTCATTCTAAGTGTAATGTGCATTGTTCCAAAGTAGCATTGTCTTTTGCATGATTGTGATATCGTTTATTTTGAAATCATTGTATCTAGTCATCACTTAAACCTTGAAGGTGCCCCTGCATTTATGTTTTGCTTCACTAAAGGGGGCAAGCTAGATATCACTTTATCATATTTGCACACCATGTTCATTGCAAATCTTTTTGATGTTTCAGTTTCATATTGTAAAACTTTCAGTCCTTTGTGATTTTCTCATGAGGCAACTTAATTAGTACAGATTCATTGTCTCAGTAAGCTTTTGTCATATGACTATAAAAAGTCCTATATGGTTAATAGCATGTCACCACAGAAATTATTCTTGTTATCATTTACCTACTCGAGGACGAGCAGGAATTAAGCTTGGGGATGTTGATACGTCCAAAACGTATCTATAATTTCTGCTTGCTCCATGCCACTTTTGGGTGATATTGCTATGATATTTATACACTTCCATACACTTTTGATCATATTTGGACTAACCTACTAATCCAGTGCACCCCAGTGCCAGTTTCTGTTTTCGGCTGTTTTTGTATTTCACGTTTTCACATTACGAGAACTGTCAGGAAAAATCCAGAAAAATTATATAAAAAATCAGCGTTCCAGAACCTACCTTGCGCCCGAAGTATAGCCGGGGGGGGGGGCACCAGGGCCCCAGGCGCCCTGGCGGCGCGCCCCCCCTGGGCCGCGCCGGGGGGGCCCCTGGGCCCCCCGAGCCCCGTCTGGTGCCCCCCTTTGGCATATATTTAGAGCGTCCTTCGAAACCCTCGGGACGGGAACTCTCTTTCGCGATCTCATCTCTGTTCCGCCGCCGCCGCCGCTTCCAAGATCGGGAGCACCAGGAGAACTCTTCCCGGCACCCTGCCGGAGGGGAGGATCACCATCGGGAGCCTCTCCACCACCATGGACGCCTCCCGGATGAGTTGTGAGTAGTCTCCTTTGGACCATGAGTCCATGACCAGTAGCTATGTGATGTTCTCCTCCCGTTCTTGTGCTTCACTAATTAGTCCTCGTGAGCTGCCCTACATGATCGAGGCACATATGTAATCCTTATGTTGTTGCTATGATGAGTTTGCTGGGATCCGATGGATTATGAGATTATGTTCAGATTGTGATTGAGTAATATATTTGATCTACCTCTTTTATATTTATGTTCATAAGTAATTCTTGCATGTTCTCCGTTGTTATTTATTTCTTTGGCCAAGTAATAGGTAGTGACTCCAAGAGGGAACGTTATGCTCGATTGTGGGTTCATGCCCCTCGATGACTAGCTTGAGTGACAGAAACATGAGTCTAGGGGATGTGCTGTTGCCACAAGGGGGAAAACAACGGTGCTTGTGCCCGCGGGTGCAAGGATTGTTTACTTTACGCAAAGTTCTTTTAATGCAGTTGTCTGTTGCTTTGAGTTTACACTATGGGTGGAGCTCGCAACTTAATACCAGCGAGATGTTCTGGATAGATATCTCAAGGTGGATGATTAGTAGTAGATATTGATGGATTTCGGTCTACTTACTTTGGCGTACCGCCCATGCTTTGAACCTCAACCTTTCTTGCAATGTAGTCAGCATTGGTTTGCGTTCGTGGTCCTGTCAATTGCCCAGCCGTAATTCGTTTACCTCACATAGCTGTTTTATCGTCTTTTGGGAGAGAGACATTACTAGTGAACATCATGAGACTCCGGTCCATATTACCATCATTGATCACATCCGCTATTTACTTTTCGCTTTTATTTACTATTGCAAACATTATCTATCACTACTATCATTTGCGTTTAATCCTTTGTGAACTACAAGGCCGGAGGGATTGACAACCTCTCTGTACTCGTTGGGAGCAAAGTTATTTGTATCTGTGTGCAGGTCCACATTGATTGCTAATATCTGGCGCCGTTAGCAGTTGACACCTACTTGTTGAACCTAGGAGTCTCTGGGGATTCGATCCTTGGCATCTTTGCTAAGGGAAAAACTTCCACAACACTGCATCTCACACCTTCCACTTGGGGTAACCAACGAGGGGTTAGAGGCCCATCAGTATGGCCATCTCACTCGGCGTCCGTCGCCTGATGGTCTACGGCGATTCCGACCTAGTGGTGAACCAAGTAATGAAAGAATGGGACGTCAGGAGCCCGGCAATGACCAGTTATTGCAGTGCAGTGCGAAAGCTTGAAAAGAAGTTCGAAGGCTTAGAGCTCCATCATGTGCCCAGAGCAAAGAATCAGCTAGCCGACGATCTAGCAAAAAATTGGGTCGACTCGGAGGTCCATACCCAAGAATGTGTTCCTAGAGCATCTGCACACTCCCTCTGTCAAGGAAGACCCCTTCACGGAAGAGCCCTCGCAGCCAGTCAGTGCAACCGATCCGACTGAGGTCAAAGTGCCTGCCGTGGTCGACTTGATCATGGAGGTCCTAGTAATCACACCCAATTGGACTGTGCCATATATAGCATATCTGCTCAGGCAAGAACTCCCAGAAGATGAAGAAGAAGCGCGCCAGATCGTCCGCCGATCCAAAGCATTCACAGTCATTCAAGGTCAGCTCTACAGAGAAAGCGCCACTGGAGTCGCCCAGCGCTGCATCGATCCAGAAGAAGGTCGACTGATCTTGGATGAGATTCACTCGGGAACTTGCGGCCACCACGCTTCCTCTCGGACTATCGTGGCCAAAGCATACCGAGCAGGATTTTACTGGCCCCGCGCCAATGAGATGGCCAAGGATATTGTGGACAAGTGCGCAGGATGCCAGTTCTACTCCAACATGTCGCACAAGCCAGCATCCGCCCTCAAAACCATCCCACTAGTCTGGCCCTTCGCTGTTTGGGGCTTGGATATGGTCGGTCCCTTCAGGACAGGCAGGAGTGGATTCACTCATCTTCTGGTGGCAGTCGACAAGTTCACCAAGTGGATCGAGGCCAAACCCATCAAGAACCTCGAGTCGAGCACTGCCATCAGCTTCATTAAGGAACTAATATTCAGATATGGGGTCCCTCACAGCATCATCATAGACAACGGCTCCAACTTTGACTCGGATGAATTCAGAGCTTTCTGCGCTTCCCAAGGGACGCGAGTCGACTACGCCTCCGTAGCACACCCTCAGTCGAATGGACAAGCGGAAAGAGCTAATGGGCTGATTTTCCAAGGCTTAAAGCCACGGCTTATGCGTGACCTCAAGCATGCCGCCGGGGCTTGGGTAACCGAACTGCCCTCCGTCCTGTGGGGTCTGAGGACAACTCCGAATCGGTCGACTGGCCGTACCCCTTTCTTCCTGGTCTATGGGGCCGAAGCTGTATTGCCGAGTGACTTGTTACACAATGCTCCCAGAGTAGAACTCTTCTCCGAAGCTGAAGCTGAGCAAGCTCGTCAGGATGCAGTCGACCTTTTAGAAGAGGAAAGAGAGATGGCCCTGATCCGATCGACCATCTATCAACAGGACCTGCGTCGATTCCACGCCCGCAACGTGAGAAGTCGAGCGTTCCAGGAAGGAGACCTGGTCCTCCGAGTGCATCAGAAACGTCCGCACAAGCTCGCCCCAGCATGGGAGGGCCCGTTCATCGTCACGAAGGTGCTGCGCAACAGAGCTTACCACCTCTACAATGTAGCCCAGAAGAAAGACGAACCTCATTCGTGGAATGCGGACCTACTCCGCCGTTTTTTCACTTGAAGCACTCGACGGTCGAGTTGTAATAAAGATTCCTCAATTTGTTTCAAAAGCAAGATAGCAATGATTCCCTCACAATTGGTATCCCCTAAAACCCCAGTGGGTGCTTAGCTGCGATCCTCCGAGCTACGTCACAAATAAAAGGCGGTTCGGTCCTCCGAACTCCGCCACAAGTACAACGTAGCTTGGAATCGCCTAAGTTATAAACATTCTACTCCGAGTGAAGAGCGACCCTCTCACTCGGGGACTTAGCTGCGACCCCGTGACTCGCCTAAGTTACAACTATCTACTCCGAGTGAAGAGCAACCCTCTCACTCGGGGCCTTAGCTGCGATCCTCCGAGCTACGCCACAAATACAAGGCGGTTCGGTCCTCCGAACTCCGCCACAAGTACAACGTAGCTTGGAATCGCCTAAGTTATAAACATTCTACTCCGAGTGAAGAGCAACCCTCTCACTCGGGGGCTTAGCTGCGACCCCGTGACTCGCCTAAGTTACAACTATCTACTCCGAGTGAAGAGCAACCCTCTCACTCGGGGGC
>LR738712.1:632050818-632112035 GCA_902687465.1 Secale cereale
TCTATTCCGAGTGAAGAGCAACCCTCACACTCGGGGGCTTAGCTGCGATCCTCCGAGCTACGCCACAAATACAAGGCGGTTCGGTCCTCTGAACTCCGCCACAAATACAACGTAGCTTGGAATCGCCTAAGTTATAAACATTCTACTCCGAGTGAAGAGCGACCCTCTCACTCGGGGGCTTAGCTGCGACCCCGTGACTCGCCTAAGTTACAACTATCTACTCCGAGTGAAGAGCAACCCTCTCACTCGGGGGCTTAGCTGCGACCCCGTGACTCGCCTAAGTTACAACTATCTACTCCGAGTGAAGAGCAACCCTCTCACTCGGAGGCTTAGCCGCGACCCCGTGGCTCGCCTAAGTTACGACTACCTGCTCCGAGTGAAGAGCGACCTTCTCACTCGGAGACCCGGCTACAGACGTCGACTCAAAGATTCCAAGCAATCAAAAGAGGATCGTCAAACCGAAGGATCAAAATCAAATAAAAAGCCCCGCAAGGTTCGTGCGAGGGTACTTGGGCAACAGACCCACCAGAGTTTAACGAATACAGATCCACGCGGCATTCCGCGGCAAATAAAGTCAATGTATCAAAGTTATGGCTCGGGAGGGGGCGGGCTTGTAGGCGCGACAAATTCGTCCAAATCAATCCCGTCGGCGATGCGAGTGGCAGCCTCCAAGAAAGTCTCCATGAAGGTCTGGAATTGGAGCTCCTTTGTGTTTGCGACCTTCAGCGCAGCAAGCTTCCTCTCCTTCACCTCCTTGCAGTGCACTCGGACCAAAGCCAGCGCCACATCTGCTCCGCCCCGGGCAGCCGACTTCTTCCATTCCTGCACTCGGTCGGGGACCTCATTGAGTCGAGTCATCAAAGACTCGAGGTCGTTCTCCAGCACGACTCTCCTCCAGAGCGCAGCGTCGATTCGGGCCATCACCGCCTTCAGTCGTCCCAGATAGTCAGTGGGCGCAGTGAGGCGAGACTCCAGCCTCAGTATGTTCATGGAAACCTCGTCCTTCACAATGGAGTTGGCGGGGTCCAAGCCAGGCTCGACCCGGCTAGTCTCCTCTCCGAAGTTATGGTAGAACTCTACACCAAGAACAGCAGTCGAGTCAGCAGGTGCAACACGGGTCGACCATCCCAATATCAACCAACCCAAAGAGGACATACCTTCGAGCACGAGGTACCATTTTTTGGTGAGGTCGCCTAAATACGCCTCCAGATCAAGCCTCTTCCGAAACAGAGCCTCATACTTGTCGTTCAAGTCGGCCCTGGACTTCTTCAGCTGAGCCACCTCCTCGTTGGCCGTGTCGAGTGAACCTTTCAGTCGGGTGATCTCCGCCTCGAGTGCGCCCATAGAAGCCAGCTTCTTCTCCGCCAGCTCCGACTTCTCCTGGGCTGCCTGCTGCGCCGCCGCCAAGTCAAGGTCCTTTTGCTCCAAAGCCGCTCGCAGTTGACCTACCAAGGCCGCCACTGGACAGATGAACATGAAGGAACACTCTAAGCGAAAAATCAGTCGACGGGAGACATAAATAAGTTACCAGCCGCATCGTCTTGCATCTTCTTCAGATGGTCCTGGGCCAACTACAAGTCAAGATTAAGCTGGATCTGCTTCTGCTCAAGATCCGCAAACTTGGCCCCGAACTCGCAAGATTTCTGCATCAACAAGACAAATCAAAGATCATAAGACTACAGTCGAGTCAGATCACTCAACCGCAGCCTCGGGGACTACACCCAGTGGGTGCACTGAGCGTGCCCCCACTGGTGTCACTCGGCCAAGATCAGTCTGGCGCGAGCCAAAAAAAACACAACACATGGAAGTCCTATAGTAAGACCATGGCCGACTGCAATCAGTCGACCATAGTCTCGGGGGCTACACCCAGTGGGTGCACTGAGCGTGCCCCACTGGCTTCACTCGGCCGAGATCAGTCCGGCGCGAGCTCAAGAAAGACAGGAAAAGAAGAACACCCAGTGGGTGGTGTGATACCTCACAAAGCAAAACAACAGAAAGTACTCCGACAACATACCTGGACGTTGGCCCGAAGAGCAGAGCTGGCGTCGTAAGCCGCCATGCTGGCCTCATACGCCGCCTTCGTCCGCCCCATCATCTCCTCCGCCTGGCGAACGGCCTCTTGTGCCGCCCCCACAGGGTCCTCCGGGAGGCGATAGGTGGAGAAAAGGATAGACGAAGCAGCAGGCGTCGAACCGGCCGCAGGCGCAGGCGCTAGATCGACGGCGCGAATCGGCGCTGAGTCGACAGCCGGAGTGGGCGCTGGGTTGACAACCAAGGCGGGCGCTGGGTTGACGCTCGGTGCACACGGTGGGTCGACGACGGGCACGGTTGGCATAGGGACAGCGAACGAGACCGCGGTTCGGGCCGCGTTCTCGGGTTGCTGGGCCCCCGAGCCAGAAGGCGCCTTCCGCTCCTTCCTCCTTGCGCGCCGGTAGTCCTCGCAAAGCCGCCCCTCGTCCTCGTCGTTGTCCGGCAGCTCTATCACAAGGCGCGGCGCTTCAGAGCCAACAAGGAACCAAGTCAATCGACTATCGCCCGTGAAAGAAAAGAAGTAACAAAATCGAGTCTCATGGAGCTCATACCTGCTCGAGATGTCGCGGCGTCCGTGATCTCCTCGTCATCTCGACCCCGGTCGATGTCCATCGAGGTCGTGGAAGCGCCAGCTCTGGAAAATTCGATCAAGAAATGAGTCGACTAAAACTGTAGTCGACCCCCAAGAAACAAAGAAAAGCAAGCCCAAGCGACACTTACGTGGAGGCGATGGGTACATCCACCTTGATCCTTGGCAGAGCCTTCCGAGGCTTGGCGGGGGCGACTTTGGGCTGCTTGGGCGTCCTCTCAGCTGGCTCGGGGGTAGTCGTGCGGGTGCGCTTGGGCGTCCGAGACCCCGAGGGACCCACGCGAGGTCGAGCGGCCCCTGGGTCGTTCTTCTCCTTGGAGCGACGCTCGACACGGGGAGGTGACTCGACCTCCTCCCCGCTGCTGTACTCCTCGCTCTCCTCGGTCTCCTCCTCCAATTTCCACTCGGCGGCGTCGCCCGTACCTTCCTCAACTCCTTGGACCGAGTCTCCGTTGGGCAGCGAATACATCTCCGTATATATCTGCAAAGAAGGAAGTTCACCAAATACCAGTCGGAATCATCAATAAAGACCGCGAATCAATCGACAGATACATCACTCGGAAGCGGAAGACTAACCTTGTCTGGCAGGTGGTCAGCGTCGAATGGGATGATCCTCCCTGACCCCCTGGGGTTGTCCTTGTTTCCGGTGACGCTCTTCAAGCACTGCACCACGTACTTCGGGTCGGCCGCCTCCGGGTGGACTCGCGACGTGTCGTCAGTGCCGGAGTACAGCCACATCGGGTGGTCCCGGGCTTGGAGCGGTTGGATCCTCCGCGAGATATACACCTCGAGCAAATCCATCCCAGTGACCCCCTCGCGGACTAGCTGGACGACCCTCTCCATCAGCATGTCGACCTCGGCCCTCTCGGCCTTGCTCACTACCATCGAAGGAGGCAGACTGGCTCGACCTAGGGTGAATGGAGGAAGACCAGTCGACTGACCCGGAGTCGGACTGTCCCTGTAGTAAAACCAGGTCGACTGCCAGCCCCGGATCGAATCTGGGAGGTTCATGGGGGGGGGGGAAGGCACTCCTATTCCTAAGCTGAATCCCGAGCCCGCCGCACGCCTGAAGGACGTGCGTCTTGCCGTCACTCGGGTTCACTCTCTTAACGGTCTGGGAGCGGCAGGTGAAGATATGCTTGAACAATCCCCAGTGCGGTCGGCAACCGAGGAAGTTCTCGCACATGGAGACGAAAGCAGAGAGAAAGGCGATGGAGTTTGGGGTGAAATAATGCAGCTGGGCACCGAAAAAGATCAGAAATGCGCGGAGGAAAGGGTGCGGTGGAGTTGAAAATCCTCGGTCGACGTGAGTGGCGTGGAGTACGCACTCGCCCTCCCGAGGCTGCGGCTCGAGCTCTCCTCCCGGCGCCCTCCAGGAGCCGCCGGTTATCAGCCCTTCTTCCTCCAGCTCCTCCAAATCCTCCACCACGACGGTGGACCGGATCCAATCCCCCTGGATCCATCCAGCGGGGAGCCCGGACCGCGACGATGATCCGACCCGGCCGGCTCTCCGCCCCTTCCCCGACGCCGCCTTCTTGGAACGCTCCATGGCCGCGGTCTTGTCCTTAACCATGGCTCGCGAGACGGTGGTTGCGGCGGAGAGAAGCAGGAAGAATTGGGGGCGCGGCGGAGAGGCAAAGGCGCTGCGAAGAAGACAAGGCTAACGGGGGAAAACTGGGCGCACAGTACCCCCCGCAGCGGACTCAGCGCGCTTTTATAACGACCCTGTCGAGTGGCTGACTGGTGGCCCCAGACGATCTTATCCGATCCCGTAACAGGCGCTGGAGCGATACGTGGCGAAAAAGGGGGGCGCGGGAATCGAGGCGTTCGAACCGCACCCCTCCGATGGGTGCGGCACGCCCCGCCGCGCGCGCTTCCCCAAATTTCGAAACCCCCGCCGAATCCGGCGGACAGAGGGCAACTGATTCCGTCAAAAACGGCACGCCCTCGCGGCACCCAGTCGGCACAAGACTTCCAGTCGACGCGAAGACAACCAATTCATCTATGGCTTCAGAATGGATCGAGGCGACCAAGACACAACTGAGGAGGCCTACCCGAGCCACGAGCTTCAAGACAACATGCCCCAACGACATCGAGCCAGGACCAGAGCTCCCCTCTGCATCCCCTTGCTCAAGCCCCGATCCATTCGGGGGCTACTGACGAGGTTAAGGACCTAGGGTAGGGTCATAGGCCTGACCTGAAGGCCCCTCCCAAGGTCACTATCCTAGGAGATCAAAAGACAAGACTCACGGAGGTAGAGACAGTCAACTGGGACGGTCCAAGGTGACACTTCACTCGACTGACTCAAGTACCCAGGACGACTCAACTCCACTCAACTGGATCAAGCACTCGACCCCCGAAGACTAAACGCCTCTCAGGTGGCAACGGTCATATATTTACTCGCTGTAGTAAACCCCATAATTACCCTTTATTGCAGGTGTTACCAGTAACGCCTGCCTTAATGTATCTTTAAGCCCTTGGTAACGTGGAGCATGGCTGGGGACTGGGCGTACTATATAAGCCACCCCCTCCTCCAGAACAAGGGTTCGCACCTCTGTAACACATACATACACACTTCAGTCGACCAAGCCTCCGGGCAACGAGACGTAGGGCTTTTACTTCCTCCGAGAAGGGCCTGAACTCGCAAAACACTCTGTGTACAACTGCGCCATAGCTAGGACCTTGCCTCTCCATCAGTACCCCCTACCTTCACTGTCAGATCTAGAACCACGACACTACCCCCCTTAAGATGAATCTCGCCCTCGAGATTCGGGCTGGCTAGGAAATAGGTGTGGGTTCTCCTGCCTGAGGTCTTCCTCTCATTCCCAGGTAGCTTCTTCCTCAGTATGATGATCCCACTGAACCTTGCATAACTTAATTATCTTGGTTCGAGTAACTCTCTCTACTGTCTCCAGAATCTTAACAGGCTTCTCCTCATATGTCAAATCACTCTCCAACTGAATTGCATCAAGTGGCACTGTGTCCCTCAATGGAACATCCATCATCTCTGCGTGACACTTCTTCAACTGAGATACATGAAACACATTATGAACTCCAGACTAAGACTCTGGCAACTCCAGCTGATAAGCTACATCTCCTCTATGCTCCAAGATCGTGTAAGGCCCCACAAAACGTGGTGCTAACTTACCCTTAATTCCAAACCTCTTAATTCCACGAAGTGGTGAAACTCGAAGATATGCACGATCTCCTACCTCATATGTCACCTCTTTGCGCTTTGCATCTGCATAACTCTTCTGTCTGGACTGAGCTATCTTCAGCCTGTCACGAATCAGCTTGACCTTCTCCTCAGCATCTTTGATCAAGTCTGGTCCAAAGAACTGTCGCTCTCCAACCTCATCCCACATGAACGGTGTCCTGCACTTCCTGCCATACAATACCTCAAACAGTGCCATCTTCAGACTAGCCTGATAAATGTTATTATATGAGAACTCTGCATAAGGTAAATTATCATCCCAACTGGACCCATAGTCCAAAACACAAGCTCTCAACATATCCTCCAAAATCTGTTTTACCCTCTCTGTCTGCCCATCAGTCTATGGATGGAAAGTTGTACTGAACTCCAGCCTAGTGCCCAAGGATTCATGCAACTGACGTCAAAATTTAGATGTGAACTGAGTACCTCTATCAGACACTACCTTCCTTGGAACTCCATGCAGACAAACAATTTTAGACATATAAACTTTAGCTAGCTGAGCACTGGTATAAGTAGTCTTTACCGGAATGAAGTGAGCAACTTTAGTCAAGCGATCAACAATTACCAAAATAGAATCATAACCTGACCGAGTCCTGGGTAAACCTGTAATGAAATTCATACCAATCTGATCCCATTTCCACTCAGGTATAGGCAATGGCTGTAACAAACCTGCTGGTCTCTGATATTTTGCTTTAACTCTCTGGCACACATCACATGTTGCAATATATCCAGCAATCTCCCTCTTCAGGCTAGGCCACCAAAATCTTTCCCTCAAGTCCAAATACATCTTAGTATTACCTGGGTGAATAGAATAAGGTGAATCGTGTGCCTCATGAAGAATTAATTTCCTGATGTCGCATCTTGCGGTACACAAACACGCTTCTCAAACCATATGGTCCCATGTTCATCCTCATGGAAACCTTCTGCCTTACCTTTAGTCATATTCTCTTTTATTGCAGCAATCTCTTTATCACCCTTTTGAGCTTCCCTGATCCTGTCAAGCAAAGTAGGCTTTACCTCAAGTGTTGCCAAATATCCCTTAGGAACCATCTCCAACCTGAGATCCCTGAACTGATCACATAACTCTTGTGGCGTATCATTAATATCAACTGCATTAACATGGCTCCTACGACTCAATGCATCAGCAATAACATTAGCCTTACCAGGATGATACTGCACATTTAAATCATAATCCTTAATAAGCTCCAACCATCTCCTCTGCCTGAGGTTCAAATCCTTCTGAGTAAAAATATACTTCAAGCTCTTATGATTAGTAAATATATCACAATGATTACCAATAAGATATTGCCTCCAAGTTTTCAATGCATGCACAACCGAGGCTAACTCCAAATAATGTGTAGGATAATTATGCTCATGATTCTTAAGCTGACGTGAAGCATATGAAACAACTTTACCTTCCTGCATCAAAACACTCCCAAGTCCCTGACGAGAAGCATCACAATATACCTGGAAGTCCTTATGTATATCAGGCAGAATTAAGACTGGTGCTGTAACGAAACGCCGCTTCAATTCCTGAAAGCTGGCTTCACATTCATTAGTCCAAACAAACTTCTTCTCCTTATTCAACAATTCGGTCATAGGCTTTGGAATTTTAGAAAAGTTCTCAATAAACCTCCTGTAATAACCTGCAAGGCCCAAAAAGTTGCGAATCTCCCCAACTGTTGTGGGTGTCTCCCACTCTGTAACTGCAGCAACCTTAGATGGATCAACTGCAACTCCATTACCTGACACAACATGTCCAAGGAATGCTACCTCATCCAGCCAAAATTCACATTTGCTGAACTTGGCATACAACTGATGTTCCCTCAGCTTCTCTATCACCAAACGCAGATGCACCTCATGCTCTTGCTTATTCTTGGAGAACACTAATATATCATCAATGAAAACAACAACAAATTTATCCAGGAACTCCATAAACACCTTGTTCATCATATTCATGAAGTATGCAGGAGCGTTAGTCAATCCAAACGACATAACAGTATACTCATACAATCCATACCTCGTAGTAAAAGCAGTCTTTGGAATATCTTGCTCACGAATCTTTAATTGATGATAACCAGAACATAGATCAATCTTAGAAAACACAGTAGCTCCCTCCAACTGGTCAAACAGATCATTTATCATAGGCAAGGGATACTTATTCTTAATGTTTACCTCATTCAGAGAACGATAATCAACACACATCCTCAAAGTCCCATCTTTCTTCTCCACAAACAAAACTGGAGCTCCCCAAGGTGATGAACTTGGGCGAATAAATCCTTGTTCCTGCAATTCCCTTATCTGCTTCTTCAACTCCTCCAACTCCTGAGGAGGCATTCTATACGGTCTCTTTGCGATAGGTCCGGTGCCTGGTATTAAATCAATAAGAAACTCAATGTCTCTATCTGGTGGCATACCTGGCAACTCCTCTGGAAACACATCTGGGTAGTCCCTCACAACTGGCACATCTTCTAGACTACCCCCCTTAAGAGAGTTCACTTCCACCTGATTATGCTTATACTTACATACATATCTGATCCTCTTACCTCCTGGTGCACTAAGAGTAATAGATCGACTGGCACAATCAATGAGGCCTTTATATTTGGTCAACTAGTCCATACCCAAAATAATATCCAGACCTTGAGACTTCAATATAACCAAATCTGTGGGAAAAACATGCTCCCCAATGGACAAAGGCATCTGAAAGCATCACAAACTTGCTGCCATCTCAGCCCTCGGAGAACTTACTAGAATAGGTGACTTAAGTGCTACGGTAGGCAACTTATGTTTATCCACAAATACCCGTGAGATGAATGAATGCGATGCACCAGAATCAAAAAGAACAAGTGCAGGTACCGAATTAATCAAGAACTTACCAATCACGACATCAGGTTCATCATAAACCTCCTCCACATTAACATGGTTAACATGACCCTTCTGGAAGGGGTTTGGCTTGCTGACTCCAGAATTCCCATTACCGTTCTTGCTCTCCGGGCAAGCGTTGGAGAAGTGGCCCATCTGCCTACACTTATAGCACTGAACCTGGCTAATGTCCCTCTGCACAGGCACACTCTGGTGGCTCTTGTTATTACTCCCTCCATTACCATTACCATTACCATTACCATTACCATTACCATTACCTTTGACATTTCCATTGTTACTCTTGTGCCCATTGTGATTATGGTGGCCATTATGGTTGTGGCCATTCCCTCCATGATGATTATGTCCATTACCTCCATGATGATGATGATGCCCATTACCTCCATTACCCTGATATGAAGTGCGTGGCTTTTGTTGTGGTCCTGAATTATACCTGTTATTGTTGTTGTACTTCCTCTTGCGATTCTCTATGGCCTGATGCTTCCCCTCTAGCATAATAGCCTTATCAATCAGCTCCTGACAATTATCAAAAGTGGCCACTGTCAACTGAAGGCTCAACTCATCATTCAGGCCATCCAAGAATTTCTCCTGCCTAGCTGCATCAGTGTTAACATCATTAGGAGCATAACGTGCAAGATTATTAAATTCATCCACAGACGCATTAACTGTGCGTCCTCCCTGACGCAAACTGCGAAACTCCTTCTTTTTCAGACTCATAGCACCAGCAGACACATGTGCAGCACGAAAAGCAGTCTGAAACTGAGTCCAAGTGATACCAGCAATGGAATAAGAGACCAAGTAGTTGTCCCACCAAGCTGCGGCAGGACCCTCCAACAAATGTGCGGTAAACCTCACCCTCTCTGCATCTGTGCATCCAACCGTCTCCAGGTTCCTATTGACTCCACGGAGCCAATCATCAGCCACAATAGGTTCAGGGGAACTGGAGAACCTCTAAGGATTCAACCTCAAGAACCTGGTAAGCATATCCACGGGTGGTGGGTTGTTGTTGTTGTTGTTGTTCTGGTTGTTCTGGTTCTGCACAAGCAACTGGACCAACTGCGTCTGCCCCTGAAGCAACTGCTGCATGTATGGCGGTATGTCATTGCCAATGTTGTCTCCTCCTGCAGCATTGCGCCTATTATCACGCCTCGGCGGCATCTGGTGGGCAAGCATAGAAGAGTTATAGATATAATAGGGGCAAAGCTATAGATACAAATAAATTCTACCCATATGCATATATGATCAAGGCAACAAAACACAACAATGAATAACACAAACAAACAAACAGACAAACAATCACAATAATATAGTAGTATATATATATGTATATATAGTCAAATAATTTTGACGAGATAAAATTTAACAAGCAAGCTACCAATCAAGCAAACAATCTAGTATCTTCATACCACGAAAGTGGACATAATCAGATACGCTAACACGATAACGTTGCAAAATAAAACAAACATATATGGTGGTCTCAGCACTAGTTCCTACTTAACTGTTTAAGATACTTGAGGGAATGAACTAATAAACAGTAAGAAGTATAACTAGTCTATAAAATAATTTTCACTCCTATGGCTTTTCTAATCCATTTTCTAGGCTCACGTCCTACAGTCAACACACTGCTCTGATACCATCTGTAACGACCAAACCTCGAAGGATTTGAGTCTCTGTGCTTATCGTGCTAGTCCCTGGATCGAACTCACTAGCACACACAGTATAGATGAATACCAGAATATAAGTGCATCATATAATACAACGTATGATCCAGAATATATAAAATAAAACAATCTGCATAGCTCATGGCTAGCTATTATTCAATCACACAGCGGAAAGTAGTAGAAAATAACGATGAGTCCCATCATAGCCCAACTGGCGATGCTGAGTGCAGACTCGCGACCCTAACGGTACCTTACTCCTCGTCTGAAAATCCTGCAACATGAGACGTTGCAGCCGTATAGGTCAATACATTGAATGTATTGGCAAGTTACACATGAGAAGTAATAAAGCAGACCTACATGTATATGCATAGAACGACAAAGGAAGGCTTGGGGTTTATTTTGCAGAAAGCTGATTTTGTCCTCATAACTACCTAATAGTCAATTTTTCCATTTAGTTCTTTTATTACTACCATTAATTGCACAAGGTTGAGTTGGCAAAATCAACTCCAACCTACCCATTTATTAAGTTGCCCACAAATATTATTAAGTGTCACATCTGTCAAGATCATCCAACAACTGTAATGGCATAGTGGATCAAAATATTCATAACCGGGGACACGGCTAATCATGATTAGTTTTATTACTCTGCAGAGTTTTGCACACTTTACCCACTAGACTCAACCCGAAGATTGAGACGAAGTCTTTCAGAAGTAGTCACCTCCACCCCCGGCAGCCGGTACACTTATCCATATCTACATCTGCTAGCATACTTGGACGAGGATCCCACAACCTACTCAACTAAGCCAGAGCCCATTTAGCTAGTGGTCGCGCATGGAAGCTACTAGTCATTAAGTCTGTCTGATCTTTTTGAGCCTGGGCGGCCGTCCACTTACATTCAGAGGGTTAAAACCATGATGTTCTTGAAACCACCCTTCAATACCAATTCCGCCCAGAGGTGAATTAAATCCTGAGTTACTACTCAATTGTTATATATATATAATCCTCACATAAGCTCAATGAATACACGAACCACCCCCGTCTACAAAGCATAGCAAACTACAACTACCACGATTTGCAAAAGACGGGAAGATAGCTCAACAGCATAGCCAACATATATAATACTCCTATACATGAATATATTCATAGTGTGGCATAACCTACAATGCATAGAAAAACAATAGGTAAAGGATGATCAACATGTAACTTGCCTTGGTTCTGGTTCCAAAAGTCACACTTCTGACAATAGCTCGCGTCGCACTCTGGACAATCTACACGTTTCACACAATATAACAAATCAATCACTAAAACTCCAATAAAGCCAAAATAAAACCAACAGAAAATCATTTTTAAAATTCATCAACAACATCAAAACAACATGTACAGATCACCTACACAACATTACGATCACAATGCAAAAAGAAACACTTGATTCCGATAAACGGTTTAAAAGATACGGCCTCCGGAAGATTTGATTCGAATTCCAACGAATTCAAATTTGAATTGTGCAAACATGTGCAAACTTGGTACTGTGCTAAAGAGCTGATTTTTGTGAGTGCACGGGAAAAAGAATCACCTAATTTGGATAAACAGAATAAAAGTTAGAGCTATATGAAGATTTGAGAAAATAAAATCTAAAAAGAAATAGGAAAGCAGCATAATTCGCTTGGAACTGTGCGAACTCCTGTTGAGTCTCCTGTAGCAACTACCACGTGGCATCTGCCCATTGGCTGGGCTCGTGTGCTCACCCAAAACAGAGGACGACGGCGGCGGTCTCGGGCGTCGACGACGGCGTGTCCCCGGCGGTGCTCCGGTGAGGTAGAAGAGGCAGGCGGATGCGGCTTCGAGCGGAGGAGGTGGTTGTGGGATCAAACGGCGATGGCGGGTCCTCTGCTGGCGGCGGTGGCTCGTGAACGGCGGCGATGCTTCGGCGGCGGCGGACGAACTCGTTCCTTTCCCTCTGCTGCGTTTCTAGCCACGAGAAGGTGTCAGCGAGGTGCGGCTGCGATAGGGGAATCGGAGGGAGCAGGCGGAGCGGCTGGGTGACCTCTTACGGCAGCACAACTGGCCGGCGAATGGCGGCGGTCGGCGGAGCTCCTCCCGAGATCCAACTCGCGCGGTCGCGTGCGTGCGGCAGCAGGAGAAGGGCAGAGGGGGCGCGGGGCTTCCTTGAGGGCTTGGGCACGCCCTAGACGTCTCGAGCGTGCACGGGGTGGCCCGGTGCTCGAGTTCGACTCGGGCTCGCGCTCGGGTGCGCGTGTGCGTGCGGCGTGCGGTGTCCGGCTCGGTGGAGGAATACAGACAGGGGCGGGGTCCACCGGTCAGCGTGAGGGGCAGCGGGTCGGACCGGGTGTGGGGTTGCGGGTCGGGCGAACCGCTTCGCAGGGCTAGCTGGGTCGCGCGGTGGCTGGCTGGCTGCGGGCCGGCTGGCTTGCTGGGCCGTGCTGCGGCTGCGCTGCGTCGCTGGCTGGCTGGTGGGCTGGGCCGCTGGCTAGCCGGCCGGCTGGCTGGCTGGCCTTTGTTTTTTTTATATAAACAAAAACTACAGCAGCAGAAACAGAAATAAATAAAATAAAATAGACAATATAAATTCTAAATAAAAATACTTAGGCACACAGTAAACATAGCTCTATAATTATAAACTACAGGAACACTAGTTCCAAAACTAATGCAATTTTGTAAAATTATTTTGATGCATTTGGTCACTCCAACAGCAAATAAAATCACAAATAAAATATGGATTATTAATTCTATGCCCCTGGTTTCTTAGTTGTGCTCACTTTTCCCCGTGCGTGAATTTTGTGTCCTTTTTGAGCATTTTTTCGGGGGGAAAAGTGAGGAAAATGTGAAAGCAAAAAACCCGAGACATGGGGAAAAGTGAGGAAAAAGTTAACGAATGGGGAAAAGTGAGCACAACTAAGAAACCGGGGGCATATAATTAATAATCCCAATAAAATACTTTGAAGATTGCAAAAATTACCAGAACATATCATATGAACTGGAAACAATATTCTGCACATTATGAACATTTTTAAATACAGGGGAGAAGTCATGTTATCTCCACTCCAATAAATTGCCTTTAGTTGCATAATGATTTGAATATTAAGAAGAAGCAAATAATGCATGGAAAAATATGGGATGCATATGAATGATCTATTAACATCCAAATTAGGAAAATTGGGATGTTACAGACCGGCACAGGCAGTGGCGTTCCCGCACTGAGGGAGGAGACACGGGGCATACCATGGGAAGTCGATGTGCGGGGACACCGGAGTGGACCGCGGGCCGCGACGCTACGACTCGAAGGGGCGACGTAACGACAACAGGCGGGTCGGGACGATAGCGGGAAGACCTTGGGGTGGCGGCGGTGACCGCGGGCCGCGGCGCTATAGCCCGAAGGGAAGGACGAGGACTAGGATTCCACCTCTTCCCCCTTGGCCGCGCCCTAGGGCTTGGAGGGGATGTTCCCCACGTCCCTCCACCTATATATAGAGGGGGAGGGAGCGCCCCAAGAGGACACACCAAGCCCTTGGCGCCCCTCTCTCTTCCGTTACTCCGTAGCTCTTCCGTTCTCGTTCTAGTAGCGCTGGGCGAAGCCCTGCTGAACTAGCTCCACCACCATTATCACTACGCCATCATGCTGGTTGTGATCCCATCTACTTCTCCGCTTTCTCTTGCTGGATCATGAAGAGGAGACACCATCGATCCGCACATGTACTAAACTCGGAGGTGCCCTCCGTTCGGCACTGGATCGGTTGGATCGTGATCGGATCGCGAATGGTATGACTACATCAACCGCGTTATACACTTCCCCTCTCGTAGTTGTTGTATGTATCCATGCATCGTGTAGTTTTTGTGCTGTCCATACAAACAATTTCTTTATATTCTGTATGGTGATACACTGATATGCACGCTTACGATGTCCAAGATGAGATAATCTTGTTGGCAATCTGATGCATCAATCAACATCATTCAAAAAAGTTCCAAGAGTAGCAGTCCATTAGGATAGGCGGCTCAGTGGAAGATCAGACGACCAAAAACTACTAAGATGTGGAATCAGGCGTGAGAGAGCTGGCATTAGCCTCAGTTTTACTGTCCTAAATTTCAGCATCTTCTTCGCCCGTATCTGGCGAATCGATGAACTCGTTAAGTCCTCCTTTGGTTGATAGGATAAAAATGTTAAAGGAATAGGAAAATTATTGGAAGTGAGATGACATGCATCTCAATTCCTATGGAGGAAGAGATGCCATTTGATGCATAGGATAGGAATTTTCCATTAAGTCTGAGCTAATGTTTTTTAAGTGGGTCCGCACTCGAGGGTGGACGCCGGGGCTGGAGTGGCCATCGGCAGGAGCGAGCTAGGGCTTCCTCATGCCTCGTGGCCTTGCTCCCCTGCATGGAGTAGCGGTGTTGTGCTGTCTGGGAAGGAGACGATCATACGACAAGCAACGAACCCCGAATCATCCTATGGGAGTTGTCGTTTGACATTTTTAGAAGCGGACATGAAAGCTCATTGTTAGATCTTCTACCACTACATTGACATCAACAGCTGGGACAAAAAATCAAAGGACTGATTGGTTTCATCGAGCTTTTTTTCAACCTCCATGGTGATGCCTTCTTCCCCTTGCTCGATGGTGGCAAGTGTTTTGCCAGAAGTGGTGGCTAGAGGACCTCCGGTGAGGTTGTTGGAAGCAGTAGGACCACAGTGCAATCTACTCCCTCTGTTCCATAATATATAAGAGTGTTTTTCACAAGTATAATGTAAAAAACAATCTAATATTATGGGACAGAGGGAGTAAGTTTTATCTGCACACAAGAGAAGTTCATGCTTGTGTTGCAAAATCGGTGTATATGTAAAGATCTTGTCCTGGTTTCATGAATTGGCTAAGATTTTTGAAAAGTCTCACTTGGGAAGGACAACTATGGTCTTGATATATATATATGTTGACTTTCCCACTTTTCTTTTGAGCAGGCTACTTCAATTTTAGGTGAGCAGGCAGGGATCACAAGCATCGGTATTGCATTCCTGAATCTCACATACACAGGTAAGTAATATTCTCCCTCACATAAAGTTCTTTTAATGCATGTATAGAGTTTTTCTCACTTTCTGTCTAGCTACCTGCCACATTCATTTCTTTCCGCGGCACCGTATAGTTTATACCTCGGAGAGGTCATTTTTGTGCATGATGTTATGGTGTAGCTACCATTAGCTTTACTGGAGCAGAGTAACATTTAATAGGAATTCCACCATAAATATTTACCCAGATACAACATTCTTCTCTGGAATTTGAGTTTTTTCCAGAAGGTTTAGGATCTAAGGATGAGCTATCAGTGGTACTGATTATACAACAAGTTTGTACAAAATGTTCGCTGGTGTTGGGTGTGTACCTTTTATCACTTCTATATCCCCTTATTGTGTTGCACTGTTTCTAGAAAGTAGGCCATTTGTTGCAGGCTTTCAAGCGTGTGCTATAACCTGAAGGAGAAAGAGTTCATTATTGACCAGCGGTTAAAAGAAGGTTCGGTATTTTACCTCATTTTCCATCCCCACAATAGCACTTTATGTTAGTTCGAACAATATCTCAATGCATTATTTACACACCTAGCTTGTGCTGTGTGACCAAAATTGGTAAACTGTAACCGTGGTAATACTACACTTTATTCAGAAGTAGTAGGAGGAGATAAAGCTAGGTGTTGCATATAGAACGGTGGTGAACCCTCTTAGAGCTGGCCTTCAAAGTTGGATATCATCTACAGTAACCTCACCACATCCATAGATCAACTAAACAAACAAAAAGCACTTAAAATCTTTACTGGTATCCAGGATGTGTTGTTTGACCATCTAAGCAAACTGGCCCACTATGCTAAGGAATTAAGACAATTCAGTTACTTGATCGTACTATTTTGTATGCAGAAATTGGAAGCGGGCTTAGAAAAACCACCAAGCTTGAAAGCAGAAAAGGATGCACACACTCACCATTATTATCTTCCTGTGATAATTTTAGGCTTGTACGACGAAACTTGAAGAGGCAATTTTAGTTGGTGGTGTGCTTTAAAATTTCATATTGTTGTTCGGTGTTTCTCCATAATCGTGTCTTCTATTTTTTTAGAATTTTCTAGCATATGAACTATCACATGAATTTTCCTAGCTCTGGTGGTTGTGCCGCCGAGGACATCGGCGGCGGAGTCAAAGGCAATTTGTACTGGGACATCATGGCCGAGCCGCAGGACCTCCGCCTTGACGAGCTGCTGGACCTCCGCCTCGACGAGATGCCGGACCTCGGCCGCCCTCTGGTTTTTATGGCACGGTCCCTTCCCCTCTCCACCAAATCTTGACTTGTGTGTTTTTTTGCTCTGCACTGATTGTATTGCCATTGTTATAACTATTCTTAATCCACTTTTGATACGGTGGCCCGCTCCAGCTGGAACAGTTTTGTAGAGACAAATTGGAAGAGTGCAGCTGCCATGGCTCATGGAATTGGAAGAATTTATGCTTTTTTTCTACTCAGAAAGGAAGCTATTTTTTCTGGATCGTAGATAGAAAGGATGCAACTTTGTCACGGGTAGTAGATACAAAGTTCAGTGTCTACAACATATAAACCGTAAGCCGTGCTTCCGGTTTCGGCATATAAACTTTTTTGGTCACACAATATGATTTTTTACCATTTCACATAGACAACCTATCATTTGTGGTTCACCACATTTACATGCTCTGATTCCCACGCTCATGTGAATAAGTATATGATAGAAATTTCAAAGTATCGTGTCAGTTAGAATTATCACATGGGTACCCATTTTTCTCCATGAAAATACCTCATGTAATGCTATGTTCCATATTTTCTACATTATGATAAGTTCATAGTTTATATATTGTTTCAACATTATATTTTGTACTAAGACATGCAGCCATATATTCTATTTCTGCTTCAATATATTCTCCCATGTGCATTCTAATAGACAATTGGCCCTCTTTTTTGTGATAATGAACTACGTGATTAATGGTAGTCCTTGATGAAATGCCACTTATAAGTTAGTCTACTATCTCAAGTCAGATTCGATAATAATTTATTTTACATTGCCATCTTTCTTGATTACGTACCGTGTCGTTTAGATGATCTCAGGTAATTAGATCCAACACCCAAATTCAATTTGAGTTGCTTTTAAATGCTTTTGGGAGGCAGATGATGTTGATATGCTACATTGTAGTTTATGTTTGGTAGGCTATGATATTTTTGCCCTAAAATGTCACATTTCTTAATTCCAAATTTAATTATTGTAGGCTGAACATGAGCATGTCTGTTTGTGGTGTTGAGGTAAAGCTCAGTTTGTTACACAACACAGCCAAGGGCATGTCGTGGACCATGTATAGCAAGCTTGGCAGCGTGTGCAGGTTGACATGCTACATTAATATGTATTTTAAAATGTTACAACGCATGGCCATTCGGCTATTCTATAACTTAATGCTTATATTGTTAGCATAGACCTTTTAGCTAAACATGGTTATGTGAGAAAGAAAAAGAGTACTATTAAATCTTACTTATTTATTTCATATAACCGTTTATTTTAGTGAGGACAATACTTTTGTAAAGTCGACACTGCTCATTTGCATATTTTCAACTATATACGAAAAGCTAAAGTCAGATTATGTTTGGGTAACCTAATCTAAGGTTTAGACTATATGTGTCATGATATAGACTGCATTGCTCATCCTTCTACTTTTCTCTATTTTTTTTCTTGTTCTACAGCTATCTTCGGGAGTGAAATGAGATAATACAGAGCATGGCATGTGCCGATAGCATGTAAGTTTTTTTTTCTTATTTGTTACCTAATCTCCAGTCTCATTTCCTATTCCAAGATATGTTTTACTTCTCGCCACTTCCAGTATGCAAGTACCGTTAATCAGCTATTGCTCTATCTTATTTTGATTAGTTTATCGCATAGCATTGGTCGCAAATGACTTTAAGCTAATTTAATAGCACGTTGTTAGTCCGTAAGGTTCCCATGACCAATTGTAATGAGCGGGCCCCATTAGCATCTCCAGGTACGAGAACCATGTAATAATAATAACATGCACCTGGGTGCTCATACAGTACACCCGCAGCAACAAAGGCTCCTTGAAACACACGCTCAATGGCCTGCAAATTAGTTTTTTCCGAAGAAATCAGCTTTGCTGGTTTGAGTAAGCGTCAACGGCATTCCTAGCTAGGGCCAACAACAATAAGGTGAGAGCTATCACAGTGACGGATATAATGCTAGAGGAGCTGAATTGCTTACCTTATGATGATATTCTAATGAGGGATCCGTAGTTTGTTTCTAGCAATCTTTGTATCATTTCCTTAATTCCATGGTTATGTAGTTATAACTACTCTCTTGTATTTCATATACGTTCATCTAGGAAATTGGAGGAGCTGAATTCTATATTGGTTCCTTGTTGACCTTTGACCCTGCTGATGCAGTTCTATATTGTACAGGTATAAATTCCAAATATCAAACTTCCAATAATATTTAAATTCTTTAGTAATAACTCTGCATTAGTGTCATCTTTAAGGCTCAGAAACTCGTACCAAAAAAATTGCTTGGTCATACAATCTGAATTTTGACCATTTCACACACACAACTTATCATTTGTGGTTCCGTCAATATCACATACAATCCAATAATTGGACAATATATACTTATACAAGATAATGCATTTTAGTTGGGCTGAATTATACGATATTTACATATCAATGTTATTGCTCATAGTCATTTGCCAACATTGTGCAAATCGTTTCCACCAAAGAATATGTAGTGTTATTTTTAAAATTGTGATAGGTTATGTTCTTCATTTTTACTCCCTTCCTCATCTCATTCTTGATAACCGAAGCGTCATTGCTTTCCTTTCAAGTAATGTATGTTGGCAAAAAGAAGGTTTTCTAGCTCTCGAATCATTGGCAGTTGTGTTCTTGTTTTATGTCTTTAATAGCATGAACAAATATATGTTCAGGTGATAGCACTTGTGGAAGGATTAGCCCACCAGTGCTCAGAGGGAACATGCATTCTAAGCCAGATTCAAGTGGTCTGCTCCAGCCTTCAACAAGTCAATCTTGTTTAGTACTATGGAGTGCAAACTATGCAGATGATGTTTGTGTTTAGAAGTTTCTACTAAAACACATATAACTCTTTGTGTGGGTCAGGTGCCCCCTTTCTCATATAATTGAGCTGTGTTCACTTTGAGTGTAACTTGTAGCCTTGTAAATTAAAGAGAACATGTGTTGATTCCCCAGTTTATAGCTGAAACCCTGCACGCCAAAGTTGAACAAGATATGTTTGAGCTAAAGATATTCAAATCCAAGGCTGAGGCTAATATTGTAGATATGCCCAAGGCTTTGAATAAAATAATCTGGTGTGTTGCTCGGATGGAGACATTGGAGCAATTTAGTGTGAATATACACCCCTTTTTCAACGAGAATGGAACTAATAGCGATATGTGCTTTTGTTTGTGTGTTTAAGCATATTGTTTTTGTTTTATGTTTTCACATATAAGGATGCGTATAACCACCTTGTGAGAACAAACTTGAATAGATGCTTGCTAGAGAATACTTGTATTAGTCAAGAGGTGCCGTGCAAGCTTACTGCTAGTTCAGTTAAAAAGGAATTACAAGTAGACATCATCTAAAGAAAAAAGAACTTACCACCAAGAACAACGCTCATGCTCACAGTATTTATTTATTTTTGCCTACAATGCATCAAGCTAGCTAGCCGGCCAACAATTAAAAAGCCGGCCAGAATAAACAAATGGATATTCATCGGGTTGCAATGAAAAGTCAAATGCTCTCTGAATCCGCTTTTCTCTGATCGGCATATGCAAGTCAAGCAAAGCTACAGCTCGAGATGGCAGCGAAGCCTCTCTCCAGTGGCGCCGCCCACCAGTCAGTGCCTGGACGCTACGTACTCCCGGTGCACAAGAGGCCGTCTCCTTCCGTGAATGGCAAGGTGGCGCCGACGGTGCTGCCTGTAGTTGATCTCGGCGGGGACGACGACGGCAGGATCGCCGAGGAGATCGTCCGCGCGGGGCGGGAGTTCGGTTTCTTCCAGTTGGTCAACCACGGCGTGCCGGAGGAGGTGATGGGCGCCATGATGCGCGCCGCGGAGGAGTTCTTCGGGCTGCCGGCGGATGAGAAGATGGCGTACTACTCGACCGACGGCAAGAAGCTCCCGCGGTTCCACACGAGCCTCCGGAACGGCGCCGGCGAAGAGGTCCTGTACTGGCGGGACTGCCTCAAGCTCGGCTGCCACCCGACGGAGTGGCCGGACAAGCCGCGCGGGCTCGGGGCGGTGCTGGAGCCGTACACGGCCGCCGTGAGGGCAGCAGCGCGGCGAGTTCTGCTCCTCGCCGCTGTCGGGCTGGGGCTCGAGGAGGAACACTTCGAGGGGTCGCTCAGCGGCGGTGGGATGATGAACGTGAACCACTACCCGCCGTGCCCGGACCCGAGCCTCACCCTCGGCGCCGGGCCGCACTGCGACCCTGGCCTCGTCACCGTGCTCATGGAGAACGTCGGCGGCGGCCTACAGATGCTGCTCCACGGCGACGGTGACACTGGGAGCGGCGGGATGATGTGGGTTGACGTGGACGCCGCGCCGGGGGCGCTGGTCCTCAACTTTGGGCATCAGATGGAGGTGGTCAGCAACGGGCGCTTGCGCAGCGCCGAGCACCGCGTCGTCACCGGCGCGCGCGCCGCGCGGACCTCGCTGGCGACGTTCGTGTGGCCCGAGCCGGGGTGCACCGTCGTGCCGGCGCAGGAGCTGGTGCTGGCCACAGGCGAGGCGCCTCTAGCTCTATACAAGCCCTACTCCTACGGCGAATTTCTCGGTGCGTACGTCGCCGAGGGTGGGGTCAGGAAAGCCGTCATGGCGCATCTCAAGCAATGATCACCTGTCAGCTTAATTTCCTGCACATGCGTTTCTTCTTCCAGCAAATTTGAGTAAGGGTTTTTCTTATGGTGTCAGTAAAGTTCTTCCAAGTTGTTTTTTCACGAGAAATGATCGTAAGTTCGTAACTCAGATGATTCTGTAGCAATGCTACATCTACGCTCTACGGGCACATTGTTACGTGTCTTACGTAAAGAATGATTTTGGGCGAATGGTTTTCTTTTGAGCGTAGCGATGGATCGGTCAGCCCCTGAAAGCCCAATCAACCACACGCCTTCAGAAAAGTTTGAAGAGTAGTACTAGCTCATTAGGACAGGCGGCTCAGTGGAAGATCAGATGGCCAAAAACTACTGACATGCGAAATCCGATGGCCGTAAATGTTGAAGGCGTGAGAGAGCTGGCTTTAGCCTCAGTTTTACTATCCTAAATTTCAGCACCTTCATCGTCCGAAATCTGACAAGTCGATGAACTCGTTAAATATGAATTCGTCAAGGTCCATGTTTTCATAGCCACCATTCCACGATCGAGTCCATCGGTGGCCTACAAATGACCAAAAGAATGAAAAACCTGCTCCGACGTTTCATTGAACACATGAAGTGGGAGGTGTATATTTATGCGAGTCGGACGTACCGGGGTGGCGTCCGATGGCAGCACGGTCAGCGACGTTGTGGGTTGGGGCCTCCGGAAGCTGTGGGTTGGGGATGACGATGACGTAACTACAGTGGCGGTCCGGCTGGCGGTTGTGCGAACGAGGTGGAAAAGAGAAGAGGAATAGGGCAGGGCAGGGTAGGCAAGGAGGGGGATGCCTTTAAGCGAATTTGTGCCTACCATATTTTTCCTAGGAAAACACACGAAATTCTCCACACAAAAACACAAGTTTAGCAATCCAACACACAAAACACAAAAAATCAACTTTACAAATAACTGTTCACATCCAACACATTGTATCCTAACTAAGACCTTCGATTTAGCACTTCAGTTTCAATACAAGTGCAGAAGAGCATATGAAGACTTGGTTCTTTGTCACTCAGCTCATTCGTAATTAAGTTCAATGATTTCATTAAGGAAAAACATTAAACATGTAGCATTATTGCCGGAGTTGTCTGTTTGCCTCCCCTATGCTTAAATCCTGGTGTCGCTCCGGCAAACAGAACCTGACAGGCGCCACTACACGTCGCATGCCTATCCTCCATGCTTGCTTGCGTGCGCTCCTCCCCTCCTCGCAAACACGACGACACTGGTGTCATGGACTCAATGTTGCCCTTCTCCGTTTTGGCAATTTCCACTTCTTGACACCAAGTTTTTCAACAACTTACGGACCTGTAGTCATCTTAAAAAGTGGTCATGTTTATTGGCTTGGCTGTTTTATTTCTATGGTTCAAGGGGGGTTTGAATTTTGACAAAGTTTCGCTTTTGTATCCTCGGCCGCTTCATTTTTGTTTTATGTTCATTTCCAACTATGCTTTTTTGCATAGTCTTGCTAATTCTCAGTCAACTAAGATTTCGTTCTGTCTAAGTCAATGCTATATTTGTGAGATCTTACATTGAGATCATTATTCGATAAAGAAAAAAATATATCTCAATGTAACATTTATGCATTTTTTTTCTGTTTTTCCTTTTTCTTTTCTTTCTCACATGTTATAATACTTGATTGAAACTTGGTTACGTCTCAGTCGGAGTCGGCTGACACTTAGCCACATCATTTTCGTATTTGTCTTCAAAATATCTACATTCGTTATCACATCTGATAATTTTTATAGAAAGAAATACGATAACACTGGATTTCTTTCATTCACATTTCTATTTGCCTCCTCCTATGTTTACTTCCATGGCTTATTTGGTCGCCCAGTTGACCTCCTGCGCAGTCTCCACCAAACCTAACAACGGATGCGCGCGCGTGCATCATGTGCTCAAATTCAGCGGGCACCGGCCGATGCGCTAATTAATGCATGGCAGATTGCATCGAACGTCGGTGATCGTTTAACAACTGATTCCGTGGAAACGAAGTGAGCAAATGATCCAAGAGCCCAATGAGGTAGCTACACGCAGCTAGCACTGCACCGTTAACCAGCTAGGCTAACATGGCAACGTGCATGCGATTACTCTGGTGCCAAGTCTAGCAAAAAATTGTATATTATGGAGGTGATAAAGAGTTCGTCGGTGCAAGCTTTTACATCAATACAGATGACTCTAAATATCAATCTGGATGCATATTTAAAGTGAGAGCAATTAGCTAGAGTAGCTCCATTCAAAGCATTGTAGACATAGAAAATTACGAAATACATACAGATCTGAATGTAACAGATCCACTCACTAAACTTCTCTTACGAAGAAAAACATGTTCACACCTTAGTACTCTTTGGGTGTTAATCATATGGCGATGTGAACTAGATTATTGACTCTAGTAAGTACTTTGGGTCTTGATCACATGGCGATGTGAACTATGGGTATTATTCACATAAGGATGTGAACTATCGGTATTAAATCACATGACGATGTGAACTAGATTATTGACTCTAGTGCAAATGGGAGACTGAAGGAAATATGCCCTAGAGGCAATAATAAAGTTGTTATTTATATTTCCTTATATATCATGATAAATGTCTTTTATTCATGCTAGAATTGTATTAACCGGAAACTTGATACATGTGTGAATACATAGAGAAAACAGAGTGTACCTAGTATGCCTCTTCTAGACTAGCTCGTTGATTAAAGATGGTTAAGTTTCCTAACCATAGAGATGTGTTGTCATTTGATCAACGTGATCACATCATTAGGAGCATGATGTGATGGACAAGACCCATCCGTTAGCTTAGCACTATGATCGTTTAGTTTTACTGCTATTGCTTTCTTCATGACTTATACATTTTCCTCTGACTATGAGATTATGCAACTCCCGAATACCGGAGGAATACCTTGTGTGCTATCAAACATCACAACGTAACTGTGTGATTATAAAGATGCTCTACAGGTGTCTCCGAAGGTGTTTGTGGTGTTGGCATAGATCGAGAATATGATTTGTCACTCCGAGTGTCGGAGAGGTATCTGTGGGCCCTCTCGGTAATACACATCATAATAAGCCTTGCAAGCAAACGACTAATGAGTTAGTCACGAGATGATGTATTACAAAACGAGTAAAGAGTCTTTCCGGTGACGAGTTTGAACTAGGTATGATGATACCGACGATCGAATCTCGGGCAAATAACATACCGATGAAAAAGGGAACAACGTATGTTGTTATGCGGTTTGACCAATAAAGATCTTCGTAGAATATGTAGGAACCAATATGAGCATCCAGGTTCCGATATTGGTTATTGACCGGAGATGAGTCTCGGTCATGTCTACATAGTTCTCGAACCCGTAGGGTCCGCACGCTTAACGTTCGATGACGATCGGTATTATGAGTTTATGTGTTTTGATGTACCGAAGGTAGTTCGGAGTCCCGGATGTGATCATGGACATGACGAGGAGTCTCGAAATGGTCGAGACATAAAGATCGATAGATTGGAAGGCTATGTTTGGACACCGGAATGATTCCGGATGATTTCGGGCATTTACCGGAGTACCGAGAGGTTACCAGAACCCTATGAGGAGTCAATGGGCCTTATTGGGCCTTAGTGGAAGAGAGGAGGAGGCAGCCAAGTGGAGGGCGCCCCCCAAGCCCAATCCGAATTGGATGGGGGGCCGGCCCCCCTTTCCTTTCTCCCTCTCTCCCTCTTCCTTCTTCTCCTACTCCTACTAGGAAAGGGGGAAACCTACTCCTAGTGGCAGTAGGAATCCCCCCTTGGGCGCGCCATAGAGAGGCCAGCCATCCCCTCCTCCCCTCCTTTATATACGTGGCCAGGGGGCACCCCATAGACACACAAGTTGATTTCTTAGCCGTGTACGGTGCCCCCTCCACTGTTACACACCTCGGTCATATTGTCGTGGTGCTTAGGCAACGCCCTGCGTCGGTAACTTCATAAACACCGTCACCACGCCGTCGTGCTGATGAAACTCTTCCTCGGCCTCAAATGGATCAAGAGTTCGAGGGACGTCACCGAGCTGAACGTGTGCAGATAGCGGAGGTGCCGTGCGTTCGGTGCTTGTTTGGTTGGATCGCGAAGACATTCGACTACATCAGCCCCGTTACTAAGCGCTTCCGCTTTAGGTCTACGAGGGTACGTGGACACACTCTCCCCGCTCGTTGCTATGCTTCTCGTAGATAGATCTTGCGTGATCGTATGTAATTTTTTTGAAATACGACGTTCCCCAACAGTGACATCATGAGCCAGGTCTATGCATAGATGATATGCACGAGTAGAACACAATGAGTTGTGGGCGATTATAGTCATACTGCTTACCAGCATGTCATACTTTGATTCGACGGTATTGTGAGATGAAGCGGCCCGGACCGACATTACGCGTACGCTTACACGAGACTGGTTTCACCATTACGAGCACTCATTGCTTAAAGGTGACCGGCGGGTGTCTGTCTCTCTCACTTTAGTTGAATCGAGTGTGACTACGCCCGGTCCTTGTGAAGGATAAAATAACACACTTGACAAAAAATCATTGTGGTTTGATGCGTAGGTAAGAACGGTTCTGCTAAGCCCGTAGCAGCCACGTAAAATTTGCAACAACAAAGTAGAGGACGTCTAACTTGTTTTTGCAGGGCATGTTGTGATGTTATATAGTCAAGACATGATGAGTTATACGTTATTGTATGCGATGATCATGTTTTGTAAATTATTGACAACCGGTAGGAGCCTTATGGTTGTCTCTTTATTGTATGAATTGCGAAATCCATGTAATTGCTGTACTTTATCACTATGAGTTACCGATAGTAGTAGTAGCAATAGTTGGCAAGACGACCACGACGCTACGATGAAGATCATGGTGTCAAGCCGGTGACGATGGAGATCACGACGATGCTTTGAAGATGGAGATCAAAAGCACAAGATGACGATGGCCATATCATGTCACATATTTTGATTTCATGTGATGTTTATTTTATTATGCTTCTTATTTTGCTTAGTACGGCGGTAGCATTATAAGATGATCCCTTACAAAATTTCAAGGTACAAGTGTTCTCCCTGAGTATGCACCGTTGCGAAAGTTTGTCGTGCCGAGACACCACGTGATGATCGGGTGTGATAAGCTCTACGTTCAAATACAACGGGTGTAAGACAGTTTTGCACATGCAGAATACTCGGGTTAAGCTTGACGAGCCTAGCATGTACAGACATGGCCTCGGAACACTAGAGACCGAAAGGTTGAGCGTGAATCATATAGTAGATATGATCAACATAAGATGTTCACCATTGAAAACTACTCCATCTCACATGATGATCGGACATGGTTTAGTTGATTTGGATCACGTGATCATTTAGATGACTAGAGGGATGACTATCTAAGCAGGAGTTCTTCAGTAATATGATTAATTGAACTTTAATTTATCATGAACTTAGTCCTGATAGTTTTTGCATATCTATGTTGTTGTAGATCAATGGGCCGTGCTACCGTTCCCTTGAATTTTAATGCATTCCTAGAGAAAGCTAAGTTGGAAGATGATGGTAGCAACTACACAAACTGAGTCCGTAACTTGAGGATTATCCTCATTGTTGCACAGAAGAATTATATCTTGGAAGCACCGCTAGGTGACATGCCTGCTGCAGGAGCAACTCCGGACGTTATGAACGTCTGGCAAGCTCGTTCTAATGACTACTCGATAGTACAATATGCCATGCTTTACGACTTAGAATCGGGACTTCAAAGACTTTTTGAACGTCATGGAGCATATGAGATGTCCCAAGAGTTGAAGTTAATATTTCAAGCAAATGCCCGAAATGAGAGATATGAAGTCTCCAATAAGTTCTATAGCTGCAAGATGGAGGAGAACAGTTCTATCAGTGAACACTTACTCACAATGTCTGGGTACTACAATCACATGACTCAACTTGGATGCAAAGTTGATGAAGATAGTGTTATTGATAGAGTTCTTCAATCACTGCCACAAAGCTATAAAGGCTTCGTGATGAACTATAATATGCAAGGTATGCAGAAGACTATTCCCGAGCTCTTCGCTATGCTCAAAGCTGTGGAGGTAGAAATAAAAAGGAGCATCAAGTGTTGATGGTTAACAAGACCACTAGTTTTAAGAAAAAGGGCAAGGGAAAGAAGGGGAACTTCAAGAAGAATAGCAAGACAGTTGCTACTCCCGCGAAGAAACCCAAGTTTGGAGCCAAGCCTGAAACTGAGTGCTTCTACTGCAAAGGGACTGGACACTGGAAGCGGAACTGCCCCAAGTATTTGGCGGATAAGAAGGATGGCAAAGTGAACAAAGGTATATTTGATATACATGTTATTGATGTGTACCTTACTAATGCTCGTAGTAGCACCTAGGTATTTGGTACTGGTTCGGTTGCTAATATTTGTAACTCGAAATAGGGGCTACGGATTAAACGAAGATTAGCTAAGGACGAGGTGACGATGCGCGTGGGAAATGGTTCCAAAGTCGATGTGTTCGCCATCGGCACACTACCTCTACATCTACCTTCGGTATTAGTTTTAGACCTAAATAATTGTTATTTGGTGCCAGCGTTGAGCATGAACATTATATCTGGATCTTGTTTGTTGTGAGACGGTTATTCATTTAAATCAGAGAATAATGATTGTTCTATTTATATGAGTAATATCTTTTATGTTCATGCACCCTTGATGAATGGTCTATTTTTGTTGGATCTCGACCGTAGTGATACACATATTCATAATGTTGAAGCCAAAAGATGCAAAGTTGATAATGATAGTGCAACTTATTTGTGGCACTACCGTTTAGGTCATATTGGTGTAAAGCGCATGAAGAAACTCCATGCTAATGGACTTTTGGAATCACTTGATTATGAATTACTTGGTGCTTGCAAACCATGCCTCATGGGCAAGACGACTAAAACTCCGTTCTCCGGAACAATGGAGCGAGTAACTGATTTATTGGAAATCATACATACTGATGTATGCGGACCAATGAGTGTTGTGGCTCGCGAAGGGTATCGTTATTTTCTGACCTTCACTGATAATTTGAGCAGATATGGGTATATCTACTTGATGAAGCACAAGTCTGAAACATTTGAAAAGTTCAAAGAATTTCAGAGTGAAGTAGAGAATCATCGTAACAAGAAAATAAAGTTTCTACGATCTAATCGCGGAGGCGAATATTTGAGTTACGAGTTTGGTCTTAATTTGAAACAATGTGGAATAGTTTCAGAGCTCACGCCACCTGGAACACCACAGCGTAATGGTGTGTTCGAACGTCGTAACCGTACTTTATTAGATATGGTGCGGTCTATGATGTCTCTTACCGATTTACCACTATCGTTTTTGGGTTATACTTTAGAGACAACTGCATTCACGTTAAATAGGGCACCATCTAAATCCATTGAGACGACGCCTTATGAACTGTGGTTTGGCAAGAAACCCAAGTTGTCGTTTCTTAAAGTTTGGGGCTGTGATGCTTATGTGAAAAAGCTTCAACCTGATAAGCTTGAACCCAAGTCAGAAAAATGTGTCTTCATAGGATACACAAAGGAAACTGTTGGATACACCTTCTATCACATATCCAAAGGCAAGATATTCGTTGCTAAAAATGGATCCTTTCTAGAGAAGGAGTTTTTCTAGAAAGAAGTGAGTGGGAGGAAAGTAGAACTTGATGAGGTAATTGTACCTTCTCCCAAATTGGAAAGTAGTTTATCACAGAAATTAGTTCCAGTGATTCCTACACCAATTAGTGAGGAAGCTGATGATGATGATCATGAAACTTCAGATCAAGTTACTACAGAACCTCGTAGGTCAACCAGAGTACGTTCCACACCAAGTGGTACGGTAGCCCTGTTCTGGAAGTCATGTTACTAGACCATGATGAACCTACGAAATATGAGGAAGTGATGATGAGCCCAGATCCCGCAAAATGGCTTGAGCCATGAAATATGAGATGGGATTCATGTATGAGAACAAAGTATGGACTTTGGTTGACTTGCCCGATGATCTGCAAGCCATTGAAAATAAATGGATCTTTAAGAGGAAGACTGACGCCGATGGTAATGTTACCATCTACAAAGCTCGACTTGTTGCGAAAGGTTTTCGACAAGTTCAAGGAGTTGACTACGATGAGACTTCCTCACCCGTAGCTATGCTTAAGTCTGTCCAAATCATGTTAGCAATTGCCGCATTTTATGATAATGAAATCTGGCAAATGGATGTCAAAATTCCATTCCTTAATGGATTTCTCAAAGAAGAGTTGTATATGATGCAACCAGAAGGTTTTGTCGATCCTAAAAGTGCTAACAAAGTGTGCAAGCTCCAGCGATCCATGTATGGACTGGTGCAAGCATCTCGAAGTTGGAATATATGATTTGATAAGGTGATCAAAGCATATAGTTTTATATAGACTTATGGTGAAGCCTGTATTTACAAGAAAGTGAGTGGGAGCACTACAACATTTCTGATAAGTATATGTGATGTAGAATTTTCTGGAAAGCATAAAGGATTGTTTAAAAGGAGTTTTTCAATAAAAGACCTCGGTGAAGCTGCTTACATATTGGGCAGCAAGATCTATAGAGATAGATCAAGACCCTTGATAAGACTTTCGACGAGTACATACCTTGATAAGATTTTGAAGTAGTTCAAAATGGATCAGTCAAAGAAGGAGTTCTTGCCTGAATTGTAAGGTGTGAAGTTGAGTAAGACTAAAAACCCGACCACGACAGAAGATAGAGAAAGAATGAAAGTCATTCCCTATGCCTCAACCATAGGTTCTATAAAGTATGCCATGTTGTGTACCAAACCTATTGTGTACCTTGCCATGAGTTTGGCAAGGAGGTACAATAGTGATCCAGGAGTAGATCACTGGACATCGGTTAATATTATCCTTAGTAATTGGATGACTAAGGAAATGTTTCTCGATTATGGAGGTGATAAAGAGTTCGTCGATGCAAACTTTGACACCAATCCAGATGACTCTAAGTATCAATCTGGATGCATATTTAAAGTGGGAGCAATTAGCTAGAGTATCTCCATGTAGAGCATTGTAGACATAGAAAATTGCGAAATACATACGGATCTGAATGTAACAGACCCACTGACTAAACTTCTCTCACGAAGAAAAACATGATCACACCTTAGTACTCTTTGGGTGTTAATCACATGGCGATGTGAACTAGATTATTGACTCTAGTAAGCCCTTTGGGTGTTGGTCACATGGTGATGTGAACTATGGGTGTTATTCACATAACGATGTGAACTATCGGTATTAAATCACATGGCGATGTGAACTAGATTATTGACTCTAGTGCAAGTGGGAGACTGAAGGAAATATGCCCTAGAGGCACTAATAAAGTTGTTATTTATATTTCCTTATATATCATGATAAATGTACTTTATTCATGCTAGAATTGTATTAACCTAAAACTTGATACATGTGTGAATACATAGACAAAACAGAGTGTCCCTAGTATGCCTCTACTAGACTAGCTCGTTGATCAAAGATGGTTAAGTTTCCTAACCATAGACATGTGTTGTAATTTGATCAACGGGATCACATCATTAGGAGAATGATGTGATGGACAAGACCCATCTGTTAGCTTAGCACTATGATCGTTTAATTTTACTGCTATTGCTTTCTTCATGACTTATACATGCTCCTCTAACTATGAGATTATGCAACTCCCGAATACCAGAGGAACACCTTGTGTGCTATCAAACGTCACAACGTAACTGGGTGATTATAAAGATACTCTACAGTTGTCTCCAAAGGTGTTTGTGGTGTTGGCATAGATCGAGATTATGATTTGTCACTCCGAGTGTCGGAGAGGTATCTCTGGGCCCTCTCGGTAATACACATCATAATAAGCCTTGCAAGCAAACGACTAATTAGTTAGTCACGGGATGATGTATTACGGAACGAGTAAAGAGACTTGCCGGTGACGAGATTGAACTAGGTATGATGATACCGACGATCGAATCTCGGGCAAGTAACATACCGATGACAAAGGGAACAACATATGTTGTTATGCGGTTTGACCGATAAAGATCTTCGTAGAATATGTAGGAACCAATATGAGCATCTAGGTTCCGCTATTGGTTATTGACCGGAGATGAGTCTCGGTCAAGTTACATAGTTCTCGAACCCATAGGGTCCGCACGCTTAACGTTCGATGACGATCGGTATTATGAGTTTATGTGTTTTGATGTACCGAAGGTAGTTCGGAGTCCCGGATGTGATCACGAACATGACGGGGAGTCTCGAAATGGTCGAGACATAAAGATCAATACATTGGAAGGCTATGTTTGGACACCGAAATGGTTCCGGATGAGTTCAGGCATTTACCGGAGCACCGGGAGGTTACCGGAACCCCCCGGGAGTCAATGGGCCTTATTGGGCAATGGGCCTTATTGGGCCTTAGTGGAAGAGAGGAGGAGGCAGCCAAGTGGACCCCCCCCCCCCCCAAGCCCAATCCGAATTGGCTGGGGGGGTGGGGGGCTTTTCCTTTCTCTCTCTCTCCCTCTTCCTTCTTCTCCTACTCCTACTAGGAAAGGGGGAAACCTACTCCTAGTGGGAGTAGGAATCCCCCCTTGGGCGCGCCATAGAGAGGGCCGGCCCTTTCCTTCTCCCCTCGTTTATATACGTGGCTAGGGGGCACCCCATAGACACACACGTTGATTTCTTAGCCGTATACGGTGCCCCCTCCACTGTTGCACACCTCGATCATATTGTCGCGGTGCTTAGGCGAAGCCCTGCGTCGGTAACTTCATCAACACCGTAACCACGCCGTCGTGCTGACGAAACTCTCCCTCGGCCTCAACTGGATCAAGAGTTCGAGGGACGTCACCGAGCTGAATGTGTGCAGATCGCGCAGGTGCCGTGCGTTCGGTGCTTGATCGGTTGGATCACGAATACGTTCGACTACATCAACCGCGTTGCTAAACGCTTCCGATTTCGGTCTACGAGGGTACGTGGACACACTCTCCTCGCTCGTTGCTATGCTTCTCCTAGATAGATCTTGCGTGATCGTAGGCAAATTTTTTGAAATACTACGTTCCCCAACAATCCCTGCCAGCCGAAGGCGATGTCGAAAGAACCCTTCATAGTATATTGCATCCATGTGAAGTAGTCCGTGTACAGACCATGCACCCGCAATCGTATCTCGGGGAATAACTCTCTGCCCCTTTAAGGAACCCTTGAAGTTCAGTGCGTGCTCCTTTGCCTTCTCCATTTTCTCTTGGATGATCATCAACATCATCATTTCAGCATCTTCATCGCCCGAATCCGATGAATCGATGGAATCGTTAAATATGAATTCGCCAAGGTCCATGTTTCCATAGCCATCATTCCACGTCGAACCCATCGGTATGAAAAACTGCTCCAACATTTCATTGAACACACAGAGTGCGAGGTGTATATCTTTGGGAGTTGGACGTACGAGGGCGGCGTCCGATGGCAGCACGGTCAGCGAAGTTGTGTGTTGGGGACGGAGGTGAATAAGGTATGGCAGGAAAGAAGGGGAACCTGGCAGCGGCCACTAGGCATCGCATGCCTATCCTCCATGCCTGCTTGCATGCGCTCCTCACTGCCTCGCCAACACAACAACACCAGTGTCATGGACTCAGCGTTGCCTTTCTCCGTTTTGGCCATTTCCACTTCTCCCACACCAAGTCTTGCAACAACTTACGGACCTGTGGTCATCTTAACAAGTGATCATGTTTATTGGCTTGGTTGTTTTAATCTCCGGCTTTGCTACACCTACGAAGAGATTATTACGTTCTTTACGTAATGGCTGATCTGGCAACTTTTAATTTGTCATTTGTTGGCCGCCTGGGCCCACCCTAGAATCAGGGGGCGGTTGGTTTGATTGTGTTTTGGAAGATTACGTAGAGTACATAGCACCTCTTTCGTAGGTGTAGCATTTTCGTTTAATCTCTATGGTTCAAAGATGGTTTTGAATTTTGACAAAGTTTCGCTTTTGTACCCTTGACCGCCCAGTTGACCATGCACTCTCCCGAAACCCAACAACGGAATGTGCGCGCGTGCACCGTGTGCTCAAATTCACCGGGCGCCGGCCGATGCGCTAATTAAAGCCTCGTAGATCGCATCGAACTACCAATAGGAGAGTACATCGAACGTCGGTGGAACACCATCGATCTGTAAACAATGTGGCAGCGCTTCCACCGATCTGTCTGCAAAGAAGTGAGCGAACGATTCAACCGGCCCAATCAGCCGGCTTCACGTGGCCTGCTTGCGACTACTCCGGTGCCAAGTCTAGCAAACAAATGTGTATCTTGGGACGGTCAACTCATCATCATCTTTCTCAAGTTAGTACAGATCTCACTACACACGATCGACTGTAACAAGTTTGTTTAATTGCATGTTGCAAACGCTGGTTTGCTTAAGGTCATATAGCTAGCTAGGTAGCCACTGCGTGAAGCATCACTTGTGAGAAAGCTAACCCAAGATGGACAAGAAATGCAGCAGAGAGGAGTCGATCTCGCTGGAGGTTGAGGAGGCCCCGCCTTGCACGGGGAAGAAGGCGCCCATCGTCAACCCCAGGCGATGGAGCTCCGCCGCGAATGCCGTGGCGGTGGCCTTGATCATGACGCTCCCGCCCATCCTTTTCATCTTCAGTGGCCACCTCGACGCGCCGGCGGTGTGGATCAAATCCACCGTCGCCGGATTAGGAGCGCCACGAGGTAATTGCACCATGTGTTCACTGCTTGTGCAAGTGTATTTTTCATCAGCTTGGTTCTTTCATGCTACGGATGCTCGTGGTTGCACTAGCGCCTAGTCTTTTTTTGGTGCTACTTTTGCCTAAAATTCCGATCTACCACCTGCAGAAGCAGAATCGTCCAAGAAAGACGTCCTTCTGGGGGGCCTTCTCCTTCCAGGATTCGACCAACAATCCTGCGCCAGCCGGTACCAGTCCGTCTACTACCGCAAGAACATGACACGCTCGCCGACACCGTATCTCATCGACCGGCTGCGGCGGCAGGAGGCGCTGCAGCGGCGCTGCGGTCCGGGCACGGAGGCGTACCGGAGAGCCTCCGACAGGCTGAATTCCGGGGTAAAAGACGTGGACACCGTCGACGGCTGCAGCTACCTCGTGCTGCTGTCTTACCGGGGCCTCGGCAACCGGATACTCGCCGCGGCCTCGGCCTTCCTCTACGCCATGCTCACGGACCGCGTGCTACTCGTCGACCGGGGAAAGACCATGGGCGACCTCTTCTGCGAGCCCTTCCCGGGGACCACGTGGCTGCTGCCCCTCGACTTCCCGCTCCAGGGCTACAGGAACCTGGGCGAGGACGCGGCGGAGAGCTACGGCAACGTGACGCTGCGCAACGAGACCGGCGAGTCGTCGGAGCACCGCTTCGTGTACATGCACCTCGATCACGCCGCGTCCGTCGAGAACAAGCTCGCCTACTGCGACGACCACCGGCAGTTCCTCCACCGGGTCCAGTGGGTGGTCCTGAGGACGGACGGCTACATGGCGCCCAGCCTCTTCCTCAACCCGGCGTACCAGCAGGAGCTCCACCGGATGTTCCCCCGGAAAGACTCCGTCTTCTACGTCATCTCGCGGTATCTCCTCCACCCGACCAACGACGTGTGGGGCATGGTCACGCGCTTCTACAACTCCTACCTCAAGAACGCCGACGAGCGGCTCGGCATTCAGATCAGGGTTTTCATCAAGGACGACAAGCCCGTCCAGCACATCTTGGACCAGATCCTCGCGTGCACCTCTCAAGAGCGTCTCCTGCCGGGGGTGCTGCCGAGCGCCGGAGGACCGCCGACGACGACGACGAGGGCCGGCGCGCGGTCCAAGGCCGTTCTCGTGACGGGCCTCAACGGGTGGTACCACGACAGCATCCGGGAGATGTACTGGCGGTCGGCGAGCGCGAACGGGGAGGTGGTGACCGTGCACCAGATGAGCCGCGAGGAGCACCAGCTTATGTTCCACCGGATGCAGGACATGAAGGCGCTGGCCGAGATGTACCTGCTGAGCATGACCGACAAGATGGTCACCAGCGGCTGGTCGACGTTCGGATACGTCGGCACCGCCCTCGGCGGGCTCACGCCATACATCATGATGAAGCCGGAGGACGAGAAAGTGCCCGACCCGCCGTGCAAACGGGCCATGTCCATGGAGCCGTGTGCTCAGGGGCCGCCGTACTTCGAGTGCACCAGGAAAGAAGTCGACAAACTCCTCGACACGGGTAATCTGGTGCCTCATGTCCGGGCTTGCGAGGATATGTCTTGGGGCCTGAAGCTCAACCAGCCGATCTCCGAGAAGGACGTGTAGAATTTTGGATCGTACTAGTTTACACCGTACTAGTATATCTCTATTCCTAATGGAGCAGTTGGTAGTCTTTGTTTCAGGTTTTTTTTCGTCCCACCTCTTCTGGTTTTTTTCAACCGATTTTTTTCGCTACAATTAACCCACCCCAACCCCACCCCACTCACCGCACGCGGTCAGGTTCCGTTTCCCCCCTTACGTCCCCGATTCATGCATGACAATCAATTCTTTCCAAACGCAGTAATGCATGACAATCAATTCTTTCCAAACGCAATCAATTCATTCATGACGGTCATCAATCTCCTTTCCTCTTTCGGTCAAACGGTGATCAATCTCTCCTTCCATTTATTCGTGCTTGCTTTGGCAGGTGTTGATTTAATTCAATCGTGTAAATATTTTGGCAAGTTCTGATTCAATCAATCGAGAGCAATAGGCGTACCCCGATTCGGTAATTGGTAATTGAAAGAGTAGGCAAGAGATCTCCTCGTCCATCAGCCCCACCTTCCTAGCGCCAAAGTGTAATACGTATATAGAAACAAACTCAACGAATTATAACATACCTAACATCAGGTAAGTCATTACTTCGATTCCTTCCATTTCCCTTCGTCGCTTAGTCCCATGCTCGTAGCGCTGAAGTGGCAGAGTTGCCGATGGCGACGAAGACAGTCAGTGGCAGCCCCCGAAGTAAACGTCCTCATCTAAATAAAAGGAAACGTCCTTCTGCCCTGATTTTCTCTCTACTCTCCTGATTTTCTCTCTACCAAACAAACGTGATTTCCGGCGACAGGAGATCCTGCCCTACGGGGGATCCGCTCCACCCCGTGTATCCCCAGTCCCTTCGCCACCTTCCTGCACACCGCCCGGACGCCACTCCCACCCACGATCGCCGATGGCGCCCCTCCCTCCTCGACCCGACCCGTCCCCAAATCCATGCAGCACTGCGGTTGGGGAAGCCGTCGGGTCCCTTGTCGCTCACCTCGCCGGAGAGAGAGAGAGAGACAGGGAGAGAGAGAGAGAGAGAGGGGCGCCCCTACGTCGAGCTGTGGTGGGGACCCAACTGACTGCCCCATCGTCGCTGGCATCTGACGAGGGCGGCAGTGTCACCCAGGAAGTGGCTGGCGCCCAACCTGGCCGCTCACCTCCGCCTCGCCGACCACCAGCCGACGCCTCGTGTCCGCTGCTTTGATCTTGGGTCACCGTCGACTTACTCGCCAATCACACGGGCCTCAGGGCTCCGTCCCGTCGCGGTATGTCTCTCTTCCCCTCTCCGCCCAAATCTCACATCTATGTTTCTGTGCCCTGCGTGAGTTTTGTTATGGGCGTGCTCTGTGTGTGGCTTGCTAGCAGGTGTGAGTGTGTGATCTCCACCGATTGATGCTTCTATGAAGTCAGCGTCTGTGTGCTTGCTTGCTGCTTGCTGGGTGCCGATGGATGCTTGTTGTGTGTGTATGCCTGTGTGTGGTGTTTGCTTGATCAAGCAACAACGATACATGTTGTTTTCTAATTTTGCCTGAATATATAGGGAGCAACGTGCAGATTTAATAGGCCATGAGAATTATAACTAATAGCGAACCTTCAAGTTTCTAAAGGCTAAGGGGTCATCGAGGAGCTGGCGCCGAGGGATCATCGAGGAGCCGGCGCCGAGGTCCTAGAGGAGGCGCCGCCGCCTTCGTTGCGGACCTGCAGGTCGCCATCTGGACTTCGCTGCCGAGGTCCGCCTTCGCCTTCGCCCTTTGCATGTACATATATCCATTGGACGCCACATCAATTTTTACATACATCCATTAACGCCTCCGGCTCCTGTCCTTGTGCTTCATGACCTTGGGCGGGACTGGTGCAGACATGGAGAACAGCGACAGGGCCAGGTTTGCGGATGTGTTGCGATAGTCTTCGACGGGGTGCTCGCTGGCGATGATCGTGGCCTAGCAGCAGGATAGCATAAGCTCTCCCTTGTTATTTTGTGCTTGAATCAGATTTGGTGGTTCTCAATTTTACACATTTATTGATCTTGGTCTTATTTTGTATGCAGGGTACACTTATGTTTCATGTCTATTCTGCAGATTTTCAGAACACTGAATGCATATCTTGCCTTGCAATGCTGCTGATTCGACAACCGTGAGTGCTCCTCTCCCCTTTCCGTCCCTGCTAAAATTCAGTTCCAAACACGATTTGACGGTTGATTCTTTGGTTCAGGAACTGTATTTAAACAAGACTTGCGACCAGCGCAACTCCAAGCAAGATGAACTCGATTGGAAGATGTCTTCTAAACTTTGAAGGTAAGCACTCGGCCGACACTTTTGCCCTTGTAGAAGGCATGTCGTTTGATTCATGCCAAGAAGCGTACGAAGAGTATAAGTTATTCGCTTGGGAGAATGGTTTCAGAATTCATCATGGAAAGCCGAGATGAGGGCATGCACGTTACCAATTTGATGCACAAAATTGTGTGCTGGTGCTAGGTCAGTTACATAGAGTCTTGCTTGAAATTGTAGTACAACTATATTCTTCTCGTTTCCCCGTCCACTCCATGATAGTGTTGCGCTTGAATTTATTTCATACTTTGAAATTGCTTGGTATTTATATTGTAGACAGTAGGATTGTCATTGTCTTGTTTGGTTTTTTGTGTGCATATTAAGAGGAACAAAGGTAATTCTTCTTGGTGCAAAACAAAATGAAGGTGAGGATGCATATCCTCCATGCAAAGCAGGTTGGTATGTGAGCATATTCAGGAACCAGCAAAAGGGGTGATCTGATTGCAGTTTCAGAACAGAAAATCAGAATCCCCTCCCTAGGTGTCCTGCATCGCCCTCCTCGAGCGAGGCGACCGGGGAGGCTCCCCCCTCACCCCCCTCCCCGCGAGTCGCCTCCCCCTCCCCCTCGCCGCTGCCGCCGGCGGGCGTTGCCCGCGCGGCGCCCTGCAGTCCGGCGGTGGCGAGCCCCCTTCTTCCCCCGTCGCTGGACCCCGGCTCGGGCATGCGGTCCTGGCGGCGGAGCCCTTCGGCCGGCGGCATTCCGGCGCGGATCGGGACGGCGGCGGTGTCGGCCCATGGTGGCGGCGCCCGCTGGCCCAGATCTACGCCCTACGGGCCCGATCTGGGTCGGGGCGGGCCTGCTGGGGGGCTGCGGTGGGTTGTTCTCCGGTGGTTCTGGCGAGCTCCTCGCGAGAGGGACGGCGGCTGCTGTGCCGCGATTGTTGCAGCATGGCGGCGGAGCTTCATGGGCCCGTTCAGGGCTCGGCTGGACATTTGGTCTGGTGTGCCTCTGCTGCTACGCCCGGTCTGCTACCGCCTAAGCCAGTGGAGGTTGTTCCCTCCCTCGTGCCTGCGGTGCTGCCGGTCCTTATCTACGGGTGTCTCATTTGGGATCCGGCCGGCCTCGCTTCGTTGGCCGTGGTGAGACGACGGCGGTGTCCTCGTGACTGTGTTGGCGCATGTTGGTGGACGGCGGGTGTGGTGGAGCCGAAGGCTGGTCCTGGGTGGTGGGCGCGAGGGGTCGAGAGAAATCCATCTCGGGTCTTGCCGACACCGATGCGGTGACGCCTGCGGGCGCCGCCATCCTTCTTGAAGGGCGCCGGGTGACCCTCTCCCCCCGCTACCCTTCGTGTATCGGGAGAAATCCGAGGATTCGTCCGGGTAGCAGGGTTGTCATCATCGCATCCCTTCATGAAGGTGGGGCTTGGTACACGGCAACTTAGTGGCTTTGGAGCGTGGTGGTTATCTTCGGTGGGCGCAGCGGTCGCAGGGTGCTGTAGCTTTCGTTGATCCGGCGTTGTTGGGATTTTGTTCTCTTATTTTCTCTTGTATTTTCTTTTGGGTGTGCTTGTGCTGTTAGCCCCAGCGTTGATCGGAATGTTGTATCGGGTGATTGCTATATCTATATAGCGGGGCAAAAATCCTATTGAGAGAGAGAGAAACCAACAAAATCACCCTCTATCTGCAATTTGTGAAGAGAAGAGGCAGTGGAACTCACACAATGAGATCAATCCAGTTCTTATGAAAAAATTCATCAAGAATCTCAAAGTAAATAATTTCAGCCTCAGTAAGGTGTACAATATTCTCACCGCAATGCATAGCGATTAGACGGGAGCAACATTCTGTAAGCAAAACTTAAGGTACCTTTGCTCAACGCTTGCTTAGTATTCAATAACAAATGACATGGTCAAGACTGTCAAGCTTTTATAAGACATGAAAACCGTCAATCCATATCTGTCAGTATGTGTTGTGCGCGTCCAGAATATTTTCAGGCATATGGAAATGTTGTGCAGACATTCTGTTGGTTTCAGACAATTGAAAGCAGTGCTACAGTCCAAATTTTGGCAAGAGAAAGGAGTTTAGGGAAGACGACAGAGGAGGAATATGATGTTGCCCCAACCTCAAGTACTACCTTTACACCCGTGTCCACTTTTGGACAACCATCGGGATCTAGAGTTCATGAAGAGCGCGACTGAATTTAAAAATAGATATGATAAACTATCTTAGCGATGGTGTGATCTCTTATCCCTGCCTGATGTGTTACTTCCATGATTCCATGTACAAAGCAAAAAATGACGGTGAGAAAAGAAACAACTGAAATTTGGTGTTCTGTGTTGTAGCCAGAATTTGTTTATTTATTTGCTACAGTTTGTGAATTTTATCACTAGCCCTAGACCATGAAAAACAACATGCTATATAATCAAAGTTCATTTTTTGTCAGTATATATACTTCTAATTTCCATTGGTATTTTTGTCACTTCTACCATTGTAACAAGCATTTGTACCGGACCTCAAAAGGCGTAGGATGGGTCTGTTTCCTTCTTTACTAGGGCACATGACTAATATGTACATTTGTACATTACAAGTAGATATGTCGTAATTTTTATCTTGTAGATATCATTTCCAACAACAACAAAATGGTTGCCATGTTTGTGTTTGCATTCTTCTCATTTGGTAGGAAATTCTAGAATTGAAGAGCATATTGCCTTTACACAATATTCTTTGCTCTTAAGATAATCTCTCAAGCATATAAATTAGGCATTTCACTCCTCAATGTACTGATGTATGACTCAACCATTTGAGGCCTCTCTAGGAAGTCGGAAATCTCATTCATTCCTTAGTCATGAGATATTACATGCTTATTACATGCATGGTTTAAGGAATAAAAAAATCATATATGGTTGTGTACGCCAAGGTGTTGGACTTAGAATTGTGTTGTTTTTGGGTACTTTGCAAGCTAGCCTTCTATTGTCTGAACTTATTGACCATCCCAGAGAAGATTGTGGACTGCTAAAGGCTGTGCATTAAACAATCATGAAGAATGAATGGCATTTTCATGCAACATAACTCAGTATCGGGTTTAGCTTGAAAGAATATGCCAACTCCTGCATGTTCAAATGACTTGAAGAAATAATGTGAGAAGCGAGTATAGGAGGAGCTTGAACATTAAAGCAAGAATGAGAGCAAGGTCTATCGGCATGGGTAAAAGAAAACTGAGGACACAGCCGCGACGTGGGGAACCTCTATTTCATAGCATATTCGATCTATTTGAAACAATTGGCAATAATCTATATTTGGATAGGAAAGTTATTTGTTAACTTTGTGTCATTTTTATATGTAAGAATATGTTGCTAATAATGTCTACTTAGACAATGTTGTGATGTCTAAATGTCTACATCAATGATGCATGTTAGAGCATCCCAATTTTGGCAATAGCTTTGTAAGCAAGTATTTTATGTTGGTTTTACGAAAGTAAATATTTTTACCACCCAATAAATTATCCTAGCCTTTTGGTCTTTGGTTGTTGTAAACAAGGGTCGATGAGACATTGCGTCATAGGTATTGTGTGAGCCTTCACACTCGGCCTGGACGAAATAACAGACTGCTTGCTCCTTGATGTCGGATAATAGCCAAAGGGTCTAGCTTGCTATTGTTATTAGGGCTTGATCCATCTAGAAATAGCGAAGTTTAAATATAACCGCAAGCAAGGTTGCCGTTAAATTGGTTGCAAATATAACCGCAAGCAAGGTTGTCATTAAATTTGTTGCGTCTTCATTTGGTTTTGGGATGCCTGTGGGTAACTTATATAGGGATAAAATCCACTTTATGTGTTGTGGAGAAACTCGCGACCTGGTTGTGTCCACATACTCGAAGAAGGTGCAGCGCTGTACCAAGCAGCAGGTTGCGTCGCCGTGGTGGCCGCCCTCGTCTATGATGGTGTGCACTCCTTGGCACCAGGATTCAGCCTTGGATGTTGTGGAGGAGAGACGTGGGGGTTAATTGGCGATGCTGTGGAGGGGAGGGGAGATGATGGTGAGAGGACGATGCAGGATGAATGTCGCGGCGTCGAGGGGAGGCGGTAGTGAGAAACCACGGTGGGGAGAGATGGCGGTGGCGACGCCGTGGCAGGGAGATCAGGCCGGGGAACGAGATGTGAGTGTGAGCGTCTTGTCCTGTGGTGAGAGAGTGAATTGTTTTCTAAAATATACCAAGGAATGGAGCGGTTGTTTCCTTGTTTTAAGGAAAAACGGCTGTTTGCTATGAGAGAAATGCATATACTTTTTATATAGTGAGAAGTATCACACATGCGCACAAATTATTTCCGAAGAATAATTACCAACAAGTACTTTATAGGTGAGCCTACAAATTACTAAAAAAGCATGATGTCACTCAACTAAAAATGTAGGGTGTATGTAGGTTCGTGCATTCATAAGGGTGGGTGTATGTGCGTGTACAAGCGTCAACATTTGTATTGTGCTGTGAAATTTTTGTATATAATAGTAATTTATTTTTTATTTTAATACATGTTAATATTTTTACTTTTGTACATCAGGTATAAAAACGGATGGCTTTGGATGATGTTTTGAAAATGTTGATTGACAAAGTCGCCGATGTAGTTATGATGGAATGGACTGAAATCTCATCAAGTTTTATACAATCAGAAGAGATGCATACAGATAGATTGTTCTTCTTTTTTATATATGTTGCACATGATAATACATAAAGGGTATTTCTATATATGTTTATATATACCACTTTTTAGGTAGTATGTACCTTTTTAGTATCTTACCTTATACGTTCAAATATTAAGGTATTTTGAATATATATAAAAAAGAATGGGCTGACATGTTCTTTCTTCATATAACTTGCTTTGAAATATTTTAGAAATAGTATATTAACATAATTAAAATGATAAACAATGCCCGTGGCAACGCATGGGCATTCTACTAGTCCTAGCTAGTTGTCTAATGTTTTTTCGCAGGGTAGGGAGAGGATAGAGCCGCAAATCATGGTATATTTTGTGTAAGTTTTCACATACGAATTATCTGAGTGACCCACAACTATGTGAGTAATTCGTGTATTTGTGAGATGCTAGCGCCGTGGAACTTTCCCCCCCGAAAAACCTCGAGCGTGGCGACAGACGACTAGGGTTAGGGTGGACTCCTAGCGGCACACGTTGATCTCTCGACGGGGCGCACCAGTGATCGGATAGGGGATGGCGACGTCGTCTGATCCGGAAAAAGGGATGACGCCCTTGTCGCCGGGGGCGGCCAGGGCGAAAACTGGCTGAGGCGTTGGGGAAACAGGATATCACCAACGAGGAGGCAACGCCGCTGGTATTGGCTGATCTTGAAGATGGAGATCCGGAGAAAGTGGTTGGTGGCGGGCAAGGTCCTGCACCGCAATGTCATTCACATCAACACCATCACCAATGCTCTCCGTCCTGCATGGGGAAATCCAAAGGGTTTAGCTTTCAGATCTGTTGGAGAAAATACTTTTGTGGCGGAGTTCGCTACCCAGCGAGATTGCGACCGTGTGTGGGATGGGTCACCTTGGCATGTCAGTAAGAATGTGGTGATCCTCTCGGAGTTTGATGAGTGTATGCGCCCATCTAAATTAAGGTTTGACAAGCTACAGCTATGGGCGAGAGTCATGAACCTTCCCTTCAATCTTCGTGATGACAAGTGGAGGGCATCAATAGCTGGTCAGATTGACAAGAATGCTACGCCTGTCAAGTTCGATCATATGGCCGGGTTTTTGAGGGCTAGGGTCACTGTTGATGTGGACAAACCCCTGAGGAGATGGATTTTGATAGAATCTAAGAGGAGGAAGTGCACGCATTTATACGATATTCTTTATGAAAACATGCCACACTTCTGTTTTTCCTGTGGCCGTTTGGGTCATTCAGATTTGTATTGCCCTACTCCTGGAACTCGGGATGCCAATGGTGATCTCCCCTTTGGGAGAGGACCGCGAGCTCCGGATGACAGGAAGAGGAATATGTCCGGGGAGGGTTCGACGACAAGGGAGCAGTCGGCTTCCCAGAGCAAGAAAGCTGAAACTAGACAGTCGAGCACTGCACCCAAGGGAGGGGTTTAGGTTACATCCCTGCTGAAAGTGAACCACACGCAGAACAAACGTAAAGGGGGCCTCAAGGGTAGAAACAGGTGTATAGGAGAGTGGATCTGCCTCTCCTAATGGACTGTTCTCACTCTGAGGGTACCGGTACTGGTGGAACGGTCGCCCTTAGTGGGGATCTGGTGACGCATGAGGATGGGGAAACTGATGCTGAGCAGGAACATAAGAAGAAAAAACCTACTCCAAGCAACTCGGATTCTTCGGCAACGGCTGTTGAGTAGCCCTGCCTGCACCAATGAGTTGCTTAAGCTGGAACTGCCAGGGGCTTGGGAACCCAGCGGCAGTTCGTGAGCTTCGCAATATTGTGAAGCAAGAAGGGCCTAGTCTCCTCTTTGTGATGGAGACGAAGATATCGGCTAACCGGGTGGAAAGTCCGCAGAACCAATTCGGTTTTACGGGCTGTTTTGCAGTGAACATCAATGGATTAAGTGGTGGGATTGGTATGTTTTGGTCGGCTGAGGTTGAAGTTGAGTTAAAAAAATTCAGTTCGAGCCATATTGATGTGCTGGTCAGAAAGAATGCCCGAGACTCTAAGGAGGGGAGGGTCACTGGTTTCTATGGGGCGTCAAGAGTGGAGGAGAGACACCACAGTTGGAGATTTCTTCGCACTCTTTTTGCTGTGAAGCACGAAGCTTGGCTTTGTGTTGGGGATGTGAATGAGACTATGCTTGCTTCTGAACACTGCTCGCGTGCGGTTCGGTCGGAATGGCAAATGAGGGCGTTTAGAGAAGCTCTAGATGACTGCTCGCTTCTAGACCTAGGATGGACATGAGCGGAGTATACTTGGGATAACGGGCAAGGGCGTGAGCACAATGTAAAAGCCAGACTAGACAGGGGGTGTGGAAACCCCCCGCTCACTCACATGTTCGCGCATATTTTGGTCCGTCATATTAGTACCATAGAGTCTGATCACTGCTTTGTATTGGTCGACCTGCGGCACAATTTGAGGGAACCGCGACACCGGAATGTGCGTCAATTTAGGTATGAGGACGTGTGGCAAACCCACTCCGAGTATGACCAGCTAGTTTTGAATGCATGGAAAAAAAGAGCAGGTCAAACAGGTTTGGCGGGTGTAGTCAGTGCTTTGTAGGATATGCAATGTAAACTTGCTGTCTGGGGCGCAAAGGAATTTGGGTGTCTGTCTTGGAAAGTTCACAAGCTACGACGAAAACCTGATACGCTTCAGGGCCGCTTAGTCGGAAGTGGAACGAGTGATGAAGAACGAGTTTTGGTCAAACAACTCCGGGAGGCACTTCGACAAGAAGAGATTTGGATGAGGCAACGATCCAGAGTACCTTTTTTTTAGGGAGGGAGACCGGAATATAGGGTACTTTCATGCCCAAGCTGCTCAGCGAAATCGAATGAATAGGATCGAGTATTTGGAGCGGGCATACGGGCACACGTGTCAAACTTCGGAAGAGAACCATGCAGAAGTCCAAGGGTTCTATCAGGCTCTGTACACTTCGCAGGGCTTTAGGCCATTGAACGATCTTCTTAACTTTGTTCCCCCCAAGGTGACTGACCAAATTAATGAACGCTTGGATTTGCCGTTTACGACTGAGGAGGTCAGGATAGCGCTGTTCCAGATGGTGTAGTCCAAAGCGCCTGGGGTGGATGGGTTCACAATGGGCTTTTTTCAGCGGCACTGGTCGATTCTGAAAGATGATATTATCCCGGCTGTTTTGGATTTCTTGAATGGAGGACCGTTATCGTGTGGGATGAATGATACTTCTACCACCTTGATACCGAAGGTAAGCTACCCACAGCGAATATCTCAGTATCGGCCCATTTCCCTATGCCCTGTGTTATACAAGATTGCATCAAAATGCATTACCAACAGGTTAAAGGAATTCATGGGTGAGATCATCAGTGAGGAATAGAGCGCGTTTGTTCCCGGACGCCTCATCACCGATAATGTTCTTGTTGCTTATGAAAGTGTCGATGCAATGAGAAGAAAGAAGAAAGGGAAAAATACAGTTTTTGCAGTGAACTCGACATGATGAAGGCGTATGACAGGGTAGAATGGCATTATCTGGAAACCATCATGTTAAGAATGGGTTTCAGCTCAAGCTTCGTTAGGCTGATTATGAAGTGTGTTACTTCTGCCAGATTCACTGTTAGGGTTAATGGAGAACTTCTGCCATATTTTACGCCTTCCAGAGCCTTTTGTCAAGGTGACCCTGTGTCACCGTTTTTGTTCCTTCTGTGTGCTGAAGGTTTTACCTCCCTACTGAAAAGCTATGGGGGTGCCATGGTAGATAGAGGAATTCGGGTCAGCTACCGTTCACCTTGGGTCAATCATCTACATTTTAGAGATGACAGTCTCATCTTTATGAATGCCAAGCTGTCTAGTGCACTCAGGCTTAATGAGGTGCTACAGATTTATGGGGACTGCTCGGGCCAATGTGTAAACAGGGACAAAAACTTAGTTTTCTTCAGCCCGAACACACCCGAACCGGTACGCCAAAATATGAAAGCTGTGTTGAGCATCCAAGTTGAAGCTTTCAATGAGCGTTATCTGGGTCTCCCAACTGCCATTGGTCAGATAACCAGTGGAACGTTTGAGTATCTTGGAGAGAGGCTGAGAAGCAAACTCCAAGGAGGAACTGAACGACTCATCTCATGCGCCGGAAGAGAGGTCGGGATTAAGGTCGTGGCCCAAGCAATACCAACACATTCCATGAGTTGTTTTTAATTGTCAAAGAAGGTTTGCAAAGGTTTACCTTCGGTTATTGCGAGGTACTGGTGGAGCTGCTCGATTGATCGTAAATCATTACACTCGATCGATTGGCCTTCACTGGCCAAACCAAAATTTGCTGGAGGGATGGGTTTTCGTGATTTGGAACTTTTTAACATAGCTCTGCTTGGAAAGCATGGCTGGAACTTGATTACGAACCCGGAATGTCTTTGTGCTCGAGTTCTTAAGGGCAAGTATTTCCCAAATAATGAATTCCTGGAGGCCACAATCCCAAAGTGTGCCTCGACTACATGGCGGGCGATCATTGCCGGCAGGAAAGCGCTAGGTGATGGGCTGATCAAACGAGTTGGAAACGGCACTACAGTGTCGGTTTGGCGTGACAGCTGGGTCCCCGGTCTGATTTCTCTGAAGCCTTCTGTTCACACAGGTAACACTGATATAACAACAGTTTCTGAACTTATTGATGTGGACATAGGCAAGTGGAAGATTGATATGGTGAGAGAACATTTTATTGCTCCTGAAGCAGAAGCCATTCTTAATACCCCCCTGAGGATTGGTGGTGGACCTGATTCGTTTGCATGGACCGCAGAAAAGTCTGGTATATATTCTGTTAAATCAACGTACCGCTCTCTAATGACTCAGAACGAGCATGCTGCTCTTCAGGAAGGGACGGCTACAGAATCTTCAGAGAAACATAAACAGTTGTGGACTAGACTTTGGAAGCTAAAGGTTGTGCCAAGGGTGTGAGTGTTTTGGTGGAGAGTGCTAAGAGGAATCTTGCCTATTGACAGCTCCCTCAAACACAGACACATAGCAACATTGGCACGATGCAAAGTCTGCCTTGATGCAGACGAGGATGTGTACCATGCATTAGTAAAGTGCACACATGCAAAAAATATCTGGCAGGAGGCGAGGGAGTGGCTGCAGATCAAGCTCCCGGAGCTCCATACAGCAACATGGTCTAGGGACATTTTATGTGACCCCAGATTTGATGAGAAGGACCAAGAGAAAATCATCACCGTCATGTGGGCGATCTGGACCTCCAGGAACAATATAACTCATGACAGGGCGAGCTTGGATCCTATTGTTTCAATGAAGAAGACTAGGGAGGCCTTGGAACTCCTAGAGCTACCGCAACAGCATGCTAGGATCTTACCAGGTCATGGATGGCGGCCACCTGAGAACGGTTGCATCAAGATCAATACGGATGCAGGCCTATCCATGGAGGCTAGTCTATGCGGGCTGGGAGGTGTCGCTAGATCGTCTGAATCTTTCCTGAGTGCCTGGTGCAAATCAGTCCAGGGAGTCACTCACCCATTGGTGGCGGAGGCGCTAGCTCTCCGGGAGGGAGTGATCTTTGTCCAACTACGTGGCTATGTGTGAGTCGAGATGGAAACCGACAGCTCGGAGGTTGTCCAACTTTGGAACTCGCGCCGTACGTCGCGCTCGCTAATAGCGCCGGTGTTGCTAGATATTGAGAGTTTAGCTTCAATTTTTTCTGTTTTTTCTATTCATCATGTAAAGAGGCACGCCAATGTCCCTGCCCATCTATGTGCTAGACATGCTTGCACACTAGAGGTGTCGGAGTGTTGGTTGAACCCTCCTCCCAGGCTGTTGGTAACCAGCCTTTTGGCTGATAGTGATGCAGTCCCTTTGATTGAATAAAAAGCCCTCCTTTCTCCGCAAAAAAGAAGAAGAGTAATTCGTGTATTTGCGCTGCTAGACATTGAAAAAATAGAGGGTTTTTTATGGTACATTGTTCTACACAATTAAATTAACATTAAGTTAATTCAATGGTCAGTCCCATGGGTTTATGTTGTCGAATTGGAAAATTGTTGAATTTAAACATGAAAATGGTACATTGTAATGTACCACATTCATGCTCCGAGCTGAAAAAGTGCCGTGGTGCGATAGGGGGTTTCAAACCAGCGACCTTGAGATGAGAGGTCTTTGCACTAACAACTTGCTCACTGGCAACTTTGTGTATGTTAAAGGTCAAATATTTTATAGTTTGGACATGAAACTTTTTGAATTGAAAGTTTATATGAATAGTTTCAAATGAAAAGAAAACATAAAATTTCCAACATTCACAGTGGTTTCACCGACCCAAACCAATACAAAAATGAGAACGAGAGATACAACCTTGGTCAGTCGTTTAAACAGTCTTTCGCCCCGCCTTATATATAAAGGAACCACCAAATAAAGTACAAGGCCAAACAACACAAGGAGATGAGGTGGCCCTCATACTATGCCGATCCTAGAAGAACCAAATCACACACGACGCAAATGACAACGCTATCGAAAAAGAGTACAAGAGGAACTAAGAACAGCACCATGCTGAGCCCTATACCACCTATGCTCCACGACAACGCCCCCATGAGGGAGAACGACAACAGACAAAGGTTTTCACCTGAAACCTGAACAAGGAGATGAGCACCACGACGACGCCTTCAAGAAGAAAACGACGCCATCGAGCATCGTTGCGGCGGCGGTCAAGCGCGTAGCTTTGGCTCGACAGCTCCCTCGCATCACCATGAGGTCTCCAGGGCAGGCGCAACGAGCACGTAACTCTAGGTCTGGACTAGGCGACCACCACCATTGGAGACAGAGCGCGCCCGAGCCACCCACTACACCATCTCTCCCTGCCCACACGGACAAGAAGGAGGCTATCACTGCCGCTATGGTGCCCGCCGAAGAGCCAACCATGCAGACCACCCTCGGGGCCTGGCATCCAATCATCCATGTCCAAGACTCCATGAGCCACCCACATCACAATGCAACCATCGTGGTAGGAGGAGTAAAAGACGACATCTTTCACTCCTAGCCCAACATCAACCACGAAGTCTGGGTTGGTGCCTCCACGGTAGGAGGCTGTCGGGGTTATAAATATGGGGTATGCCCAAATATACGAATGGCCCACCAAAGGCTCACGACCCGTCCAAGATATGACCCATAAGACCATGGGCCAAGGGGGATCATCATCAACCCATCAAGAATAAGAAGGGTGGCTTGGAACCGCGATAAGTCCCTACAGTTGGATATTGAGCCAATTGACAACCGAGTGCTAGCAGTCGACTGAGGATACAAAGGGAGTAGTCGGCTAAACCAACAGTCGGTGGCTACCTTGGATACCCCTTGCCCACGACGTCTTAATTATGGTAGTAATTCAACAACGGTATAATCCAGTTAAATATGACAGTTACCAGTAGTAAATGCCATGAAGCAGTCGGCCAGACCTGAGGCCATGAACAACATTAATTAATACCAGCCCATTATGTACCCCTCCCAGTGCACTCTATATAAGCTGGGATGGAAGCTCTGGGTTGAGGGTTGAACATCCAAACATTGTACTTTATGCCAAGAGCTAAGAGGACCACGGGACTAGAGTATCACCTCCACTTCAGAGGGCCCGAGCTTGTATAAATCCTTGAGCGTACTCCCAATTACACCGTTCGGTAGATACATTTGCCTCTACATTCCTACCCCTTACTACTATCAAGATTATATTCACAACATAGGCACCCACACATGCGTCTCCAACTGGTATCGATGGATCGGGGAAGACACTACTGTCGGTAAACATACTAAAAAACAAAAGAAAACCACCCAACGAACACCAAAGAACAATATGAAGATACATAAACGGTTTGGATCATGACCATTACCCACTCCGGAGTGCAGCAGAAGTAGACATATCGGTGTAGATCGTACGTGGAGTCCCTCAATGCGTTGATAATGATCCCGCGAACAAAAGACCAATAGTATGGTCTCTCTGCTTTGTTATAAGCGTACGATCTTCATGATCTGGTAGCACTTTGATGACCCACAAGTGTAGGGGATCTATCGTAGTCCTTTCGAAAAGTAAGAGTGTCGAACCCAACAAGGAGCAGAAGGAAATGATAGGCAGTTTTCAGTAAGGTATTTTCTGCAAGCACTGAAATTATAGGTAACAGATAGTTTTGTGATAAGGTAATTGGTAGCAAGTAACAAAAGGTAAAAGTAAATAAGGTGCAGCAAGGTGGCCCAATCCTTTTTGTAGCAAAGGACAAGCCTGAACAAACTCTTATATAAAGGTAAACGCTCCCGAGGACACACGGGAATTATCATCAAGCTAGTTTTCATCACGATCGTCTGATTCACGTTCGGTACTTTGATAATTTGGTATGTGGGTGGACCTGTGCTTGGGTGATGTCCTTACTTGGATAAGCCTCCCACTTATGATTAACCTCTAATGCAAGCATCCACAACTACAAAAGAAATATTAAGGTAAACCTAACCATAGCATGAAACATATGGATCCAAATCAGCCCCTTACGAAGCAACGCATAAACTAGGGTTTAAGCTTCTGTCACTCTAGCAACTCATCATCTACTTATTACTTCCCAATGCCTTCCTCTAGGCCCAAATAATGGTGAAGTGTCATGTAGTCAACGTTCACATGACACCCCTAGAGGAGAGACAACATACATCTCATCAAAATATCGAACGAAGACCAAATTCACATGACTACTAATAGCAAGACTTCTCGCATGTCCTCAGGAACAAAAGTAACTACTCACAAGACATAATATTATTCATGATTAGAGGGGTATTAATATGCATAATGGATCTGAACATATGATCTTCCACTAAATAAACCAACTAGCATCAACTACAAGGAGTAATCAACACTACTAGCAACCCATAGGTACCAATCAGAGGTTTGGGTACAAAGATTGGATACAAGAGATGAACTAGGGTTTGAGAGGAGATGGTGCTGGTGAAGATATTGATTAAGATAGCTCTCCCCAAGATGGAAGAGTTGTTGGTGATGACGGCGGTGCCGATTTCCCCCTCCTGGAGGGAAGTATCCCCGGCAGAACAGCTCTGCCGGAGCCCTAGATTGGTTTCCGCCTCGGTTCCGCCTCGAGACGGCGGCGTCTGGTCCTGAAAGCCTCCTTATGATTTTTTCTAGGTCAAAACACCTCATATAAGAGAAGATGGGCATTGGGGGACCTTCGGTGGGTCCATGAGGCAGGGGGGCGCGCCCCCCACCCTCGTGGATAGCCGGTGGCCCCCCTCGTGAACTTCTTTCGCCAGATATTTTTTATATTTTCTGAAACGGAGTTCTATTGAGTTTTGGGGCTTTTGGAGTTGTGTAGAATAGGTTTCCAGAGTCTGCTCCTTTTCCAGCCCAGAATTCCAGCTGCCGGCATTCTCCCTCTTCATGTAAACCTTGTAAAATAAGAGAGAAAAGGCATAAGTATTGTGACAAAACAAGTAATAACAACCCATAATGCAATAAATATCAACATATAAGCATGATGCAAAATGGACGTATCAACTCCCCCAAGCTTAGACCTCGCTTGTCCTCAAGCGAAAGCCGATATCGAAAAATATGTCCACATGTTTATAGATAGAGGTGTCGATAAAAACAAAATACGAACATGAGGGCATCATGATCATTCTTATAACAGTAACATATATATTAGTCATATGATTCTTATGCTAAAGTAACAATTCATCCACAATATCAAGCATGAATCGTAAACTTCATTGGAAACTAGCAAACTTTGATCTTGGTCATTGAAACAATTACAATTTATCGTAACATCGGAAAGAGTCAATATAAGAGCTTTTCAGCAAGCCTACATACTCAACTATCACATAGTCTTTCACAATTGCTCTCACTCACACAATACTTATGTTTATGGAGTTTTAGTCGGACACTGAGAAAGATAGGGGCTTATGGTGTTGCCCCCCAACCTTTTACCTCAAGGGTAATGTCAACAGTAATAGATCATGAAAACTTACATCCAAGTGGGTATATATATCATGATCTTTCCAACACAGTGTGCTTGCCAAAGGATAAAGTGTAAAAAGGAAAGGTGGATTTCACCTTGACTCTTATAGAAGAATAATAGATAGGCCCTTCGCAGAGGGAAGCAGAGGTTGTCATGTGTTTTTACGGTTGGATGCACAAAGTCTTAGCATAGAAGAACGTCACTTTATATTGCCACTTGTGATAAGGACCTTTATTATGCAGTCAGTCGCTTTTATTACTTCCATATCACAAGATCGTATAAAGCTAATTTCCTCCACACTAATAAATCAAACATATTTTAGCGAGTTTGCAACATGACAACTTACTTGGAAGGATCTTTCTCAATCCATAGGTAGGTATGGTGGACTCTCATGGCAAAACTGGGTTTAAGGATGTATGGAAGCTCAAGTAGTATCTCTACTTAGTGCGAGGAGTTTTGGCTAGCATGAGGGGGAAAGGCAAGCTCAACATGTTGGATGATCCATGACAATATACTTTATTTCGGATATAGGAAAACATAACCCATTATGTTGTCTTCCTTGTCCAACATCAACTCTTTAGCATGTCATATTTTAATGAGTGCTCACAATCATAAAAGATGTCCAAGATAGTATATTTGTATGTGAAGCCTCTCTTCTTTTATTACTTCCTATTAATTGCAACGATGACCAAAACTATGTTTGTCAACTCCCAACAATTTTTATTTATCATACTCTTATATGTGAAGTCATTACTTCCCATAAGATCGATATGATCTCTTTGATACTCTTTACGATTTCTTTCTTTTAATCATGACCCAAGTGAGGAAATCGAGCCCTTGACTCAACACTAATCTTTATTATATAGCTCGTGGACTCGATTACAAAGGGTAAAGATCATAAGGTAAAAGCTCACAACTAGATCATGCTAACTTTATTCTACTAGATCAAGATACTACCAAAAGGATCGAACTAAGAAAAACGGTAAAGATAGGAGTGATGGTGATACGATACCGGGGTTACTCCCCCAAGCTTAGCAGTTGCCAAGGGAAATGCCCATACCCATATGATTATGTCTCCTTCTTCGGAGGTGGTGATGATGGTTTCTTCCTCAGCTTGCGCTTAAGGACATAATTTTGCTCCTTTAGATCATTGATCTCTTACTCAAGATTTAATATCTTCTTGCGTAGTGCCTGCTTGTTTTCCTGCAAGAGGTTAAAAGGGGTAAATTCGATCTTAGGTTTCTTTACTCTGTCAGGGAGGCTTGACTTTTTGAAGTCCACTTGCATGTCCCCCGGTTGAGGTAGTGGGACTTCGTCTTCATTTGGTCCTTCCCCTTGGGATCATGATCCTCTTCTTCCTCCGTGGTTCAACCATAATGCTCCCAGTCCCCATAGACCTTAGGGTCAGCAAAGGGAATCGACCACATAGCTTTCACCTTCCGAATCCTGGGACGACATGTTGATTTTATCTGCGACAGAAACAGCTCGAAATGAAGCCAGAGGATTTTTGCGTGATACAGAGGTCAAAACCTTCGGGAGTATATATAATGAATTTTTACCGACCAAAAGGAGTAACATACAAGAAAACAGAGTCCGGGAGGCACACGAGCTGCCCATGAGGCAGGGGGCGCGCCCTGGGCAGGGGGCACGCCCTCCACCCTCGTGGACGGCTCGTGTCTCTTCCGGACTGCTACTTATTTTTCTATTTTTCAAAATATTCCAAAACGGAGAAAAATTTCCTTTAGAACTGTTTTTGAGTCGGTTTACTTACCGTATCACATACCTCTTCCTTTTCGGAGGCTAAATCGTTCTGGAAAGTGTCCCTTATGTATTCCTCCAGAGTTACGGTTTCAATAACATTGGTTTCAACATTTATATGATTACCTGAGATATAATGTTTGATTCTTTGACCGTTCACCACCTTCGGATTTGTGCCTTCGAAGTTGTTGATTTTTATGGCACCAGAACGATAGACCTCCTCGATAACGTAAGGTCCTTCCCACTTGGAGAGAAGTTTTCCTGCAAGAAATCTTAAACGAGAGTTGAATAGCAAGACATAATCACCTACGTTAAACTCGAGCTTTTGTATCCTTTTGTCATGCCATCTTTTAACTTTTTCTTTAAACAACTTGGCATTCTCGTAAGCCTGGGTTCTCCATTCATTGAGACATCTAATGTCAAATAACCTCTTTTCACCGGCAAGTTTGAAATCGTAATTGAGCTCTTTAATATCCCAATATGCCTTATGTTCTAGCTCAAGAGGTAAGTGACAAGCTTTTCCATATATCATCTTATATGGAGACATACCATAGGATTTTTGTATGCAGTTCTACAGGAACATAATGCATCATCAAGTTTCTTGGACCAATTCTTTCTAGAACTATTTACTGTCTTTTGCAAGATTAATTTCAACTCTCTATTACTTATTTCTACTTGACCACTAGTCTGTGGGTGGTACGGGGATGCAATTCTATGGTTGACATCATACTTTGCAAGCATCTTACGGAAAGCACCATGAATAAAGTGTGAACCACCATCAGTCATTAGATATCTAGGGACTCCAAACCTCGGGAAAATAACTTCTTTAAGCATTTTAATAGAGGTGTTATGATCAGCACTACTAGTTGGAATAGCTTCTACCCACTTAGTAACGTACTCAACAGCAACTAGAATATGTGTGTACCCATTAGAGGCAGGAAACAGTCACATATAATCAAAGCCCCATACATCAAATGGTTCAATAACAAGTGAATAATTCATAGGCATTTCTTGACGTCTACTAATATTACCAATTCTTTGACATTCATCACAAGATAAGACAAACTTATGGGCATCCTTGAAGAGAGTAGGCCAACAAAAACCGGATTGCAATACCTTATGTGCAGTTCTATCTCCCACATGGTGTCCTCCATAAGCTTTCGAGTGGCACTTGTGTTGGATCTGTTCCTGTTCATGCTCAGGTACACAATATCTAATAATACCATCTACTCCTTCTTTATAAATATGTGGGTCATCCCAGAAGTAATGTCTCAAATCATAGAAGAACTTTTTCTTTTGCTGGTATGTGAAGCTACGAGGTATAAACTTAGCAACAATATAATTAGCATAATCAGCATACCATGGAGCAGTACGAGAAATATTTATGACAGTTAATTGTTCATCAGGAAAACTATCATCAATAGGTTGTGGGTCATCAAGTATATTCTCTAGCCTAGACAAGTTATCTGCAACGGGGTTCTCAGCTCTCTTTCTATCAATAATATGCAAGTCAAACTCTTGCAGCAAGAGAACCCATCTAATAAGTCTAGGTTTAGCATCTTTCTTTTCCATAAGGTATTTGATAGAAGCATGATCAGTGTGAATAGTTACTTTAGAATCAACAATATAAGGTCTAAACTTATCACAAGAAAATACAACTGCTAAAAATTCCTTCTCAGTAGTAGCATAATTTTTCTGGGCACTATCTAGAGTTTTACTAGCATACTGGATGACATGCAATTTCTTATCAACTCTTTGCCCTAAGACAACACCTACAGCATAATCACTAGCATCACACATAATCTCAAAGGGTAGATTCCAGTCAGGAGGCTGGACAATAGGTGTAGAGATCAATGCTTTCTTAAGTATTTCAAATGCTTCTAGACAATCATCATCAAAGACAAAAGGAATATCTTTTTGTAAGAGATTAGTCAGAGGCCTGGAGATTTTGGAGAAGTCCTTTATGAACCTCCTATAAAACCCGGCATGACCAAGGAAACTTCGTATACCTTTTATGTACTTAGGGCATGACATCTTTTCAATAGCATCAACTTTAGCTTTGTCAACTTCAATACCTCTTTCAGAAATTTTATGTCCCAAGACAATGCCTTCATTAACCATAAACTGACACTTCTCCCAATTCAAAACAAGATTAGTGTCTTCACATCTCTGCAAAACTCGATCAAGGTTGCTTAAGAAATCATCAAAAGAAGTTCCGTAAATGGAGAAATCATCCATGAAAACCTCAACAATCTTTTCACAAAAATCAGAGAATATAGCCATCATGCATCTTTGAAAGGTAGCAGGTGCATTACATAAACCAAAAGGCATACGTCTATAAGCAAAGGGACCAAAAGGACAAGTAAAAGTGGTATTTTCTTGATCCCCTTTTGACACAGGTATTTGAGAGAAACCAGAATAACCATCTAGAAAGCAAAAATGAGTATGTTTGGATAACCTTTCTAGCATTTGATCAATAAATGGCAAGGGGTAATGATATTTCTTAGTAGCTTTATTTAACTTACAGAAATCAATTACCATCCTATAACCTGTAACTATTCTTTGCGGGATCAATTCATTTTTATCATTAGGAACAACAGCCATACCTCCCTTCTTAGGGACACAATGGATAGGACTTACCCACTGGCTATCAGCAACTGGATAGATAATACCTGCCTCTAGAAGCTTTAGTATTTCCTTCCTTACCACTTCTTTCATCTTAGGATTTAACCGTCGTTGATGATCAATAACCGGTTTAGCATTTTCTTCCAATTTTATCTTGTGTTGGCATATAGTGGGACTAATGCCCTTAAGATCATCCAGAGTATATCCAATAGCAGCACGGTGCTTCATTAGAGTTTTCAATAATTTTTCTTCTTCCTGCTCTGAAAGGTTAACACTAATAATAACACGATATATCTTCTTTTCATCAAGATAAACATACTTAAGATTATCAGGTAAGGGTTTAAGTTCAAACACGGGATCACCCTTGGGTGGAGAAGGATCCCCTAGGATTTCAACAGGCAAGTTGTTTTTCAATACGGGTCCCTGATTAAAGAATATTTCATCTATTTCCCTTCTCTCATTCATATGCATATCATTTTCATGGTCTAGCAAGTATTGTTCTAAAGGATGATTAGGAGGCACATCAATAGAAGCAAGACCAATAATTTCATCCTTACTAGGTAGTTCTTTATCAAGGGGTTGACTACGGAATTTAGCAAAGTTAAAATCATGAGACATATCCCCTAATCCAACAGTAACAATATCTTTCACGCAGTCTATTTTAGAATTAACAGTGTTCAAGAAGGGTCTACCAAATATAATGGGACAAAATTCATCTTGTGTGGAACTAAGATAAGAAAGTTAGCAGGGTATTTAACCTTCCCACACAAGACTTCAACATCTCTAACAATCCCAACTGGTGAAATAGTGTCTCTATTGGCTAGCTTAATAGTAACATCAATCCCTTCTAACTCAACAGGTGCAATATCATGCATAATTTCTCGATATAAGGTAAGAGCGATAATACTCGCACTGGCACCTACGTCACATAAACCATGATAGCAATGATCTCCTATCTTAACAAGATAACAGGCAAGCCCACATCAGGTCTATGTTTATTCCTAGCATTGGGTTTGGCTATTCTAGCAGACTCTTCTTGGATGTAAATAACATGTCCATCTAAATCTTCTACCAAGAGATCTTTAACCATAGCAACACTAGGTTCAACTTTAATTTGCTCAGAGGGTGTAGGTGTTCTAGTATTACTCTTACGAACTACAGTTGAAGCTTGAGCATGATCCTTTATCCTAACAGGGAAAGGTGGTTTCTCAATATAAGCAGTAGGAATAATAGGATCAACATTATAAGTGATAGTTTTTTCTTCAACTTTAATAGGTTCAAATACTTTTAATTCAATGGGAGGATGGTATTTAAACCACTTCTCCTTGGGGAGATCAACATGAGTAGCAAAAGATTCGCAGAAAGAAGCTACTATCTCAGAGTCAAGTCCATATTTAGTGCTAAACTCATGGAAAACATCGGTATCCATAAAAGCCTTAACACAATCAAACTTAGGGGTCATACCCGACTCCTTACCTTCGTCGAGATCCCAATCTTCAGAGTTGCGTTTAATTCTTTCCAATAAATCCCATTTGAATTAAACAGTCTTCATCATAAAAGAGCCAGAACAAGAATTATCGAGCATGGAGCGATTATTAAGAGAAAGCCGAGCATAAAAAATTTGAATGATCATTTTTCTTGAGAGCTCATGATTGGGGCATGAATATAACATTGACTTAAGCCTCCCCCAAGCTTGAGCGATGCTTTCTCCTTCGCGAGGCCAGAAATTATAAATATAATTACGATCATGATGAACCTGGTGCATAGGGTAGAACTTCTGATGAAATTCCAACTTTAGACGATTATAGTTCCATGATCCAATATCATCACATAGCCTAAACCATGTCAATGCATCTCCTTTCAAAGATAAAGGGAAGACCTTCTTCTTGATAACATCCTCGGGCATATTTGCAAGCTTAAATAATCCACAAACTTCATCCACATAGATTAGGTGTAAGTCGGGATGCAGTGTTTCGTCTCCTGTAAAAGGATTTTCAAGTAGTTTCTCTATCATACCCGAAGGAATCTCAAAGCAAACATTTTCAGTAGGTGCAGTAGGTTGAGGAGCAACCCTTTGCTCTTCTGGTCAGGGTGAAGATGCCCCGAACAAGCCCCTCAAAGTATTTTGAGCCATAGTAACAAGTGACAATAAATTTCAGCACACTATATAAAATTTTCCTTACCAAATTCCACTTACCAAAGGCGCTTCACTCCCCGGCAACGGCGCCAGAAAAGATTCTTGATGACCCACAAGTGTAGGGGATCTATCGTAGTCCTTTCGATAAGTAAGAGTGTCGAACCCAATGAGGAGCAGAAGGAAATGATATGCAATTTTCAGTAAGGTATTTTCTGCAAGCACTGACAGTATAGGTAACAGATAGTTTTGTGATAAGGTAATTGGTAGCAAGTAACAAAAGGTAAAAGTAAATAAGGCGCAGCAAGGTGGCCCAATCCTTTTTGTAGCAAAGGACAAGCCTGAACAAACTTGTATATAAAGGTAAACGCTCCGGAGGACACATGGGCATTATCGTCAAGCTAATTTTCATCACGATCGTCTGATTCGCGTTCGGTACTTTGATAATTTGGTATGTGGGTGGACCGGTGCTTGGGTGCTGTCCTTACTTGGACAAGCCTCCCACTTATGATTAACCTCTAATGCAAGCATCCGCAACTACAAAAGAAGTATTAAGGTAAACCTAACCATAGCATGAAACATATGGATCCAAATCAGCCCCTTACGAAGCAACGCATAAACTAGGGTTTAAGCTACTGTCACTCTAGCAACCCATCATCTACTTATTACTTCCCAATGCCTTCCTCTAGGCCCAAATAATGGTGAAGTGTCATGTAGTCGACGTTCACATGACACCACTAGAGGAGAGACAACATACATCTCATCAAAATATCGAACGAAGACCAAATTCACATGACTACTAATAGCAAGACTTCTCCCATGTCCTCAGGAACAAAAGTAACTACTCACAAGACATAATATTGTTCATGATCAGAGAGGTATTAATATGCATAATGGATCTGAACATATGATCTTCCACCAAATAAACCAACTAGCATCAACTACAAGGAGTAATCACCACTACTAGTAACCCACAGGTACCAATCTGAGGTTTGGGTACAAATATTGGATACAAGAGATGAACTAGGGTTTGAGAGGAGATGGTGCGGGTGAAGATGTTGATGAAGATAGCTCTCCCCAAGATGGGAGAGTTGTTGGTGATGACAGCGGTGACGATTTCCCCGCCGAAGGGAAGTATCCCCGGCAGAACAGCTCTGCCGGAGCCCTAGATTGGTTTCCGCCTCGGTTCCGCCTCGAGAAGGCGACGTCTGGTCCGGAAAGCCTCCTTATGATTTTTCCAGGTCAAAACACCTCATATAGGAGAAGATGGGCATCGGGGGACCTTTGGTGGGCCCACGAGGCAGGGGGCGCGCCCAGAGAGGGGGGGGGGGCGCCCCCAACCTCGTGGACAGCCGGTGGCCCCCCTCGTGAACTTCTTTCGCCAGATATTTTTTAAATTTTCTGAAACGGAGTTCTGTGGAGTTTCGGGGCTTTTGGAGTTGTGCATAATAGGTTTCCAGAGTTTGCTCCTTTTCGAGCCCAGAATTCCAGCTGCCGGCATTCTCCCTCTTCATGTAAACCTTGTAAAATAAGAGAGAAAAGGCATAAGTATTGTGACAAAACAAGTAATAACAGCCCATAATGCAATAAATATCAACATATAAGCATGATGCAAAATGGACGTATCACACTTCTCCGTCTAGACCTAATCGTCGTCGGCGAATTAGAGGGAGGATATTAGAACAATACCGGGCTTACAATTATATAATTAGAGGAACTAGGTTTAGCTTTAATTAGATCAACTGAGATCAATTAGAACTAGAACTAGATGAACTAGAGGAGGCTCCAAAAATTGTGTCTTCAAAAGGGCAATACCTCAAGTATATATAGGTTATAAGAGGAGGAAGGGGCTGCCACTAAGGAGGAAAAGACCCTCCTTGGGGCGCCGGCCAAGAGGGGGGAGGAGGACTCCTCCCCATAGTCCAATTCGGCCTCCCGTGGTATGAAGGGTTTTCTATTTCTGTGCCCGAGGTTGCTTAGTTCTGCTCAGTTTTTTCCAAGACAACTAATTTTGCTCACCTTTTCCCTCCTCCACCACCACCAGCTCACAAAATCCCAAACGTTGCACTGTTGTCCAGTCAAAACCTTTGACCGTTACCACCCGACTAGATTTTTTGTGTGTCTCCTCCTGACTAGTGGGGCCGTCTAATATCCTGACAGGTGGGGCAAGGCAACTTACTGGATGTGGGGCCTAGGCAGGTGGATGAATCTCTCTCTCTCTCTCTCTATATATA
>LR738712.1:632112313-632125929 GCA_902687465.1 Secale cereale
GTACAAACAAACAGATCAAGCCCCCAGCGGAAAACCACCTCCACTCCTCGTGACCACCCACCTCCTCGCACCTCCGCCCCACCGTCCCCATCTTGTCCACCGCATCGCGCCCCACCCGAGCCACCGCACCGCCGTACCTCACCCCAGCCACTTTCCTCCGCTGCCCCGCCACCGCAACCCGCAAGCCTGACCACCCCGTCCTCCTTCCGCGAGCGCGCTCCGCCTCGCCGAGCTGCTCCTCGCGGGCACCTGGATCCAGCGAGATCCGAGGTGTGCCCAACCAGCTGAACTCCCGGTGACAAGTACGGTCCGGCAACCGCCTCCAGCGCGCCTCCCGGCAATGGATCCGGGCCGGCAACCGCCCCTTGCACAGCCACGACCAACCCCCGCCGCAGGATCCATTCGTCAGTTTGCCCCCTGCATGACCACAACTTGAGCCACTCCCCCGCTAGCCGCCGGATCCGCATCTCCGTCCTCCCTTCCTCCCGCGCCTCTATGTCGCCGTCCTCGTCGGGCCCCGCATCGGCTACCGGGCCACGCGAGGATGCAGCCTGGCCCGACCACATTATCACCGTCCTCGTGTCAGGCCATCACTGCCCGGATCCGCTCCGCACCACCACCGATGCCCCGTCGCGCACCTATCCGCCTCCAGGGGCTGAGGAGGAGACCAGTCAGCCTCCATCTCTCCTCTCCGGTGAGGCCTCCGATGAGCATCTTCGCCTCGGATCCAATTTCTACCCCGCAATCTCTTCTTTTGGACTGATTTGTTTCAACAACGCCGTCTCCCCCCTCTGCAGTCCGGCGACCGTCGCCGTGCAGCTCTGCGGCATGCGTGATGTGGTTCAGTGCTGGTGCTGGTGCATGGGGCTCCCCAGCTTCTTCTCCCCCCCGACGAACAGCCAACCACGCCAGCATTTGAGGTTGTTGTAGTTCACTTTTTTTATTTTTGGAGGAAAATCACTTCACTATAGTTTGCTATTCACGTCGATGAGATTTGCTTTTTTTGTGTTCTACTAAAGACAAATAAAGGTGCAAATGCAGTCCACTGTACTTTTGCTATTGAGGTTCATTTTACTCTTTTTTGCAGAAAAGATAGGTGATGATGTCCGCCGACCTCCTCCCACGACAAATTTGTTTGCAGCTCACTTGCGTGTGTCGCGGCGCGTAGGTACGAGAGCAGAGCAGCTGATGGCGGTGCTGCAAGGAGGGATGTTGACGCCATCGCTGGTGGCCTCTGCTGGCTCTGTATCACTGCTGCTTCCCCTGACCATAGGTTGCCTCCGTCCCATGACCAAGTGCTGTTTTCCCCCAGCAGTTTTGTTTTTGCTATTGAAGATTGTCGTTGCAGTTAACTTTGTGCTCGGTGTAATTCGCGTGCAAGTCCGTGGGCTATATAAATGTTTGCAGTTCTCTAGATGTGTGTTGCAGTGCACTGTATAACTTTGTGCTTTTTGTTTTATTATTGTTTGCAGTTCTCTAGATGTGTGTTGCAGTGCACTGTATAAATGTTTTGTATAAACATCTTTGAAGTTCGCTAAGCTTTGTCACTCCGGCAGTGAGCGCACGTGCAGTACACTCTGGCGATGTTGGGATTGCATCCTGGGTTTGGCAAAAAAATGTGGTTTGCCACTGGACATGCTATGGTCCAGTTTGGCTAGGTGCCCCGCGCGACTCACACACTGTTTTTCATAGGATGGAGTTCACTGTGTATAGCATTGTTGGTCACTATGTGTGAAAAAAGGATTAAAGATGTGAGTGTGGCTGTATCAAAACAATGAATGGATATGTATGTTTTGAAGCTCACTTTGTTCTCTCACGAAGTTCGCCATAAAACTCCTTTGTGGTTCACTTGGTGATCCGAAACAAAAACACCTCGGAAAGCAGCTCACTTCTCATTACATGTGGTTCACTTGCTCAGTCCATGCGGTCCACTCGCCTGGTCAACGTGCGTAAAAAATTAATTAGTACGAAAAAGACAACAACAAATCATGAGGTTCACTATTGGTAGTGTTCCGCTTCACTTTCGGGAGTGTTGCGGTCCACTTTCGTTAGAAAAAAAGTTGGAAAAAAAGACAACAAAACTCCTCTGAGAAAAATCTACGTCCAACAAAATAAATCATGAAGTTCAATTGATTGTCTGATGCAGTGCAGTTTTTAGTTTGAAGCAGTGCGCTTTTCTGTCCGATGCGGTTCACTCGTCGATTTTGGTGTCACGAAAAACAGAGTGTTCGCGTTTTTGTAATTTCAAAACTGCTCTAAAACCGTAATGAATTAGAGGGAGTGTTCTACATGAAAAAGTAGCGTCTCGGCGATATCTTTCCAACCGTGTATCGTTTGGATCATTTCGACCAGCGCTTTGTAAAAATTTCGTGAAAAACGGCCGCTGCCTCTCGTAGTCAGCCGCACAATTTTCAAAATTAACTAAAAACCGTAAGGAATCTCAAAAACATTTCAACATATGAAAGTTGCGCCTCGTTCGTAGCTTTCCAACGGCGTATCACACGCCTCGTTTCGACAGACGGTTAAAAATTGAAGCTAAAACAGTACCGAAAATTGCAAAAAATTCGAAAAAACATAATTCCGTGATTTGTTAAATTCAAAACTGCTCTTAGATCGTAACGAATTAGAGAAAACAATACATATGAAAAATATGCGCCTCGACGATATCTATCCAACGGTATATCATTTGATTCATTCCGGCGTGCGGTTTAGAAGAAACCGTGAAAAAACGCTCGCTGTCATTCGTTGTGAGCTGTACGATTTTCGAAACTGCTCTTAAACTATGATGAATTTTGAAAAGTGTTCAACATGGCGAAGTTGCGTCTAGTCCATAGCTTCTTAACGGTATATTACATGCATAATTCTGATAAAAGGTTAAAAAACTAGAGCAAAAAAGGTACCCAAAAAACAACACGTACAGTTTTTTCGAGACGAAGTTCACTAGTTGCTGTGTTGCAGTACCTATGCAGTGCCCTCGCGTTGTGCGTGCAGTTCGGAAGTGTTATGAGAATATTATTCTCATAATATTATGAGAATAGACCGGCTCACACACACACACACCACATTTCGAACAGCCCGTACCCAAGCCATTCCCATACAACCTCCGCCGCCACCGCTAGCCGGCAAGGCGACCGAAGAAAGCCTGCACCGCATGTCCCCCCCCACTCCAACCCCTACCCATCGAGCCTAATGACCCACAAGTATAGGGGATAAATCGTAGTCCTTTCGATAAGTAAGAGTTTTGAACCCAATGAGGAGTAGAAGGAAATGACAAGTGGTTTTCAGCAAGGTAATGTGTGCAGGCACTGAAATTGTCGGTAAAAGATAGTTTGATAGCAAAATAATTTGTAACGAGCAAGTAACGGTAACGGTAAATAGTATGCAGCAAGGTAGCCAAATCCTTTTGTGGCAAAGGACAGGCCAAAACGGTCTCTTATAATAAGCAAAGTGTTCTTGAGGGTACATCGGAATTTCATCTAGTGACTTTCACCATGTTGATTTGATTTGTGTTTGTTACTTCGATAATTTGATATGTGGGTGGACCGGTGCTTATGTGATCTTCTTACTTGAACAAACCTCCTACTTATGATTAACCCCCTCGCAAGCATCCGCAACTACGAGAAAAGTATTAAGATAAAATCTAACCATAACATTAAACATTTGGGTCCAAATCGGTCCCTTACGAAGTAGCGCATAAACTAGGGTTTAATCTTTTGTCACTCTAGCAACCCATCATCTAATAACTACTCCACAATGCATTCCCTTAGGCCCAAATATGGTGAACTGTCATGTAGTCGACGTTCACATGACACCACTAAGGGAATTACAACATACATATCATTGGAATATCAAACATATATCAAGTTCACATGATTACTTGCAACATGATTTCTCCCGTGACCTCAAGAACTAAAGTAACTACTCACAAGTGATAAACATGCTCAAGATCAGAGGGGTATTGAATGGCATAATGGATCTGAACATATAACCTTCCACCAAATAAACCATATAGTAATCAACTGCAAGATGTAATCAACACTACTAGTCACCCACATGTACCAATCTGGGGTTCCGGTACAAAGATTGAACACAAGAGATGAACTAGGGTTTGAAAGGAGATGGTGTTGTTGAAGATGTTGATGAAAGATTGGACTCCCAAAGATTAGAGGGTTGTTGGTGATGACGATGACGGTGATTTCCCCCTCCGAGAGGATAGTTCCCCCGGCGGAATCGCTCCGCCGGAGGGCAAAAGTGCTCCTGCCCAAGTTCCGCCTCGAGACGGCGGCGCTCCGTCCCGAAAGTCCTCTCCTTAATTTTTTATAGGTCAAAATGACTTGTATACCGGAAGATGGGCACCGGAGTTGGGCCGAGGATAGCACAACCCACCAGGGCGTGCATGGGCTCCCTGGCGTGCAAAGGTGGGTTGTGACTGAGGGAGTCCTGGATTGAGGGGTCCTCATGCGGCCGGATAACTCGTGGTGGGCCGGACTGGTGGGCCATGAAGATCGTTGTTGAAGATCGTCTCTCTTATCCGGATAGGACTCCTGTATTCGTATAATGGCAAGTTTTAAGTTTGGGTGTAATCTTTCCTTCCTCTGCAAGATGGTTATGTACCAACCCTAGGCCCCTCCGGTGCATATATAAACTGGAGGGTTTAGTCCGTAGAGAATAATAGAGAAACACAAATCCTCATAGGCTAGACTTTAGGGTTTAGCCAATACGATCTCGGGGTAGATCAACTCTTGTAATCATATTCATCCATATTAATATAGCAGGAAGTAGGGTATTACCTCCACCGAGAGGGCCTGAACCCGGGTAAACATCGTGTCCCCAGCCTCCTGTTACCATCAATCCTCAGACACATAGTTCGGGACCCCCTACCCGATCCGCCGGTTTCGACACCAACATTGGTGCTTTCATTGAGAATTCCACTATGTCGTCGACCGAAGGACTGATGGATCGCGTCATCAACCATGACGGCTACACTGAGGGAATCTTCCGTCCCGGAGAACTCTTCGTGTTCGGCGGCTTCGCGCTCCGCGCCAACACTGAAGGCCACCTCGAGCAGGTCGAGAGCTACGCCCCTCGCCGTCAAGTCAGGTTTGGAAGATTAAACTACGTTGTTGATATCCGCGAAGACTTGATCTTCGACAGATTCGAGCCCGCGGCGACCTCTCCCTGCCATCACGATGAACAAGACCTAACTCTGTCATCGGATTCGGAAATAGCACCTGTAACAGTTCTGGCCCTAGATCCGGAACAGATCGCGTCGCCAAAGGACAGGAAGCTCAACCCCGCCACAGAAGCCGCACACTCTATGGCGCTGGAGCCGCACTCGGACCCAACTTTGAGTGGGATCTGTGTTACCGGAACCCCGGACTCGTCTCCGGCCTTAGATTCCGAATCATGCGCATCTGCGCCCTTCAAGATCGATCAGGCGTCTATCGCCGAATTCAGTGCTGCGGATATCTTCCAGCACTCACCCTTTGGCGACATGTTAAAATCATTAAAACCCCTCTCCTTAGATGGGGACACACAGTCGCATTATATTCGGTTCGAACTGGAGGCTGATGGAGAATTTTGCTCCCCACCCACGACCCACTTGGTAGCCACGGTCGAAGATCTAACCGATCTACTTGACTACGCTTCCGAAGACTTAGATGGGATGGACCTCGAAGCCAAAGCAGATCTAGATCAAAAGCCGGCCCATAACCAGGCAGTGGACAGCTATGTCTTCACACGATGTATATATGGTGGATACACCTAAGGAGAAGGAGGTCAACGGCGAAAAATATCCTGCAAAGGACAAGCCTGTTGAAGAACCTCCCAAACATCGGCGCCCGAAGCGCCGAACGAAACCCCGCAAAGGAAAAGATAGCAACACTGTTACTAACGACGGTGACAGTCCGGAACAAGCTGAAGACCCCGCAGACCCAGCGATAGAGAAGGAGGAGCGAGAGTACGGCAAACATAGTCCAAAGCCGCTGTCCGATGACAGCGATGCCAAAGGCAGTAATTAGGAACCTGTCCCTGAAGAGGAAGTTAGCCCGGGCGACGACGAATACATCGTCCCAGAAGAATCCTTAGAACAAAAGCGCTTCCTTCGGAGGCTTATTGCCACCGCAAGGAGGCTGAAAAAGAAGCAGAGACGGCTTCGAGCCGCACAGGACACGCTCAATGATAGATGGAACGAAGTGCTAGACGCTGAACAAAAATATGGCGACAATCACCATACCAAAGGCTATCCCAAGCGCAAACAGCTGCCCGAATTCGACGACGAGGCCACTGCGCCTATACCGCCGAAGAATAACACCGCCGATGAGCCGGACAGACCACCTCGCGGACGGGACAGAGTGGCTAGTAATGGCGTACATAAGCCCGCAGCCCCACCCCGTAAAGGAAAGGAGGATGCGGCTCAAGTCCGAAAACATGATTTGCGTGAGGACCTGAACAAAAAAGCTAGCAAGACCAGGTCCATCTACGGGCCTAGGGACCGGGCTCCCGCACGGGACGGCGGCTATCAAGCCAATCGCGCCGGTCATATACCAGTTCGAGGTCAATACCGAACATCACAACCATCAGACATACGCCATGATATAGCAAAATACAGAGGCATCGCACACCCTCTTTGCTTCACCAATGAGGTGCTGGATCATGATTTTCCAGAAGGGTTTAAACCCATGAACATCGAGGCGCACGATGGAATGATGGATCCTACCGTCTGGATAGAAGACTTCATCCTTCACATCCACATGGCTCGCGGAGATGATCTCCACGCCATCAAATACCTACCCCTCAAGCTGAATGGACCAGCTCGGCACTGGCTAAACAACCTCCCAGAGAACTCCATCGGGAGTTGGGAAGAACTTGAGGATGCTTTTCGGGCCAATTTTCAAGGGACCTATGCCCGTCCCCCAGACGCTGACGACCTAAGTCACATCATCCAACAACCCGGGGAGTCACCCCGTAAGCTTTGGAACCGGTTCCTTGATACGTCCAAAATGTATCTATAATTTCTGCTTGCTCCATGCCACTTTTGGGTGATATTGCTATGATATTTATACACTTCCATACACTTTTGATCATATTTGGCCTAACCTACTTATCCAGTGCACCCCAGTGCCAGTTTCTATTTTCGGCTGTTTTTGTATTTCAGGTTTTCACATTACGAGAACTGCCAGGAAAAATCCAGAAAAATTATATAAAAAATCAGCGTTCCAGAACCTACCTTGCGCCCGAAGTACAGCCGGGGGGGGGGGGGGGGACGCCTGGGCCCCCCGAGCCCCGTCTGGTGCCCCCCTTTGGCATATATTTAGAGCGTCCTTCGAAACCCTCGGGACGGGAACTCTTTTTCGCGATCTCATCTCTGTTCCGCCGCCGCCGCTGCTTCCAAGATCGGGAGCACCAGGAGAACTCTTCCCGGCACCCTGCCGGAGGGGAGGATCACCATCGGGAGCCTCTCCACCACCATGGACGCCTCCCGGATGAGTTGTGAGTAGTCTCCCTTGGACCATGAGTCCATGACCAGTAGCTATGTGATGTTCTCCTCCCGTTCTTGTGCTTCACTAATTAGTCCTCGTGAGCTTCCCTACATGATCGAGGCACATATGTAATCCTTATGCTGTTGCTATGATTAGTTTGCTGGGATCCGATGGATTATGAGATTATGTTCAGATTGTGATTGAGTAATATATTTGAGCTACCTCTTTTGTATTTATGTTCGTAAGTAATTCTTGCATGTTCTCCGTTGTTATTTATTGCTTTGGCCAAGTAATAGGTAGTGACTCCAAGAGGGAACGTTATGCTTGATTGTGGGTTCATGCCCCTCGATGACTAGCTTGAGTGATAGAAACATGAGTCTAGGGGATGTGCTGTTGCCACAAGGGGGAAAACAACGGTGCTTGTGCCCGCGGGTGCAAGGATTGTTTACTTTACGCAAAGTTCTTTTAATGCAGTTGTCTGTTGCTTTGAGTTTACACTATGGGTGGGACTCGCAACTTAATACCAGCGAGATGTTCTGGATAGATATCTCAAGGTGGATGATTAGTAGTAGATATTGATGGATTTCGGTCTACTTACTTTGGCGTACCGCCCATGCTTTGAACCTCAACCTTTCTTGCAATGTAGTCAGCATTGGTTTGCGTTCGTGGTCCTGTCAATTGCCCAGCTGTAATTCGTTTACCTAACATAGCTGTTTTATCGTCTTTTGGGAGAGAGACATCACTAGTGAACATCATGAGACTCCGGTCCATGTTACCATCATTGATCACATCCGCTATTTACTTTTCCGCTATTTACTTACTATTGCAAACATTATCTATCACTACTATCATTTGCGTTTAATCCTTTGTGAACTACAAGGCCGGAGGGATTGACAACCTCTCTGTACTCGTTGGGAGCAAAGTTATTTGTATCTGTGTGCAGGTCCACATTGATTGCTAATATCTGGCACCGTTAGCAGTTGACACCTACTTGTTGAACCTAGGAGTCTCTGGGGATTCGATCCTTGGCATCTTTGCTAAGGGAAAAACTTCCACAACACTGCATCTCACACCTTCCACTTGGGGTAACCAACGAGGGGTTAGAGGCCCATCAAGGAGTTTTTCTGGCGCCGTTGCCGGGGACTCCACTCTTCAGGATAGGGGAGTTGCATGCTATCTTTTACCTTTGCTTTTCAGTCTTGTTAGTTTACCTTTCAGTTTTTGCTTTAGTACCTTTTATCGAAAATCACAAAAATAGTTATCTTGCTTGCTTGCTACTATGGGCCACCGAGAACACCAAGTTGTGTGACTTCACTAGTCACAACAACGATGACTTTATCAGCACACCTATCACCACACCTGCCACTTCAGCACCTTCATATGAGATTAAACCTGCTTTACTGAACTTAGTCATGAAAGATCAATTCTCCGGTGCTGGAGATGATGCTGCTTTACACTTGAACAACTTTGCTGAACTTTGTGATATGCAAAAGTACCAAGAAATAGATGGTAATATTGTTAAGCTTAAGCTTTTTCCTTTGTCCTTGAGAGGAGGAGCTAAAATTTGGTTTCAGTCTTTGCCTAGAAATAGCATAGATTCATGGACAAGTGCAAAGATGCTTTTATCGGAAAATACTATCCACCTGCTAAAATTATCCAACTTAGAAGTAACATAATGAATTTTAAACAATTGGATAATGAACACGTTGCCTAAGCTTGGGAACGTATGAAATCTCTTATCAAGAACTGCCCTACTCACGGTTTGACTATTTGGATGGTTATCCAAACTTTTTATGCAGGCTTGAACTTTACCTCGCGGAACTTGTTAGATTCGGTCGCGGGAGGAACTTTTATGTCAACTACACTTGGTGCTGCCACAAAGCTTCTCGATGAGATGATGACCAACTATTCCCAATGGCACACCGAACGCGCTCCAACAGGTAGGAAGGTAAACTCTGTCTAGGAGATTTCCTCCCTTAATGAAAAAGTTGACTTGATCATGTCTCTACTTTCGAAGCAATCTTCTGTTGATCCTCGCGATGTTCCTTTAAATTCTTTGATTGCCCAAGAACAAGTAGATGTGAACTTTATCTCTAGAAACAATTTTAATAACAATGCTTATAGGAGTAACTTTGGTAACAATCCTAGACCGTTCCCCTCTAATTCTTATGGGAACAACAATGCTTATCCTAGTACCAAGAACTCCACTACTGAACTAGAGATTATGCTTAAAGATTTCATCACTACCCAAAAAGCCTTTAATAAGAGTGTAGAAGAAAAACTACATAAACTAGATGATCTTTCTTTTAAGGTAGACCATTTAGCCAATGAGGTAAAATTGCTAAAAATTAAAACTTCTCCTCTTGAGGAGAGGGAAGTCACTCCTATAAATGCTATTCAAGTGCAAATTAATGAAAACATTAGGATGATGGCTAAACTTAAAGAGAGATGGGCTAGAGAAAGGGAGGAAGAAGATAGAATTAAGAGCCTTCCTACCCACCACACTGTTGCTACTATCCAAGTTGTTGAGGATATCCAAACTCTTAGCACCCAATGTACTCCTGGTCCCATTGGACCTATTAATGGTGATGCTATGACTATAGAAACCACCAAACAAGTGAACCTAAAGGACACCACTACCACTTTACTTGATGCTCGTGACCTTGATTTTGATAATTGCACTCTTAACGAAGTTATTGATTTCCATCACAAGATGTCTAGAGATCCCCGCACTAGCACGCTTAACCTTGCCTTTACAGAGCATATCACTAATGCTCTCATCAAAGCTAGGGAGGAGAAACTTAGAGTAGAAGCCTCCATATCTATAAAGCTAGAAGATGGTTGGGATCCTATGATAAAAATTAAATTGAATGACTTCTCTTGCTATGCATTATGTGATGTTGGAGCTAGTACCTCTGTTATGCCCAAAAGAATATATGATATGCTTAAATTGAAACCTTATGATTCTTGTTCTTTTGGTGTTCGTCTCGTTGATTCTTCCATAAAGAAACCTTTGGGGAGGATCGACGATGTTCTTATCGTTGTTAATGATAATTATGTTCCCGTTGATTTTACTATTATGGATATTGAATGTGATCCTTCATGTCCAATTATTTTGGGACGTCCCTTTTTACGCACCGTTGGTGCTATCATTGACATGAAAGAGGGTAATATAAAATTTCAGTTTCCTCTCAAGAAAGGGATGGAACACTTCCCTCGAAAGAAGATCAAGTTACCTTTTGAGTCCGTTGTACGGGCTAGCTATTCTTTTACTCTTGATAAAACTTGATCTATATGCATTATGCCTAGCTTAAAGGCATAAAAGAAAGCGCTTTTGGAAGGCAGCCCAATGAATAAATTTATTTTGCTTTTGTTGTGTCTTGATGTTGTTTACTACTGTAGCATCATCATTGTATCTTTGCTTTTCATATTTGTGCCAAGTATAGCCTCTGATTGCTAGAAAGTTCAAAAGTTGTGAGGTGCTGTCCAGGAAACAGATTCTGTCCTTGGATAGAAAATTTCGTATAAAATCACCAGGTCATCTATTTGGTCTGAATTTTTTCGACAGCGTTCTCTATGTAATTGTCTTTCGTGCGTCTGTTCTGAGTTTTTTGATTTGAGTTGCAGAAGTACCCCGAACAAATAAATTACTACCTGCTGTTCTGTTTTTCACAGATTCTGTCCTGTTTTGCCTTTCCTTCATTTTGCAAACCAAGAGCTTGCTTTTTCTTTGCAAAAACCTTTTGGCAATCTTGAGAAACAGTAGACCTTCAAGAAAATATTTATTTCCAGCAAGGAACAATTATTTTATTAAGGTTACTAACCTCGCTAATCAGATTATGATGAGTTATGTATGAAGGGAGTTTTCAAGTGTGCGAGGGAAGATGATAAAAAGATTCAGGAGTGTCAAGCGCTCAAGCTTGGGGATGCCCCCGTGCACCCCCAAGAAATATTCAAGGAGACTCAAGCGTCTAAGCTTGGGGATGCTCTCGTGCATCCCCTTCTCCATCAACATTATCAGTTCGTCTTTCGTTCCGCTATATTTTTATCACTTCATGTGTTAAGTGCTATGCTTGGAGCGTCCTGCTTTTAGTTTTCTTTTTAGTTTTTCATAACGAGTCGGAACTCAGCGTTCTTTATGTGGGAGAGAAACACGCTCCACTTCTACCTAGAACATAACATATAATTTTCATGTCTATCTTTGCTGTGTGTGTTCTTTGTCTTTTAATAGCTACTATCATGCTCTGCTCTTAGTATTCATGCTTATCTTTTTCAAAGAGCTTTTGTTTAGTTGGTTGCTTGAACCCTCTTTAATTACCATGCTCACCTTATTAAAAGAGTTTGCTTCCGTTGCATTGGTTAATATGTCTATGATAAAGATGCTACGTGCATAATGGCGCTTAGTTGTTCAGGTTTTCTTATGGTTAGTCTCAAATAGCTGGGGGGTTCCCAATGTGTTATTGGAATACCAACTTGATTTGTTTGCCTATGCTGTGGTATGGTTTAGTAATATCTTCCTTCAAGAATTTATTTTGATTGACTTGGCGTATGCTCACGCATATTTAAGACTATAAAGAAAGTCTGTCAAGCCTTGATGATCTTTTATTTCTGAGTAGCGATATAACTACCATGCCTGATTCAATGTTGCTTTGTCGCTCTGCATGATTATGACCGTCATTGCTCTCTTAGTTGGTCGCTCCCAGTCTTTAGCTAACCTCCACCTGTACTAAGCAGACTAACTTTGCAATACATAGCTCATGGGAAAGTAGTTTAAAAACTATTGTGGTAAAGAATATGTTGCTTATGTATCTTATTTCTTATAAGTTGCTTGCTGAGCGGTAACCATGTTTCTGGGGACGCCATCAACTGTCACACTTTTGTTGAATATCATGTGAATTGCTATGCATGTTCGTCTTGTCTGAAGTAAGGGTGATTTGCCATGGGTTGAATGAGTATGCATATTGTTAGAGAAGAACATTGGCCGCCAACCAAAGCCATGTATCATGGTGGAAGTTTTAGCTTGGACATTAATCCTCAATCTCTTATGAGAATATGCTTATGCATTAAAGAGGAGTCCATCATCTATTTTCTATGTTGTCCCGGTATGGATGTCCTCAAGTTGAGATCTATCAAAAACGAGAAATCAAATGCGATTTATCTCCTTGGACCTTTGTACAGGTGGCATAGAGGTACCCCTTTGTGACACTTGGTTGAAACATATGTAATGCAATGATAACCCATGGAAATCCGAGCTAATTAGGACAAGGTGCGAGCACTATTGGTATTCGATGCATGAGGCTTGCAACTTATAGGATGTCTTATGCATGACACATATGAAGTACTACTACCGTTGACAAAATTGCTTCTATGTTTTCAAAATAAAAAGCTCTAGCACATAACCATTCTTTTACTTTTAAGTTGAGTCTCCACCTTCTTTCTTCAAGCACCAACTACTGAGAGCATGATTGTCATTCTAAGTGTAATGTGCATTGTTCCAAAGTAGCATTGTCTTTTGCATGATTGTGATATCGTTTATTTTGAAATCATTGTATCTAGTCATCACTTAAACCTTGAAGGTGCCCCTGCATTTATGTTTTGCTTCACTAAAGGGGGCAAGCTAGATATCACTTTATCATATTTGCACATCATGTTCATTGCAAATCTTTTTGATGTTTCAGTTTCATATTGTAAAACTTTCAGTCCTTTGTGATTTTCTCATGAGGCAACTTAATTACTATAGAATCATTGTCTCAGTAAGCTTTTGTCATATGATTATAAAAGGTCCTATATGGTTAATAGCATGTCACCACAGAAATTATTCTTGTTATCATTTACCTACTCGAGGACGAGCAGGAATTAAGCTTGGGGATGTTGATACGTCCAAAACGTATCTATAATTTCTGCTTGCTCCATGCCACTTTTGGGTGATATTGCTATGATATTTATACACTTCCATACACTTTTGATCATATTTGGACTAACCTACTAATCCAGTGCACCCCAGTGCCAGTTTCTGTTTTCGGCTGTTTTTGTATTTCAGGTTTTCACATTACGAGAACTGCCAGGAAAAATCCAGAAAAATTATATAAAAAAACAGCGTTCCAGAACCTACCTTGCGCCCGAAGTACAGCCGGG
>LR738712.1:632125939-632234186 GCA_902687465.1 Secale cereale
GGGGGGGCGCCTGGGCCCCCCGAGCCCCGTCTGGTGCCCCCCTTTGGCATATATTTAGAGAGTCCTTCGAAACCCTCGGGACGGGAACTCTTTTTCGCGATCTCATCTCTGTTCCGCCGCCGCCGCCGCTTCCAAGATCGGGAGCACCAGGAGAACTCTTCCCGGCACCCTGCCGGAGGGGAGGATCACCATCGGGAGCCTCTCCACCACCATGGACGCCTCCCGGATGAGTTGTGAGTAGTCTCCCTTGGACCATGAGTCCATGACCAGTAGCTATGTGATGTTCTCCTCCCGTTCTTGTGCTTCACTAATTAGTCCTCGTGAGCTGCCCTACATGATCGAGGCACATATGTAATCCTTATGCTGTTGCTATGATGAGTTTGCTGGGATCCGATGGATTATGAGATTATGTTCAGATTGTGATTGAGTAATATATTTGAGCTACCTCTTTTATATTTATGTTCGTAAGTAATTCTTGCATGTTCTCCGTTGTTATTTATTGCTTTGGCCAAGTAATAGGTAGTGACTCCAAGAGGGAACGTTATGCTTGATTGTGGGTTCATGCCCCTCGATGACTAGCTTGAGTGACAGAAACATGAGTCTAGGGGATGTGCTGTTGCCACAAGGGGGAAAACAACGGTGCTTGTGCCCGCGGGTGCAAGGATTGTTTACTTTACGCAAAGTTCTTTTAATGCAGTTGTCTGTTGCTTTGAGTTTACACTATGGGTGGGGCTCGCAACTTAATACCAGCGAGATGTTCTGGATAGATATCTTAAGGTGGATGATTAGTAGTAGATATTGATGGATTTCATTCTACTTACTTTGGCGTACCGCCCATGCTTTGAACCTCAACCTTTCTTGCAATGTAGTCAGCATTGGTTTGCGTTCGTGGTCCTGTCAATTGCCCAGCTGTAATTCGTTTACCTCACATAGCTGTTTTATCATCTTTTGGGAGAGAGACATCAGTAGTGAACATCATGAGACTCCGGTCCATGTTACCATCATTGATCACATCCGCTATTTACTTTTCCGCTATTTACTTACTATTGCAAACATCATCTATCACTACTATCATTTGCGTTTAATCCTTTGTGAACTACAAGGCCGGAGGGATTGACAACCTCTCTGTACTCGTTGGGAGCAAAGTTATTTGTATCTGTGTGCAGGTCCACGTTGATTGCTAATATCTGGCGCCGTTAGCAGTTGACACCTACTTGTTGAACCTAGGAGTCTCTGGGGATTCGATCCTTGGCATCTTTGCTAAGGGAAAAACTTCCACAACACTGCATCTCACACCTTCCACTTGGGGTAACCAACGAGGGGTTAGAGGCCCATCATTCCTCACTAAGAAGAACCAAATCATCGACTGTCCGGATGCCGAAGCCTTAGCGGCCTTCAAACACAGTGTTCGGGACGAATGGCTAGCCAGACACCTCGGACAGGAAAAGCCGAGGACAATGGCAGCCCTAACTACACTCATGACCCGCTTTTGCGCGGGCGAGGACAGCTGGTTGGCTCATAGCAGCACCAGCGACCCTAGAACATCTGAAGTCAGGAACGACAATGCAGACTAAGGCATAGCCTAGTGGTGGGAAGGGGCTTATGCCTTCCCACCCACCCAGGTTCAAGGCATGGTACTTGCAATTTGGCTTTGTTGCACCAATTATACTGTAGGGGGTTCCCTTATAGTCTTTCTATAAAAAAACGACAATGGAAAGCCACGGTGTAACAAAAACAAAAATCGAAATAATGCTGGAAGCCCAGATGATACAGCGGTAAACGCCGGATTCGGCGGCTCCAGATCCGATCAAGGGAAGAAGCCATTCAAAGGCAACAAAGATGGTCCATCCAGCTTGGACAAAATATTAGATAGGCCCTGCTAGATCCATGGCACCCCAGGAAAACCTGCAAACCATACCAACCGTAATTGTTGGGTCTTCAAGAAGGCTGGCAAGCTCAATGCCGAACACAAGGGGAAGTGACCTCAGAGCGAAGACGAGGATGAACCTCGCCAGCCGAATACAGGGGGACAGAAGAAATTTCCACCGGAGATTAAAACAGTGAACATGATATATGCCACTCATATCCCAAAGAGGGAGCGGAAGCGCGCACTCCGAGACGTCTATGCCGTTGAACTTGTCGCCCCCAAATTCAACTCGTGGTCGGCCTGTCCGATCACTTTCGATCGCAGGGATCACCCGACTAGTATCCGTCATGGGGGTTCGGCTGCCTGACACGTCTCCAACGTATCTATAATTTTTGATTGTTCCATGCTATTATTTATGATGTTTTGGATGTTTAATGGGCTTTGTCATACACTTTTATATTATTTTTGGGACTAACCTACTAACCCAAAGGCCCAGTCTAGATTGCTGTTTTTTTGCCTGTTTTAGGGTTTTGCAGAAAAGGAATATCAAATGGAGTCCAAACGGAATGAAACCTTCGGGAGAGATATTTTTGGAGAAAATCACGCACGAGAGACTTGAGAACCACGGAGTAGGGGCCACAAGGTGCCCACGAGGGTGGGGGGGGGGCGCCCCTGCCTCGTGGGTCCCTCGTGAGGCCCCCGGTGTCCTCCTTCCTCCTATATAAGCCTACGTACTCCGAAACCATCAGCAACAGAGAGAAAACCCTAGTTCCACCACCGTAACCTTCTATTCCTGTGAGATCCCATCTTGGAGCCTGTTCCGGAGCTCCGCCGGAGGGGGAATCCATCACGGAGTGCTTCTACATCATCATCATCGCCCTCACCATGAGTTGTGAGTAGTTTACCACAGACCTTCGGGGTCCATAGCTAGTATCTAGATGGCTTCTTCTCTCTCTCTGGATCTCAATACAAAGTTCTCCTCGGTCTTCGAGGAGAGCTATTCGATGTAATATCTTTTTGCGGTGTGTTTGTCGAGATCCGATGAATTTTGGGTTTATGATCAAGATTATCTATGAGAAATATTTGGTTCTTTTCTGAACTCTTTACGTGTGCTCATAATATCCTTGCAAGTCTCTTCGAATTACTGGTTTGGTTTGGCCTACTAGATCTATAGTTCTTGTAATGGGATAAGTGATTGGCTTTGGGTCCAATCTTGCGGTGTCCTTTCCCAGTGACAGTAGGGGCAGCAAGGCACATATTGTATTGTTGCCATCGAGGATAAAAAGATGGGGTTTATATCATATTGCTTGAGTTTATCCCTCTAGATCATGTCATCTTGCTTAAGGCGTTACTCTGTTCTTATGAACTCAATACACTAGATGCATGTTGGATAGCGGTCGATGTGTGGAGTGATAGTAGTAGATGCATGCAGGAGTCGGTCTACTTGTCTCGGACGTGATGCCTATATAGAATGATCATGCCTAGATAGTCTCATAATTATTCGCTTTTCTATCAATTGCTCGACAGTAATTTGTTTACCCGCCGTAGAATATCGCTATCATGAGAGAAGCCACTAGAGAACACTATGGCCCCCAGGTCTATTCTCAACATATCAATCTACATCTACTTTACTTTTTCCGCTTTTACTTTCTCTTCTTATAAACAAAAATACCAAAAATATAAACTATCATCTCTATCAGATCTCACTTTTGTAAGTGACCGTAAAGGGATTGACAACCCCTTATCGCGTTGGCTGCGAAGTTCTTATTGGTTTGTGCAGGTGCGAGGGACTCGCGCGTGGTCTCCTACTGGATTGATACCTTGGTTCTCAAAAACTGAGGGAAATACTTACGCTACTTTGCTACATCTCCCTTTCCTCTTCGAGGGAATACAACGCAAGCTTGAGAAGTAGCAAGAAGAATTTCTGGCGCCGTTGCCGGGGAGGCTTACGCAAAAGTCATATACCAAGTACCTATCACAAACCCTTATCCTTCGCATTACATTTTTGCCTCTCGTTTTCCTCTCCCCCACTTCACCCTTGCCGTTTTATTTGCACTTCTTCTGCCGTGTGTTTATTGTTCGCTTGCTTCTTGTTTGCTTGTGTGTTGGATTGCTTGCTTGTCACTATGGCTCAGAACAATACCAAATTGTGTGACTTCTCCAATACCAACAATAATGATTTTATTAGCACCCCGATTGCTCCTATTACCGATGCTGAATCTTCCGAGATCAATGCTGCTTTGTTGAATCTTGTCATGAAAGATCAATTCACCGGCCTTCCTAGTGAAGATGCCGCTACCCATCTAAACAACTTTGTTGATTTGTGTGATATGCAAAAGAAAAGGGATACGGATAACGATATTGTTAAATTGAAGTTATTTCCGTTTTCACTTAGAGATCGTGCTAAAACTTGGTTTTCCCCTTTGCCTAGAAATAGTATTGATTCGTGAAATAAGTGCAAAGATGCTTTTATCTCTAAGTATTTCCCTCCTGCTAAGATCATCTCTCTTAGAAACGATATTATGAACTTTAAGCAACTCGATCATGAGCATTTTGCACAAGCTTGGGAGGGAATGAAACTAATGATACGTAATTGCCCTACGCATGGTTTGAATCTATGGATGATTATTCAGCACTTTTATGCTGGCTTGAATTTTGCTTCTAGAAATCTTTTAGATTCGGCCGCGTGTGGCACTTTCATGGAAACTACCTTAGGAGAGGCTTCCAAACTCCTAGATAATATTATGGTCAATTATTCTCAATGACACACCGAAAGATCTACAAGTAAAAAGGTGCATGCTATTGAAGAAATTAGTGTTTTGAGTGGGAAGATGGATGAACTTATGAAATTATTTGCTGCTAAGAGTGCTTCTTCTGATCCTAATGATATGCCTCTGTCCACTTTGATTGAAAATAATAATGAATCTTTGTATGTGAATTTTGTTGGTACGAATAATTTTGGTAACAATGCTTATAGAGGGAATTTTAATCCTAGGCCTTTTCCTAGTAATTCCTCTAATAATTATGGTAATTCCTACAACAACTCTTATGGAAAGATGCCTTCTGAATTTGAAACTAGTGTTAAGGAGTTTATGATCTCGCAAAAGAATTTCAATGCTATGGTTGAAGAGAAATTGCTTAAGATTGATGAATTGGCTAGAAGTGTGGATAGAATTACTCTTGATGTAGATTCTTTGAAACTTATATCTATCCCACCTAAGCATGATATCAATGAGTCTATCAAAGCCATGAGAATTTCCATTGATGAATGCAAAGAAAGAACCGCTAGGATGCGTGCTAAAAGAGAGAATTATATTAAAGCGTGTTCTTCTAGTTATCATGAAAATAAAGATTAAGATCTGAAAGTTATTGATGTGTCTCCTATTAGATCCTTGTTTTCTAGCATAAATCTTGATGAAGATAGGATTGGAGATGATTCTGCTTTAAGGTATCCCAATGATTCAGAGTTTTTAGATCTTGATGCTAAAATTGTTAAAAGTGGGAGTGAAGAGATTAAAACTTTGCATAGTGATGAACCCACTACTTTGGATTTCAAGGGATTTAATTATGATAATTGATCTTTGATTTATTGTATTTCCTTGTTGCAATCCATACTAAATTCTCCGCATGCTTATAGTCAAAATAAAGCTTTCACCAAACACATAGTTGATGCTTTGATGCAATCTTATGAGGAAAAACTTGAGTTGGAAGTTTCTATCCCTAGAAAGCTTTATGATGAGTGGTAACCTACTATTAAAATAAAAATTAAAGATCATGAATGCTATGCTTTGTGTGATTTGGGTGCAAGTGTCTCCACTATCCCAAAAACTTTGTGTGATTTGCTAGGGTTCCATGAGCTTGATGATTGTTCTTTAAATTTGCATCTTGCGGATTCCACTATTAAGAAACCTATGGGAAGAATTAATGATGTTCTTATTGTTTTCAATAGGAATTATGTGCCCGTAGATTTCATTGTTCTTGATATAGATTGCAATCATGCATGTCCTATTATTCTTGGTAGACCTTTCCTTAGAACGATTGGTGCAATTATTGATATGAAGGAAGGAAATATTAGATTCCAATTTCCGTTAAGGAAGGACATGGAACACTTCCCTAGAAAGAAAATCAAATTACCATATCAATCTATCATGAGAGCCACTTATGGATTGCCTTCCAAAGATGGCAATACCTAGATTTATCCATGTATCGTGCCTAGCTAGGGCCGTAAAATGATAGCGCTTGTTGGGAGGCAACTCAATTATATATTTTTTGTTTTTGATGCTGTTAGGGAATAAATATTGCATCTAGCTTCTGTTTAGATGTGGTTTTATGTTTTGTTTAGTGTTTGTGCCAAGTAGAACCTTTGGGAAGACTTGCGTGAAGTTTATGTGATCTTGCTGTGAAAAACAGAATCGTTAGCGCTCGCTAGAATGGTCATCAGATTTGACTGGAGCGTGCTATTTAGTTGATTCTTTTTGCAGATGATTAATAGACAAATTCCTCACGTTTACCAATTTAGGTTGAATTTTTTGGAGTTACAGAAGTATGCGAAACCTATAGATTACTACAGACTGTTCTGTTTTTGACAGATTCTGTTTTTCGTGTGTTGTTTGCTTATTTCAATGCATCTATGAGTAATATTGGGAGGTATGAACCATAGAGAAGTTGGAATACAGTAGGTTTAACACCAATATAAACAAATAATGGATTCATTGCAGTACCTTTGAGTAGTGGTTTGCTTTCTTATACTAACGGAGCTCACGAGAATTTTGTCTAAGTTTTGTGTTGTGTAGTTTTCAAGTTTTGAGTATTGCTTTGATGGACTATGGAACAAAGAGTAGCAAGGGCCTAAGCTTGGGGATGCCCATGGCACCCCAATTAAAATTCAAGAACAATCAAAAGCCTAAGATTGGGGATGCCCCGGGAAGGCATCCCCTCTTTCGTCTTCATCCATCGGTAACTATACTTGGAGCTATATTTTTATTCACCACATGATATGTGTTTTGCTTGGAGCGTCTTGTATAGTCTGAGTCTTTGCTTGTTAGTTTGCCACAATCATCCTTGCTGGACACACCTATTTGAGAGAGATAAATATGGCCTAGGAATTGATAGAACACTCTATGTGCTTCACTTATATCTTTTGAGTTGAATAGTTTTTGCTCGAGTGCTTCACTTATATCTTTTAGAGCATGGTGGTGATAATATTTTGAAGAAATTGTTGAACTCTCCTGCTTCACTTATATCCTTTTGAGAGTCCATTAAAACATCATGGTAATGTGTTTAGGCTATAAAACTAGTCTTCACATGATAGACATCCAATATCAATGTGGTAAAAACTTTCAAACTAAGTGCATTGAATATGATGAGATGTTGGATGCTTGATAATTGTTTTGAGATATTAGGATAGTGATATTAGAGTCATGCTAGTGGAGTTATTATGAAATTGAGAAATACTTGTGTTAAGGTTAGTGATTCCCGTAGCATGCTATGTGACGAAGTTAGAGCATTTGGTATTTGTAAAGTGCCAACCTTTGTGTGGAGGTCGGGGGCGCGCGATGGTTAACTCCTACCAACCTACCCCCTAGGATCATGTGTTGATTGCTTTGTTTTAATGACTCGTAATTTTTTGCAATAAGTATATGAGTTCTTATGACTAATGTTGAGTCCATGGATTATACGCACTCTCACCCTTCCACCATTACTAGCCTCTCTTGTATCACCCAACTTTCGCCGGTACCATACACCCACTATATATCCTTCCTCAAAACAGCCACCATATTATTCCTCAAAACAGCCACCATACCTACCTATCATGGCATTTCCATAGCCATTCCGAGATATATTGCCATGCAACTTTTCACCGTTCCGGTTATATGACACGCTTCATATTGTCATATTGCCATGCATGATCATGTAGTTGACATCATATTTGTGGCAAGGCCACCATGCATAACTTTTCATACATGTCACTCTTGTTTCATTGCATATCCCGGTACACCACCGGAGGCATTCATATAGAGTCATACTTTGTTGTAGTATCGAGTTGTAATATCGAGTTGTAATGAAAGTGTGACGATCATCATTATTAGAGCATTGTCCCATGGGAGGAAAGGCTAAATCAATAAAGCCCCTCCGCAAAAAAAAGAAAAAAAAAGGCCAAAGAAAAAAAGAAAGGCCCACCAAATAAGAGAAAAGAAAAGAAAAAGGGACAATTGCTACTATCTTTTTCCACACTTGTGCTTCAAAGTAGCACCATGTTCTTCATTGTAGAGAGTCTCATCCTTAGTCACTTTCATATACTAGTGGGAATTTTCATTATAGAACTTGGCTTGTATATTCCAACGATGGGCTTCCTCAAATGCCCTAGGTCTTCGTGAGCAAGCAAGTTGGATGCACACCCACTAGTTTCTTTTGTTGAGCTTTCATACATATTTAGCTCTAGTGCATCCGTTGCATAGCAATTCCTACTCACTCACATTGATATCTATTGATGGGCATCTCTATAGCCCGTTGATACGCCTAGTTGATGTGAGACTATCTCCCTCCTTTTTGTCTTCTCCACAACCACCTCTCTATTCCACCCATAGTGATATGTCCATGGCTCACACTCATGTATTGCGTGAAAGTTGAAAGGTTTGAAAGAATAGAGTATGAAAACAAGTGCTTGGCTGAAATCAGGGTTGTGCAAGATATGAATATTTTGTGTGATGAAGAGGGAGCATAGCCAGACAATATGATTTTGTAGGGATAACTTTCTTTAGCCATAGTATTTTGAGAAGACATGATTGCTTTGTTAGTATGCTTGAAGTATTATTATTTCTTATGTCAATATAGACTTTTGTCTTGAATCTTTCAGATCTGAACATTCATGCCACAATTAAGAGAATTACATTGAAAAACTATGTTAGTTAGCATTCCACATCAAAATTCTGTTTTTATCATTAACCTACTCGAGGACGAGCAGGAATTAAGCTTGGGAATGCTTGATACGTCTCCAACGTATCTATAATTATTGATTGTTCCATGCTATTATTTATGATGTTTTGGATGTTTAATGGGCTTTGTCATACACTTTTATATTATTTTTGGGACTAACCTACTACACCAAAGGCCTTGTCTAGATTGCTGTTTTTTGCCTGTTTTAGGGTTTTGCCGTAAAGGAATATCAAACGGAGTCCAAATGGAATGAAACCTTCGGGAGAGATATTTTTGGAGAAAATCACGCACGGGAGACTTGAGAACCACGGAGTAGGGGCCACGAGGTGCCCACGAGGGTGGGGGCGCGCCCCCTGCCCAGGGCGCGCCCCCCTGCCTTGTGGGTCCCTCGTGAGGCCCCCGGTGTCCTCCTTCCTCCTATATAAGCCTACGTACCCCGAAACCATTAGCAATAGAGAGAAAACCCTAGTTCCACCGCCGTAACCTTGTGGATCCATCACGGAGTGCTTCTACATCATCATCATCGCCCTCACCATGAGTTGTGAGTAGTTTACCATAGACCTTCGAGTCCATAGCTAGTATCTAGATGGCTTCTTCTCTCTTTGGATCTCAATACAAAGTTCTCCTCGGTCTTCTAGGAGATCTATTCGATGTAATCTCTTTTTGCGGTGTGTTTATCGAGATCCGATGAATTGTGGGTTTATGATCAAGATTATCTATGAGAAATATTTGGTCCTTTTCTGAACTCTTTATGTGTGCTCAAAATATCCTTGCAAGTCTCTTCGAATTATTGGTTTGGTTTGGCCTACTAGATCTATAGTTCTTGCAATGGGAGAAGTGCTTGGCTTTGGGTTCAATCTTGCGGTGTCCTTTCCTAGTGACAGTAGGGGCAACAAGGCACGTATTGTATTGTTGCCATCGAGGATAAAAATATGGGGTTTATATCATTTTGCTTGAGTTTATTCCTCTACATCATGTCATCTTGCTTAAGGCGTTACTCTGTTCTTATGAACTCAATACACTAGATGCATGCTGGATAGCGGTAGATGTGTGGAGTAATAGTAGTAGATGCAGGCAGGAGTCGGTCTACTTGTCTCAGACGTGATGCCTCTATACAATGATCATGCCTAGATAGTCTCATAATTATTCGCTTTTCTATCAATTGCTCAACAGTAATTTGTTTACCCACCGTAGATTATCGCTATCATGAGAGAAGCCACTAGAGAACACTATGGTCCCCGGGTCTATTCTCAACATATCAATCTAGATCTACTTTACCTTTTCTGCTTTTACTTTCTCTTCTTATAAACAAAAATACCAAAAATATAAACTATCATCTCTATCAGATCTCAATTTCTAAAGTGACCGTAAAGGGATTGCCAACCCCTTATCGCGTTGCCTGCGAAGTTCTTATTTGTTAGTGCAGGTGCGAGGGACTCGCGCGTGGTCTCCTACTGGATTGATACCTTGGTTCTCAAAAACTGAGGGAAATACTTACGCTACTGTGCTGCATCTCCCTTTCCTCTTCGAGGGAATACAACGCAAGCTCGAGAAGTAGCACTGTCCTAGTGCTCGATTCAATAATCGATGGATACCATCTTACCCGAGTACTTATGGACGGCGGCAGCAGTCTCAATCTGATATATCAGGACACTATCCACAAGATGGGGATTGACCCATCAAGAATAAAGCCAAGCAGCACGACCTTTAAAGGAGTGATACCGGGCGTAGAAGCCTGCTGCATGGGCTCTTTGACATTGGAGGTCGTATTCGGTGATACATCGCCAACGTTTCTATAAATTTATATTGTTCCATGCTATTATATATTCTGTTTTGGATGTTTAATGGGCTTTATTATACACTTTTATATTATTTTTGGGACTAACATATTAACCCAAGGCCCCGTGCAGATTGATGTTTTTTTGCCTATTTGAATGTTTCGCAGAAAAGGAATATCAAACGGAGTCCAAACGGAATGAAACCTTCGGGAGAGTTATTTTTGGAACGATATCAACACAAAAGACTTGGAGTACACGCCTGGAAGCAAGAGAGGCGGCCACGAGGGTAGGAGGTGCGCCCAGGGGGTAGGCGCGCTCCCCACCCTCGTGGGCCCCCGCTGGCTCCCCTGACGTGCCTCTTCAGCCTATATATACTCTCATACCCTGAAAACGTCAGGGAGACGGACGAAACCCTAATTCTACCGCCGCAATATTCTGTACCTGTGAGATCCCATCTTGGGGCCTGTTCCTGAGCTCCACCGGTGGCGGTTCCATCACGGAGGGCTTCTACATCAACACCATAGCCTCTCCGATGAGTTGTGAGTAGTTTACCAAAGACCTTCGGGTCCATAGTATTAGCTAGATGGCTTCTTCTCTCTCTTTGGATCTCAATACAAAGTTATCCTCGATCTTCGAGGAGATCTATTCGATTTAATCTTTTTGCGGTGTGTTTGTCGAGATCCGATGAATTGTGGGTTTATAATCAAGATTATCTGATTCTTTTCTGAAATCTTTTATGCATGATTTAAATATCCTTGCAAGTCTCTTCGAATTATCGGTTTGGTTTGGCCTACTAGATCTATAGTTCTTGCAATGGGAGAAGTGCTTGGCTTTGGGTTCAATCTTGCGGTGTCCTTTCCAAGTGACAGCAGGGGCACCAATGCACATATTGCATTGTCGCCATCGAGAATAAAAAGATGGGGTTTATATCGTATTGCATGAGTTTATCCCTCTACATCATGTCATCTTGCTTAAGGCGTTACTCTGTTCTTATGGACTTAATACTCTAGATGCATGCTGTATAGCGGTCGATGTGTGGAGTAATAGTAGTAGATCCAGAATTGTTTCGGTCTACTTGTCACGGACGTGATGCCTATATACAATGATCATGCCTAGATATTCTCATAACTATGCACTCTTCTATCAATTGCTCGACAGTAATTTGTTCACCCACCATAGAATTCTGCTATCATGAGAGAAGCCACTAGTGAAACCTATGGCCCCTGGGTCTATCTTCATCATATTAATCTTCCATCTATTATTTACTTTACTTTGTTTTCAATCTTTACTTTGAATGTATACCAAAAATACCAAAAAATATTATCTTATCATATCTATCAGATCTCACTCTCGTAAGTGACCGAGAAGGGATTGACAACCCCTTTTATCGCGTTGGCTGCCAGGTTCTTATTTATTTGTGCAGGTGCGAGGGACTCGCGCGTGGTCTCCTACTGGATTGATACCTTGGTTCTCAAAAACTGAAGGAAATACTTACGCTACTGTGCTGCATCACCCTTTCCTCTTCGAGGGAATACAACGCAAGCTCGAGAAGTAGCAAGAAGAATTTCTAGCGCCGTTGCCGGGGAAATCTACGCAAAAGTCATATACCAACTACATATCACAAACCCTTATCCCTCTCATTACATTATTTGCCTCTCGTTTTCCTCTCCCCACTTCACCTTTGCCGTTTTATTCGCCCTCCTTATTCCCGTCGCCTCTTTTTCGCTTGTTCCTTGTTTGCTTGTGTGCTGGATTGCTTGTTTGTCACTATGGCTCAAGACAATACCAAATTGTGTGACTTCTCCAATACCAACAATAATGATTTTATTAGCACTCCGATTGCTCCTATCACCGATGCTGAATCTCGTGAAATCATTGCTGCTATGTTGAATCTTGTCATGAAAGATCAATTTTCTGGCCTTCCTAGTGAACATGCCGCTACCCATCTAAACAACTTTGTTGATTTGTGCGATATTCAAAAGAAGAGGGATACAGATAATGATATTGCTAAATTAAATCTATTCCCATATTCGCTTAGAGATCGTGCTAAAACTTGGTTCTCTTCTTTGCCTAGAAATAGTATTGATTCATGGAATAAGTGCAAAGATGCCTTTATCTCTAAGTAATTTCCTCCCGCTAAGATTATCTCTCTTAGAAACGATATCATGAATTTTAAGCAACTAGATCATGAGCATGTTGCACAAGCTTGGGAGAGAATGAAATTAATGATACGTAATTGCCCTACACATGGTTTGAACTTATGGATGATTATACAAAACTTTTATGTTGGCTTGAATTTTGCTTCTAGAAATCTTTTAGATTCGGCCGCGGGTGGCACTTTCATGGAAATCACCCTAGGATAAGCTACCAAACTCCTAGATAATATTATGGTTAACTACTCTCAATGGCACCCCGAAAGATCTACTAGTAAAAAAGTACATGCTATTGAAGAGATTAGTGTTTTGAGTGGAAAGATGGATGAACTTATGAAATTATTGCTACTAAGAGTGCTTCTTCTGATCCTAATGATATGCCTTTGTCCATGTTGATTGAGAATACTAATGAATCTTTGGATGTGAATTTTATTGGTAGGAATAATTTTGGTAACAATGCTTATAGAGGAAACTTTAATTCTAGGACTTTTCCTAGCAATTCCTCTAATAATTATGGTAATCCCTACAGCAACTCTTATGGAAATTTTAATAAGATGCCCTCTGATTTTGAAACTAGTGTTAAAGAATTTATGAATTCGCAAAAGAGTTTCAATGCTTTGCTTGAAGAAAAATTGCTTAAGATTGATGAATTGGCTAGGAACGTGGATAGAATTTCTCTTGATGTTGATTCTTTTTGAAACTTAGATCTATTCCACCTAAGCATGATATCAATGATTCTCTCAAAGCCATGAGAATTTCCATTGATGAGTGCAAAGAAAGAACCGCTAGGATGCGTGCTAAAAGAGATTGCTTTATGAAAGCGTGTTCTTCTAGTTTTCATGATAATAAAGATGAAGATCTAAAAGTGATTGATGTATCCCCTATTAAATCCTTGTTTTCTAGTAAGAATCTTGATAAAGATGGGACTGAAGATGAGTCTACTTTAGTTAAAAGGCGTCCCAATGATTTGGAGTTTTTAGATCTTGATGCTAAAATTGTTAAAAGTGGGATTGAAGAGGTCAAAACTTTACATAGCAATGAACCCACTATCCTGGATTTCAAGGGATTTAATTATGATGATTGCACTTTAATAGATTGTATTTCCTTGATGCAATCCGTGCTAAATTCTCCTCATGCTTATAGTCAAAATAAAACTTTTACCAAACACATAGTTGATGCTTTAATGCAATCTTATGAAGAAAAACTTGAATTAGAAGTTTCTATCCCTAGAAAGCTTTATGATGAGTGGGAACCTATTATTAAAATTAAGATTAAAGATCATGAACGCTTTGCTTTGTGTGATTTGGGTGCAAGTGTTTCCACAATTCCAAAAACTTTGTGTGATATGTTAGGTTTCCATGAACTTGATGATTGTTCTATAAATTTGCATCTTGCGGATTCTACTATTAACAAAACTATGGGAAGTATTAATGATGTTCTTATTGTTGCAAATAGGAATTATGTGCCCGTAGATTTCATTGTTCTTGATATAGATTGCAATCCTACATGTCCTATTATTCTTGATAGACCTTTTCTTAGAACGATTGGAGCAATTATTGATATGAAGGAAGGAAATATTAGATTCCAATTTCCATTAAGGAAAGGCATGGAATACTTTCCTAGAAATAAAATCAAATTACCTTAAGAATCTATTATGAGAGCCACTTATGGATTGCCTACCAAAGATGGCAATACCTAGATCTATTCTTGTATCATGTCTAGCTAGGGGCGTTAAATGATAGCGCTTGTTGGGAGGCAACCCAATTTTTTTTTATTTTTTTTGCTTAAGTTTAGGAATAAATATTGCATCTAGCTTCTGTTTAGATGTGGTTTTGTGTTTTAATTAGTGTTTGTGCCAAGTAGAACCTTTAGGAAGACTTGTGTGAAGTTTATGCGATCATGCTGTAAAAAACAGAAACTTTAGCTCTCACGAGATTAGCTACCATTTTTTACTGAAGAGTGATTTTTAGTTAATTTTTTGATGATGATTAATAGACAAATTCCTCACGTGCACCAATTTATTTCAAAAAAATTAGAGTTACAGAAGTATTCGAAAGTTACAGATTGCTACAGACTGTTCTGTTTTTGACAGTTTCTGTTTTTCGTGTGTTGTTTGCTTATTTTGATGAATCTATGAGTAGTATCGGGGGGTATGAATCATAGAGAAGTTGGAATACAGTAGGTTTAACACCAATATAAACAAATAATGAGTTCATTATAGTACCTTTTGAGTGGTGGTTTTTTTTCTTATACTAACGGAGCTCACGAGATTTTTGGCTAAGTTTTGTGTTGTGAAGTTTTCAAGTTTTGGGTTAGGATTTGACGGACTATGGAACAAAGAGTGGCAAGAGCCTAAGATTGGGGATGCCCAAGGCACCCCAAGGTAAAATTCAAGGACAACCAAAAGCCTAAGCTTGGGGATGCCCCAGGAAGTCATCCCCTCTTTCGTCTTCGTCTATCGGTAACTTTACTTGAGACTATATTTTTATTCACCACATGATATGTGTTTTGCTTGGAGCGTCATGTATGATTTGAGTCTTTGCTTTTTAGTTTTCCACAATCATCCTTTCTGGACACACCTTTTGAGAGAGATACACATGATTTGGAATTTATTAGAATATTCTATGTGCTTCACTTATATCTTTTGAGCTAGATAGTTTTGTTCTAGTGCTTCACTTATATCTTTTAGAGCACGGTCATGGTTCTATTTTGTAGAAATTATTGATCTCTCATGCTTCACTTATATCTTTTGAGAGTCTTTTAGAACATCATGGTAATGTGATTTGGTTATAAAATTAGTCCTGATGATAGGCATCTAAGATGAGTATACTAAAAACTTTCATATAAAGTGCATTGAATATTATGAGAAGTTTGATGCTTGATGATTGTTTTGAGATATGAGGATGGTGATATTAGAGTCATGCTAGTAGAGTAATTATGAATTTGAGAAACACTTGTGTTAAAGTTTGTGATTCCCGTAGCATGCACATATGGTGAACCGTTATGTGATGAAGTTGGAGCATGATTTATTCAGTGTCATCCTTGGTGTGGAGGTTGGGATCGCACGATGGTTAACTCCTAGCAACCCTTCCCCTAGGAACATGCGTTGAATACTTTGTTTTGATGACTTGTAGATTTTTGCAATAAGTATATGAGTTCTTATGACTAATGTTGAGTCCATGGATTATACGCACTCTCACCCTTCCACCATTGCTATCCTCTCTTGTACCGCGCAAATTTCGCCGGTACTATACACCCACCATATACCTTCCTCAAAATATCCACCATACCTACCTATCATGGCATTTCCATAGTCATTCCGAGATGTATTGCCATGCAACTTTCCACCGTTCCGTTCATATGACACGCTTCATCATTGTCATTCACATAGAGTCATATTTTGTTCTAGCTTTGAGTTGTAAGTAAATAAAAGTGTGATGATCTTCATTACTAGAGCATTGTCCCAGTGAGGAAAGGATGATGGAGACTATGATTCCCTCACAAGTCGGGATGAGACTCCGGACGAAATAAAAAAAAGGCCATAAAATAAAAAAGAAAAAAGGCCCAAAGAAAAAAAAAAGAAAAAAGGGAGAAAAAGAGAGAAGGGACAATGTTACTATCCTTATTCCACACTTGTGCTTCAAAGTAGCACCATGATCTTCATGATAGAGAGTTTCCTATGTTGTCACTCTCATATACTAGTGGGAATTTTCATTATAGAACTTGGCTTGTATATTCCAATGATGGGCTTCCTCAAATGCCCTAGGTCTACGTGAGCAAGCAAGTTGGATGCACACCCACTTAGTTTCTTTTGTTGAGCTTTCATACACTTATAGCTCTAGTGCATCCATTGCATGGCAATCCCTACTCACTCACATTGATATCTATTGATGGGCATCTCCATAGCCCATTGATACGCCTAGTTGATGTGAGAATATCTTCCTCTTTTGTCTTCTCCACAACCACCACTCTATTCCACATAGTGCTATATCCATGGCTCACGCTCATGTATTGCGTGAAAGTTGAAAGGTTTGAAAAAATTGAAGTGTGAAACAATTGCTTGGATGAAACCGGGGTTGTGCATGATTTAAATATTTTGTGTGATGAAGATAGAGCATAGCCAGACTATATGACTTTGTAGGGATAACTTTCTTTGGCCATGTTATTTTCAGAAGACATGATTACTTTGTTAGTATGCTTGTAGTATTATTATTCTTATGTCAATATAAACTTTTATCTTGTATCTTTCGGATCTGAACATTCATGCCACAATAAATAAAATTACATTGAGAATTATGTTGGTTAGCATTCCACATCAAAAATTCTATTTGTATCATTTACCTACTCGAGGACGAGCAGGAATTAAGCTTGGGGATGCTTGATACGTCTCCAACGTATCTATAATTTTTTATTGTTCCGTGCTATTATATATATTCTGTTTTGGATGTTCAATGGGCTTTATTATACACTTTTATACTATTTTTGGGACAAACCAATTAACCCAAGGCCTAGTGCAGATTGCTGTTTTAGCCTATTTCAATGTTTCACAGAAAAGGAATATCAAACGGAGTCCAAACGGAATGAAACCTTCGGGAGCGTTATTTTTGGAACGATATCAACACAAAAGACTTAGAGTGCACGCCTGGAAGCGAGAGAGGCGGCCACGAGGGCAGGGGCGCGCCCAGGGGGGTAGACATGCCCCCCACCCTCGTGGGCCCCCTCTGGCTCCCCTGACATGCCTCTTCAGCCTATATATACTCTCATACCCTGAAAACATCGGGGAGACAGACGAAACCTGTCAGGGATATTACTAGCAGGCATAAACCGGCTAGGGAGATCCGGATTACGTTAATATAGTTGTATTATCATAAGCCCAGTAGGTTATGAGTTAGAGGTTACGGCCCGCGGAGGCTTAGGGCCCATATGTAAAGTTTACGGTTTATAAACCGTCCTATCTTGTAACTTGAGGTATAAGGAAGAAAGAGTAGAGACCGAGGCGGACACGATTATGAGCCGGCCTCGGGACTCTGTAAACCGGACCGGGCGTTGCCTCCTATATAAAGGGACGACCCGACGACGGTTCAAGGACAGGCAACAACCCGTCGAGACACAGGCAAGCAATCTGCTCCCTGTTCATCGACGCCCAAGCAATACCAAACCAAACTAGACGTAGGCTTTTACCTTCATCGAAGGGGCCGAACTAGTATAAACCCTCTGTGTTCTTTGTGTGCTTTAACCTCTTCAAGCTAACCCGCGCGATGGCTCCACACCTAAGTCCTCTAAACCGGACATCTACCGTGTCAATTCCACGACAGTTGGCGCCCACCGTGGGGCTATCGCACGATGGTTTCGAGTTCTTGAAGGGCAGCTTTGAAGGACTCAAGGGTTACGCGGTCGGCCGGATGACCAAGAGTCGCCGCGGCCGGATCTACATCGATGACGCAGGCTGGGGCCCTGAGGCCGATTCAATCGAATACGGGTACCGGGTCCCCTTCGGTGGCATCCACGTCTTTATCGGTAAGATTGGTGAACTGGGACCTGAGCCGGACAGCTTCCCCAACATCGTCGAGCCGGCTCAGCGTGCGAGATCGGCCCGGATTCAGCCCACCATGAAGCGTGTTTTCGTTGGAGCAATACATGGAGTCCAAGCCGAGGACAGATCGGATTCTGGTGGCGAGACAGTTGTCTACTCCGATGATGAATCTTCATCCGGAGAGACCGAATCTTTGTATCTGTTGCAGGACGGTCAATCTGGGGGTGTATCCGATGGTGATAGTATTCTGGAACCCTTTGATCCGCCAAACCGGGTCGAACTGGGGTGTTCATAGCAGAGGTAGCTGGTGCAGGGGCGAGCAACCAAGCCTCCTCACCCTCTGACGCTCTATCCACCTTGGTTGAGGAGTTGACAGCCCGTGCAATAGCAGAGGTGGCTCCTGCTAACAAGGCGCAACATGATGCGGAGATCCTTCAGCTAAAGGGCCGGATCGAGCAAGCTAAGCGGGATCTGGATGCAGAGAAAGCCATGATAGTAACAAGGCAAGCAGAGCTAGATTCCCAAGCTTTCCGGCTCAGGATTGATCAGGCCTCTGCGCAGGAGGTAAGGAACAGAAGGTATCAAACTCTTCTACCGCCGGTCTATGAGGCGATGAATCTCTTCGGCACACCAGGAGCGGGAGCCAGTAATAACCTAGAAGTGAACCGGAGAGGAGCACCAGCAGCAGGCGCACCGGTTCAGCAACCGACCGCGGAGCAAAATCGTCAGGTTGTGCCCACGCCGCACATCCCCACACCTCCTGGCCATTATTCAAACCCTTTGGATAACATTGTCGCCGCCGCTTCACGACTGGCCGCTTTACCCATTGAGGGGACATCCCCCGTAGCGATGGAAGCACGCAGGGTCAAGGCATTGCTAGACATAGCGTTGACACATCAGCAGGCATACTCTTACAGCAGGGAGAGAATTCATTCCACACCCCGCCACAGCAGGAGTTACACTAGGCGTTGAGATGAACCGGAAGTGTCCAGCAGCGAGCGGAGACGTCACCGTCACAGGCAAGATAATCCGGTAGGAGCAGAGGCGCACGCCCAGGAGGCGATAAACCGGGCCAGACCTACTGCCCGCGAGGATATCTGCCAAACAACGCCGGTTCACCCAACCACAGCAGAGACGGAGTCACAGCGAGTTCTTTCTGAGTACAGTGTCTTGTTCCCGCTTTACGAAGCGTAAGGTTACCCAAGGACTTCAAAGGTCTGCGCAAGGTGCCTAACTATACGGCAGATCTGGCTCCAGGGGCTTGGATTGAGAGCTATGAGATGGCCATGGAGATGCTAGATGTGGATGAAGCGGCGTGCGCAAAGTATTTTACCATGATGCTCGAGGGTATAGCCCGGACATGGTTAAAGGGCTTACCACCTAACTCCATCGGATCATGGGGTGAGCTGCGTCGCCAGTTTATCAAAAATTTCAAAGACACGTGCAAGCAACCGATGTCAATAGTGGACTTGGCGGCATGTGTTCAAGGAGAACAGGAGCCTACGAGCACCTGGGTACGGTGAGTGTCAGAAATCCTACACTCTTCCAATAGCATCAATCCCAGTACGGCAATAGTGACACTGGAAAACAATTGCCGGTTTGAGTCTCTGAAGCTGAAGTTGGGACGGCTCAAGCGGGATTGTAATGACATGGGGACACTCATGAGCGCTCTGGTGAAGTATGGGGACTCTGATAACACTAAATACCCAGAGGCAGAGCGAGACAAATCCAGGAAAGCAAACAAGGCTGGTCAACCGGCGCAGGCTAATCCGGCAGGAACAAGCTTCAATGGTAAGCGAAAGGCAGAAGGCAGCTCTGATTTCGTGGCCAATACCAATGGTCAAGGAAACTTTCAACGCCGCAAGGGTAGGCCACCTCCACGGAGCAGCGGAAGATTCATTAATCTGGATCAACAGTTGAACGAGCCTTGCCCGAAGCATAGCACGGAGGAATGCCCAGCTAAACATACATGGGGGCAATGCCGGGTCATGGTAGAGGCCATGAGACAGGCCAAATTTGACAATGGACCACCGGGCGGCGGCTCAGGTCCCGGTTTTCATGGTCCGGGTCACGAGGGTAATGGTTCCGGATCAGGGTATCATGGCGGCAACAATAGCTACAACCAAGGAAACCACCACCAGCATGGTCAGGGCGGTTACAATAACCAAGGCAACCACCAGCATGGTCAGGGTAGTCACAATAACCAAGGCAATCAGCAGCGTCAGCAGCAACAGCAATCCGGATATCAGAGTAATCCGAAAGAGCTAAGTAGTGGACAATACCATGTGTTTACCACGAGTTTGTGCAAAAGAGATCAAAAAATCCTAAAGCGGGCGGGCAACACCACGTTTCCTGCGCTGGTCGGAACAACCTATTGTATGGAGCAGAGAGGACCACCCGCCGCGGGTTGATAATCCGGGCCAGTTGGCCTTAGTGGTGGCACCATAGGTGGGTGGCTATAAATTCACTAAAGTACTCATGGACGGCGGCAGCAGCATCAACATCTTATATTACGAGACTTTCCGTCGCATGGGGTTAACGGACAAGAAGCTAAGACAGTCCAATTCGGTGTTCCATGGAGTGGTGCCAGGTAAATCGGCTTACCCAGTTGGGAAAATTGATCTAGATGTAACCTTTGGAGATGAACATGATTCCAGGTCAGAGACAGTAACCTTTGAAGTTGTAAATATCCAGAGCCCATATCATGCCCTGTTTGGACGGCCGGTTTATGCCAAGTTTATGGCTAGACCGTGCTATGTTTATCTACAGCTCAAGATGCCGGGTCACAAAGGAACCATCACGGTTCACGGAAGTCGCAAGATTGCATTGGAGTGCGAGGAAGGAGACGTTGCTTATGCACAGGCAGTATGTGCTACGGAGGAGTTGAAGTTCTAAATAGACAACGTTGATCCGGCAGATATGTCCCCGTTAAAGAAACCAACTACAAAGCATGATCCGGCATTCAAGTTTAAATCGGCAGAGGAAACCAAGCAAGTTGACTTTGTATCAGGCGACTCATCCAAGCAGTTCACTATCAGCGCTAACCTTGACCCCAAATAGGAAAGCGCGCTCATCGAGTTCATCCGTGAGAACCGGGATATCTTTGCATGGAAACCTTCTGACATGCCAGGTATACCAAGGGAACTCGCTGAGCACAGTCTTAATATTGATCCGAAGTTCAAACCGGTCAAGCAGTATTTGCGCCGCTTCAATGAAGAAAGGCGCAAGGCTATAGGTGAAGAAGTGGCCAGGCTTTTGGCCGCAGGGTTCATAGTTGAAGTGTTCCACCCGGAGTGGTTGGCTAATATCCACCGCCGCAAACTTCTGTACCCGTGATCCCATCTTGGGGCCTGTTCCGGAGCTCCACCGGAGGGGAATCGATCACGAAGGGCTTCTACATCAAAACCATAGCCTCTCCGATGAGTTGTGAGTAATTTACCATAGACCTTCGGGTCCATACTTATTAGCTAGATGGCTTCTTCTCTCTCTTTGGATCTCAATACAAAGTTCTCCTCGATCTTGGAGGAGATCTATTCGATGTAATCTTTTTGCGGTGTGTTTGTCGAGATTCGATGAATTATGGGTTTATGATCAAGATTATCTATGAACAATATTGGATTCTTTTCTGAAATCTTTTATGCATGATTTAAATATCCTTGCAAGTCTCTTCGAATTATCGGTTTGGTTTGGCCTACTAGATCTATAGTTCTTGCAATGGGAGAAGTGCTTGGGTTTGGGTTCAATCTTGCGGTGTCCTTTCCTAGTGACAGCAGGGGCTGGAAGGCACGTATTGTATTGTTTGCCATCGAGGATAAAAAGATGGGGTTTATATCATATTGCATGAGTTTATCCCTCTACATCATGTCATCTTGCTTAAGGCGTTACTCTGTTCTTATGAACTTAATACTCTAGATGCATGCTGGATAGCGGTCGATGTGTGGAGTAATAGTAGTAGATGCAGAATCGTTTCGGTCTACTTGTCACGGATGTGATGGCTATATACAATGATCATGCCTAGATATTCTCATAAGTATGCGCTCTTCTATCAATTGCTCGACAGTAATTTGTTCACCCACCGTAGAATTCTGCTATCATGAGAGAAGCCACTAGTGAAACCTATGGCCCCTGGGTCTATCTTCATCATATTAATCTTCCATCTATTATATACTTTACTTTGTTTTGCAATCTTTACTTTCAATCTATACCAACAATACCAAAAAATATTATCTTATCATATCTATCTGATCTCACTCTCGTAAGTGACCGAGAAGGGATTGACAACCCCTTTTATCGTGTTGGCTGCGAGGTTCTTATTTGTTTGTGCAGGTGCGAGGGACTAGCGCGTGGTCTCCTACTGGATTGATACCTTGGTTCTCAAAAACTGAGGGAAATACTTACGCTACTATGCTGCATCACCCTTTCCTCTTTGAGGGAATACAACGCAAGCTCGAGAAATAGCATTCGGCCTCCGGATAACTTTCGAAGCGAATAGTTAATCTTCGACATAGCTCCATTCCGAAGTGGCTATCATGCACTACTCGGAAGAACAGCCTTCGCCCGCTTTAATGCAGTCCCGCACTATGCTTATCTAAAGATTAAAATACTTGGACCACGGGGCATCATTGATGACCCACAAGTGTAGGGGATCTATCATAGTCCTTTCGATAAGTAAGAGTGTCGAACCCAACGAGGAGCAGAAGGAAATGAAAGGCAGTTTTCAGTAAGGTATTCCCTGCAAGCACTGAAATTATCGGTAACAGATAGTTTTGTGATAAGGTAATTTGTAATGAGTAACATGTGATAAAAGTAAATAAGGTGCAGCAATATGGCCCAATTCTTTTTGTAGAAAAGGACAAGCCTGGACAAACTCTTATATAAAGGAAAGCGCTCCCGAGGACACATGGGAATTATCATCGAGATAGTTTTCATCACACTCATATGATTCGCGTTCGTTACTTTGATAATTTGGTATGTGGGTGGACCGGTGCTTGGGTACTGTCCTTACTTGGACAAGCATCCCACTTATGATTAACCTCTATTGCAAGCATCCGCAACTACAAAAGAAGTATTAAGGTAAACCTAACCATAGCATGAAACATATGAATCCAAATCAGCCACTTACAAAGCAACGCATAAACTAGGGTTTAAGCTTCTGTCACTCTAGCAACCCATCATCTACTTATTACTTCCCAATGCCTTCCTCTAGGCCCAAATAATGGTGAAGTGTCATTTAGTCGACGTTCACATAACACCACTAGAGGAAAGACAACATACATCTCATCAAAATATCGAACGAATACCAAATTCACATGACTACTTATAGCAAGACTTCTCCCATGTCCTCAAGAACACAAGTAACTACTCACAAATCATATTCATGTTCATAATCAGAGGGGTATTAATATGTATAATGGATCTGAACATATGATCTTCCACCAAATAAACCAACTAGCATCAACTACAAGGAGTAATCAACACTACTAGCAACCCACAGGTACCAATCTGAGGTTTTGGTACAAAGATTGGATACAAGAGATGAACTAGGGTTTGGCAGGAGATGGTGCTGGTGAAGATGTTGATGAAGATAACTCTCCCTGAGATGGGAGAGTTGTTGGTGATGGCAATGGTGATAATTTCCCCGTCCCGGAGGGAAGTGTCCCTGACAGAACAGCTCCTCCGGAGCCCTAGATTGGTTCCGCAGAGGTTCCGCCTCGAGACGGCGGCGCTTTGTCCCGAAAGCCCTCTTATAATTTTTTCCATGTTAAAACACTTGATATAGCAGAAGATGGGCATCGGGGGGCTGCCAGGTGGCCCACGAGGTAGGGGAGCGCGCCCAGGGGGTAGGGCGCGCCCCCACCCTCGTGGACGGTGGGTGGCCCCCCTCCTATACTTCTTTCGCCAGATATTTTTTATATTTTCCAAAACTGACTTTCGTGGAGTTTTAGGGCTTTTTGAGTTGTGCAGAATAGATCTCCAATATTTCTCCTTTTCCAGCCCAGAATTCCAGCTGCCGGCAATCTCCCTCTTCATGTAAACCTTGTAAAATAAGAGATAAAAGGCGTAAGTATTATGACATAATGTGTAATAACAGCCCAATAATGCAATAATTTTTCAATGTAAAAGCATGATGCAAAATGGACGTATCAACTTCCCCAAGCTTCCTCGCTTGTCCTCAAGCGAAAGCCGATATCAAAAAATATGTCCACATGTTTAGAGATAGAGGTGTCGATAAAATAAAATACGGACATGAGGGCATCATGATCATTCTGATAACAGCAACATATAGTAATAATCTATTCGCAATGTCAAGTATGATCAGAAATTTCATTGAAAACTAAGAAACTATGATCTTGGTCATTGAAGCAATTGCAATTTATCATAACATGAGAAAGAGTAAATATAAGAGCTTTTTAGCAAGTCCACATACTCAACTAACATTTAGTCTTTCACAATCGCTAACACTCACGCAATACTTATGGGTATGGAGTTTTATTCGGACACAGAGAAAGATAGGGGCTTATAGTGTTGCCTCCCAACCTTTTACCTCAAGGGTAATGTTAACAATAATAGTTCATGATAGCTTACATCCTAGTGGGTATATATGTCTGGATCTTTCCAACACCATGTGCTTGCCAAAGGATAAAATGTAAAAAGGAAAGGTGAAGATCACCATGACTCTTATGTAAGGTAGGAACAATAGATAGGCCCTTCGCAGAGGGAATCAGAGGTTGTCATGTGCTTTTACGGTTGGATGTACAAAATCTTAGCACAAAAGAACGTCACTTTATATTGCCACTTGTGATATGGACCTTTATTATGCAGTCTGTCGCTTTTATTGATTCCATATCACACGATCGTATAAAGTTTATTTTCTCCACACTAATAGATCATACATATTTAGAGAGTTGCAACAATGACAACTTGAAGGATCTTACTCAATCCATAGGTAGATATGGTGGACTCTCATGGCAAAACTGGGTTTAAGGATGCATGGAAGCACAAGTAGTATCTCTACTTGGTGCAAGGAGTTTGGCAAGCATGAGGGGGAAAGGCAAGCTCAACATGTTGGGTGATCCATGACAATATACTTTATTTCAGATATAAGAAAACATAATCCATTACGTTGTCTTCCTTGACCAACATCAACTCTTTAGCATGTCATATTTTAATGAGTACTCACAATCATAAAAGATGTCCAAGATAGTATATTTATATGAGAAAACCTCTCTTTCTTTGTTACTTCCTATTAATTGCAACGATGACCAAAACTTTGTTTGTCAACTCTCAACAATTTTTATTCATCATACTCTTTCTATGTGAAGTCATTACTTTCCATAAGATCAATATGATCTCTTCGATTATTTTATTCTTTCTTTTATCCTCTCGTGATCATAGTGAGATAATCAAGCCCTTGACTCAAAACTATTATTTATTATATATAGCTCATGGACTTGATTACAAAGATAAAGATCATAAAGCAAAGCTCACAACTAGATCATACTAAACTTTATTCTACTAGATCAAGATATAACCAAAAGGATCGAACTAAGAAAAATAGTAAAGATAGGAGTGTGATGGTGATACGATACCAGGGCACCTCCCCCAAGCTTGGCAGTTGCCAAGAGGAGTTCCCATACCCATATGATTATGTCACTTTCTTCAGAGGTGATGATGATGGGGTTGGTAGCAGTGATGATGGAGTATCGTACATCGAGCGTGGGAGATCCTCCAACTTGCGGATAATGCCCTTGAGTGCAGTGATATGCTCCTTCAGCAAAATATTTTCACCTATGAGATAGTTGTTTTGTATTTGAGCTAATTCAATCATCTTGAATGCTTCAATCTCAGTTGGGGTAAAAAGGTTTGGAAGGGGTTGAAGGATGTCTTCTTCTTCTGCTGCCGAAGCCTGATCCTCCATAGCCTTCTTGATCCTATCCTCCTTTTTTATCTCCCCGGGTTCTTCTCTCTTCAGCTCTATCTTCATTAGCCAAGCATCGTTACCCTCATTGTTGGAGGAGGAGGACGACATGATGCCTGGCCTTGTCAACTCTGGCAGAAAATAGCTCAAAACAAAAGTAGAAGATTTTCGCGTGGTGCGGTGGTCAAAACCTTCGGGGGATTATATAATGAATTTTTATCGACCGAAAGAACTAACGTGCAAGAAAACGGAGTCCGAAAGGCCCACGAGGTGCCCACGAGGTAAGGGGCGCGCCCTCCACCCTCGTGGGTGCCTCGTGTCCCTTTCAGACTACTTCTTATTTTCCTTTTCTTTTATATTCCAAAACGGAGAAAAATTGCCATTAGAACTGTTTTGGAGTCGGTTTACTTACCGTACCACATACCTTTTCCTTTTCGGAGTCTGAATCGTTCTGGAAAGTGTCCCTTATGTATTCCTCTGGGGTTACGGTTTCAATAACATTGGTTTCGACATTTATGGGATTACCTGAGATATCATGTTTGATTCTTTGATTGTTCTCCACCTTCGGATTTGTGCCTTCGAAGTTATTGATTTTTATGGCACCGGATCGATAGACCTCCTCGATAACGTAAGGACCTTCCCATTCGGAGAGAAGTCTCCCTGCAAAAAATCTTAAACGAGAGTTGTATAGAAAAACATAATCACCTTCATTAAACTCACGCTTTTGTATTCTTTTGTCATGCCATCTTTTAACTTTTTCTTTAAACAGTTTGGCATTTTCATAGGCCTGGGTTCTCCATTCATCAAACGAGCTAATGTCAAAAAGCCTCTTCTCACCGGCAAGTTTGAAATCATAATTGAGCTCTTTAATGGCCCGATATGCCTTATGTTCTAAGTCGAGAGGTAAGGGACATGCTTTTCCATAAACCATTTTATACGGAGACATAACCATAGGATTTTTGTATGCTGTTCTATAGGCCCATAATGCATCATCACGTTTCTTGGACCAATTCTTTCTAGATCTATTAACAGTTTTTTGCAAAATTAATTTCAGCTCTCTGTTACTGAGTTCTACTTGACCACCAGACTGTGGGTGGTAAGGGAATGCAATTCTATCTTAGTCCTTTCGATAAGTAAGAGTGTCGAACCCAACGAGGAGCAGAAGGAAATGATAGGCAGTTTTCAGTAAGGTATTCTCTTCAAGCACTGAAATTATCGGTAACAGATAGTTTTGCGATAAGGTAATTTGTAACGAGTAACAAGTGATAAAAGTAAATAAGGTGCAGAAATATGGCACAATCCTTTTTGTAGCAAAGGACAAGCCTGGACAAACTCTTATATAAAGGAAAGCGCTCCCGAGGACACATGGGAATTATCGTCGAGCTAGTTTTCATCACGCTTATATGATTTGCGTTTGTTAGTTTGATAATTTGGTATGTGGGTGGACCGGTGCTTGGGTACTATCCTTACTTGGACAAGCATCCCACTTATGATTAACCTTTATTGCAAGCATCCGCAACTACAAAAGAAGTATTAAGGTAAACCTAACCATAGCATGAAACATATGGATCCAAATCAGCCCCTTACGAAGCAACGCATAAACTTGGGTTTAAGCTTCTGTCACTCTAGCAACCCATCATCTACTTATTACTTCCCAATGCCTTCCTCTAGGCCCAAATAATGGTGAAATGTCATGTAGTCGACGTTCACATAACATCACTGGAGGAAAGACAACATACATCTCATCTAAATATCAAACGAATACCAAATTCACATGACTACTTATAGCAAGACTTCTCCCATGTCCTCAGGAACAAACTTAACTACTCACAAATAATATTCATGTTCATAATCAGAGGGGTATTAATATGTATAATGGATCTGAACATATGATCTTCTACCAAATAAACCAACTAGCATCAACTACAAGGAGTAATAAACACTACTAGCAACCCACAGGTACCAATCTGAGGTTTTGGTACAAAGATTGGATACAAGAGATGAACTAGGGTTTGAGAGGAGATGGTGCTGGTGAAGATGTTGATGAAGATAACTCTCCCCAAGATGACGATGGTGATGATTTCCCTCTCCCGGAGGGAAGTGTCCCCGGCAGAACAGCTCCGCCGGAGCCCTAGATTGGTTCCGCCAAGGTTCCGCCTCGAGACGGTGGCGCTTCGTCCCGAAAGCCCTCTTATAATTTCTTCCAGGTCATAACACTTGATATAGCAGAAGATGGGTATCGGCGGGCTGCCAGGTGGCCCACGAGGCAGGGGGCGCCCCCAGGGGGTAGGGCGCACCCCCCCACCCTCGTGGACGGTAGGTGGCCTCCTATTGTACTTCTTTCACCGTATAGTTTGTATATTTTCCAAAACCGACTTCCATGGAGTTTCAGGGCTTTTTGAGTTGTGCAGAATAGGTCTCCAATATTTGCTCCTTTTCCAACCCAGAATTCCAGCTGCCGACATTCTCCTTCTTCATGTAAACCTTGTAAAATAAGAGAGAAAAGGCATAAGTATTGTGACATAATGTGTAATAACAGCCCATAATGCAATAAACATCAATGTAAAAGCATGATGCAAAATGGACGGATCAGTCATCACGGTCAATGGAAATATGGAGCGCTCTCTTTGCATGGAGGAGGACACTGCGGCCTTAGCAGCCGAAGTCCAAAACGACATATTTAAGCCAGATAACATATCGGTCGCGGACATAGCTAAACGTGTCTGCCACACGTCTTAGTGCGGCAACTCAGATGAACCTAAGCTAGATTAGCAGTTATGCCCCAATCGACTGCCCATAAGGTGATAGCATATGTACCTCGAGTACATAATTATGCCTTAAAAATCCCTTGGGCGATGCTGGGGGCACACTGCATATAGTCCATACTTCGGCTCGACCCTATTCGGACTCTAAAACTTATCTTTTAAGGTACACTAAACGAACTAGTCTTGTTTATGGTCACACTGGATTTCCTTTTCTTTTCCAGGTTTCTTTTTTTTTACAGATGGCCATCATACTCCCCCCTTCAAGGACACATTACAGAGGAGAAAACAGCGCAGACGTGCAGCAGGGACCCATGCTAAGGTTTCTTTTTAGATTAAGAGCATGTGTAAACCTTTTTTCTCTTTCTTGTTATATACCTTTCTGGCATGTAAAATGTCCAAGAAAGTCATCGGCATTATCCGTAAGCTTACGGCTCGCCATACTATTTAGGGATATTAATAAAGCAGCTTGATTCACATTATGTTTGGAATTTTATTCACTCACCATAAATGTTCTCTCCCCACATCTGATTGCCACATGTGCCTTGTTAACAGGGTCTATTACCAGGGATTGTATCCATCCCGGTATATATCGAAAAGACCGAACACCTATAGGGAGTGTTTAGCGTCCTGCATGTTTGCCTTATATGCATCAGTTCCGAATCATGTCTCTGGTCAATAGTTGGGTTGCCTGGCTCCTGTGCCTACTCATATGTTCTCCATTGTTCGGCTAGGGTGTAAAGGGATAACTGCTGCGATTGTACTTCTCGCTTGTCCAGTCAAGTACCTCAGTAGAGAAACCCAAAACTGACCATCATGATAGGCGAGAACCTGGTTTGCAATCCAGTGACTTAGTTTTATACTACGATCGATAGAGATCTACCCCGTGTTATACGAAGGGTTGGTTTTTCGCCTAGCTAGGTGCAATTGGATACCTTAAATAGGGAATATCATATCCTCACCAGGGGCTAGTACCTAGCCTCAGTTGACAAAAAATCCTATGGCTAAGTGAAAGCAATAACGCCGCATAGTCTGATTGCCTGGTCTGCTCCGCATACACCTCCTACACGGACCAAGACGTTGATAAAGAGTGTATTTGCATATGACTGAACACCCCAGTACTATGTACGTGGGGGCTGAAGCCGACGGCTGGAAACTTTCAGTATTATATAAACAGCCACACAGGAGATAAAAGTCACTCATATTATAATGGCGCAAAAGTTAAATACACCGGTTCATAAGCTTAAAGTCTTTACAACCGGATACAATTACTCAAAGATAACATCTTTTGAGCACTGGCCTTCTACAAGGCGGACGCCTTCTATGACGTCCTCGAAATACTTCTCCGGCTTGCGGTGCTCCTTGCCTACGGGTGGGCCAGCAGTAGCTATATGCTCTGCCCTCATATTCGCCCAGTGCACTTTTTCACGGGCGAAGGCCATCCGAGCACCTTCTATGTAGGCCGAACGCGTCAATGCGTCGACCCGCGAACTCGCCTCGACGAGTCGCTTCACCAATCCAAAGTAGCTACTTAGGAGTGGATCAGCGGGCCATAGCCGGACTATTTAGTCCTTCATGGCCGAACCCGCCATGTTGTGCAGCTCGACCAGCTACTTCATCTGGTCGTTGAGGGGCACCGGATGTTTTGGCGCATAGAACTACGACCAAAACAACTTCTCCGTGTCGTTCCCCTCCTGGGCCCGGAAGTACTGGGCAGCCTCAGCACTGCTCCTCGGAAGATCAGCAAACACGCCTGGAGAACTCCATAACCGTGTCAGCCCAAGATACTTCTGCCCTCTGAAGATGCTCTGTAAGAGAAAAGTCTTACCAGATGCTATCTGTCGCACCTGCCTGATTTCTTCACAGGTGCTGCGCGACTCGCTTCGCGCATCCTGGGCAGTCTTAACTGCGGTATTCAGCTCGAACGCTTGTTCCGAAGCCTTCAGCTCCAATGCTTCGCAGTTGCGAATAGCATCATTGAGCTCAACCTCGACTTCGGACACCCGAGCCTGGTGCTTCTTGCACGCGGCCTTTTCGGCCTCTAGTTCGGCAACCGCTTTGTCAGCGATCGCCTTGCTCGCATCGGCCTCTTTCTTGGCCTTCGCGAGCTCACCCTTGAGGGCCTCGAGCTCAGTGGCGCCAACTGTGTAATACAGAAAATCATAAAAGAGTTTATACCCATACTCAATTAATGTTGTTGGTCTTCTTGACATCTTAACTTTTTAAATCCGCATACCTTGCGTTTCATCTAAACGCTGGTTGACGCGGTCGAGGTCCGCGTTGGCCAACAAGAGCTTTCGGTTGAGTTCGGCAACCTCTGCATCTCATGCAGTTACCGTAACTAGTGAAGCATGTTCAAATAACATAAGCACAACAGTTCAGTTCTATAAGCATGCTATACTATGGATACTTCGTCCGATTCCGTTCAGAATCACACAAAGCATTACTGGCTATACATGTGTATTTAAAACAAATAAGGTTCCATAAAGAGCATTACATTGCTTACCTCAAAGCCCGTTAACAGGCTGTTGAAGGCTTCATTCAGTCCTCCCTTGATGGACCGAATCTTCTTCATCATCGCACCCATCATGGTGCGGTGCTCCTCCACGATGGAAGCACTCTGCAGCGCTCCCTCCATAGGGTCCGGCACCTCCGGATTGACTCTGGGCGCCGTCGTATTCTCCCCCGCCTGGGGGGTATGGTCTTCGGACCCCAGGGCCGCATTAGGCTCCGGGTCAATATTTGGGAGGGCCCCAGATTGTTTGGGCCCCCCGTCTTCGGTCTCCATGGGGACTATTTCCCCATGGTCAGCGGCAGCCGAGGTATTACCGCTGGTCGCCCCATCACCTGCCCCGCCCTCATCTCCTTCAGCGGAGGACACCCGCTTGGAAGACACTTCGTTGTCCCCGCCGATCATGGGTGATGGAGCTCGGACCGGCGGGTCACTCTCCGTCTCTCCGGGCGCGAGAGAGTTCCCCTCCGATAAGGAGTCGTCGGGGTGTCCTCGGGGAGGGCTGTAGGTAAGTAGGTGAGAAATACTAAGTGAACATCGAAAATGCTAAACAAACAAAGGTGCAGCCATTAATGTATCCGTACAAACTTACGTTTCGGCCAGGGGCTTCTCCCTAGGCTTCACCACAAAACTATGTTCGGTTGATGAGTCTGAACGAGTAGAGAGGGTCAGCCTCCTCCGGGGTGCGGCCGTGCCTGCGTCAGCGGCGTCCCCGCTCTTCATCCCCCTGCCTTGCGCAGGGGGCTCCTCCTCTTCTTCTTCTTCCTCGTCATCCTCCTCCTCTTCGGAGGAGAGGATGTTGATCTTCTCGGACTTCTCGTCTGCAGGGCGGGGGCTGTCTCCGCCCCCCTTGCTCTTCTTCTTGGGCTTCTTGACTAGCACCTTGTACGGCGCCAGGACCAGCATCGCCGTCAGTCGAGGCGATTCTGGGTCTTCGGGCAAAGGCGTCGGACACTTCATCCGGGTTGCCTTCTTCGTCCAGCCCTGTATATCACGCAAAAACTCCGATTCATGTTATCATTAAATAATAAAAGGATATGTTCGGCAAAATTCTCTATTACCTCGGGGGCGGAGAGCGCGATGCTATAGCCCGCGTCCTCAGCTTCTGCCGGCCACTCCTTCTGGCTCTTGAAGAGATGCTTCCAGATCTCTTTGTGCGTAAATCCAAAGAGATGCTTTAGAGGCTTATCTCCTGCCAGATCAAACTCCCATAGGGAGGAGTCCCGGCTGTGGCAAGGAAGGATGAGCCGGGCCAGCATTACCTGGACCACGGACGAGAGCTGGTTGCTACTTCTCGAGCTTGTGTTGTACTTCCTCGAAGAGGAAAGGGTGATGCAGCATAGTAGCGTAAGTATTTCCCTCAGTTTTTGAGAACCAAGGTATCAATCCAGTAGGAGACCACACGCGAGTCCCTTGCACCTGCACAAACAAATAAGAACTTCGCAGCCAACACGATAAGGGGTTGTCAATCCCTTTACGGTCACTTACGAAAGTGAGATCTGATAGATATGATAGTTTGATATTTTTGGATATAAGAACAGAAAGTAAGAATGTTAAAGTAAAGTAGATTGTAGATTGATATGTTGAGAATAGACCCGGGGGCCATAGGTTTCACTAGTGGCTTCTCTCATGATCGAAGAATTCTACGGTTGGTAAACGAATTATTGTAGAGCAATTGATAGAAAAGCGAATAAATATGAGAATATCTAGGCATGATCATTATATATAGGCATCACGTCCGTAACAAGTGGACCGAAACGATTCTGCATCTACTACTATTACTCCACACATCGACCGCTATCCAGCATGCATCTAGAGTATTAAGTTCATAAGAACAGAGTAACGCCTTAAGCAAGATGACATGATGTAGAGGGATAAACTCAAGCAATATGATATAAACCCCATCTTTTTATCCTCGATGGCAACAATACAATACGTGCCTTGCTGCCCCTACTGTCACTGGGAAAGGACACCGCAAGATTGAACCCAAAGCCAAGCACTTCTCCCATAGCAAGACCTATAGATCTAGTAGGCCAAACCAAACTGATAATTCGAAGAGACTTGCAAGGATATTATAATCATACATAAAAGAATTCAGAAAAGAACCAAATATTTGTCATAGATAATCTTGATCATAAACCCACAATTCATCGGATCTCGACAAACACACCGCAAAAAGAGATTACATCAATTAGATCTCCTCGAAGACCGAGGAAAACTTGGTATTGAGATCCAAAAACAGAATAGAAGCCATCTTGGTACTAACTATGGACCCAAAGGTTTGTGGTAAACTACTCACTACTCATGGTGAGGCGATGGTGTTGATGTAGAAGCACTCCGTGGTAGATCCCCCCCTTCGGCGGAGCTCCGGAACAGGCCCCAAGATGGGATCTCACTGGAACAGAAGGTTGCGGCAGTGGAACTAGGGTTTTCTCTGTTGTTCTGATGTTTTCGGGGTACATAGGTATATATAGGAAGAAGGAGGGCACCGGGGGACCAACGTGGGGCCCACGAGGCAGGGGGCGCACCCTGTAGGGGGGGGCGCGCCCCCCACCCTCGTGGATGCCATGTGTGCCCTATTCCGTGGCTCGCAGGTCTCCTGTGAAGATATCGCTCTGAAAATCTCTCTCCTGAAGGTTTCATTCCGTTTGGACTTCGTTTGATATTTGTAGGATCGAAAGTATGTCTAGAGGGGGGGGGGGGTGATTAGACTACTTGTAAATATAAAAATTCTGCCTTTTGATCATGAACAGTTTTTGGCAGATTCACAATTATGATCAAGTCAAGCATCACCCTACACATGCAATTCTAGAGTATAAGCAGCGGAAAGTAAATTGCACATGTAGTAAAGAGAGGTGGAGAAGATCAAACGCAATTTGGAGACGCAATGATTTTTCCCGTGGTTCCGATAGGTGGTGCTATCGTACATCCACGTTGATGGAGACTTCAACCCACGGAGGGTAACGGCTGCGCGAGTCCACGGAGGGCTCCACCCACGAAGGGTCCACGAAGAAGCAACCTTGTCTATTCCATCATGGCCTACGCCCACGGAGGGCTAGCCTTACTCGGGGTAGATCTTCACAAAGTAGGCGATCTCCTTGCCCTTACAAACTTCTTGGTTCAACTCCACATCTCGATGACGGAGGCTCCCAAGCGACACCTAACCAATCTAGGAGGCACCACCCTCCAAAAGGTAATAAATGTTGTAGATGATGATGAACTCCTTGCTCTTGTGCTTCAAATGATAATCTCCCCAACACTCAACTCTCCTCACTGATATGGCTGTGGTGGAAGAAAGGATTGAGTGGAAAGCAACTTGGGAAGGTTAGAAATCAAGTTTCATATGGTAGGAATGGAGCAACTTGATCTCAACACAAGGGTAGGTAGTTCTCTTCTCAGAAAGTGTAAGGTAGGAGTGGTAGTTCTTTCTGATGGCTCTCTCCACGAATGAAGAGGGGGTGGAGGGGTATATATAGCCTCCACACAAAATCCAACCGTTACACACATAATGGAGCAATCTCGGTGAGACCGAAGTTGACAACTCGGTCAGACCGAAAGTTCAAATATAGTGAACGTTGGGGTTTTCGGTGGGACCGAAAATACCATCTCGGTTTGTCCGATTTGAGTCAAGACAGGAACTTGCCAGTTTCGGTGAGACCGAAATCATCAACTCGGTTATTCCGAAATGATGTCAAACGGTTACAGAAGCTTGGCAGCCCGTATTTCGGTGAGACCGAACTCAAACTCGGATTGACCGATTTTTCTAGGGTTTGGCTTATGGCTGAGGTGGTTCATCTCGGTGGGACTGAGTTTGGAAAATCGGTTTGTCCGAGATTACTTATGAGTGTGTATAGTAGTGAAAGTTGCTGATAGTTGAAGGAGATATATCACTAAGCACTTGAGCAACCAGATCATCAACACAACCTCATCCCCTTTTAATAGTATTGGCTTTTCCTATGGACTCAATGTGATCTTGGATCACTAAACCAAAAATGGAGTCTTGAGCTTTTGCCAATGCTTGCCTTAGCATTTTGAGGGGTCCACTTCTTCAGTCATTGCCATACCCATATCACTGAACTTCTCTGAAATGATTCTCAAGTAACTATTAGTTCAATGATATATATATGTTGTTATTAATTGCCAAAACCACCCGGGGATTAGTTGCACTTGCAATCTCCCCCTTTTTGGTAATTGATGACAACATATAGATCAAAGCTTCGACAAAGGATATAATCAATGAATAATATCGTCGCTTTGAGAAGTATGTGATAAGCAAGAGCTCCCCCTAAATTTGTGCATTATTTAAAATTTGCGTTTGAGTGCAAATGCACAATCAATTAGGATCATGGGTCACTCTTCCATGTCACATACATCTTGGTGGAGCGCACAAAATGATAAGAATGAATAACATGCACCCAAACACCAAGACATGAGTAAATAACCATACAAGATAGGAATAGCATATGATAAGCATTAAGCACACATTAAAGCATAGTATGACTAAGCACTCATTAAAGTAGCATCAAACGTAGTATCAAGCACACTGAAAGTTTCAAGAACCAAAAGTACCAAATGAAACCGCAAAAGAACGAAAGAGCACTCTCTCTCTCGAAGCCCTATGATCTATACAATTTCTCCCCCTTTGGCAACAAGTTACCAAAAAGTTCGAAAAAGCATAGAGCTAAACGTCACTGTGGGCTCTGCTGGCGGCTCCCGTCTGGGATAGCAGCTGATCGGGATCCTCTGGGAACCGGAGCAGTCTGGCGATGAGAGTCCTGGACTAGATCATCCTGCATGAGCTCTGCCCTGTCCTGCCTTGCTTCCTCCATGTCTGCCTCAAGCTTGTTGACGGTCACCTGAATCTCAGTCAGCTTCACGTCCAGAGCGTGGATCTTGTCGTCAACAATCCTTTCCAAGCTTTCCTGAGATTGTTCAATGCTGGCCAGGCGTTGTTCAATCCTTTGGGTAGCTTCAAGAATCTGCTCTCCGAAGCTCTTTGGTTTAGCTGCTGCTGCTGCTGCCTCTTTATCAGCTTTGGCTTTCCTAGCAGCTTCTATCTTGGCTTGACCTTCAACCGAAGTTGGATCCTCCTCGTCCATCACAACAACATTATCTTCATGCTCTGGATGCAGTGGTAAGTGCTTCCTATCCAACAGGAATTTGCCCGTGCCAAACTTGGCATTGATAAGCATCTGAATCTGCGGGGCAAATCCACATGACCTCTTTTGGTCAGCTGCAGTCCTCTTAATGGTCTCTACCATTAAGTCCATCACCTTGAAAGGTGCCTTCTCATCGAGTATGTGCAGCATGTTGATAGAATAGCCTCTTATCATGCGATGATCTCCAGACTTGGGCATCAAGGTATGCCTCAGAATAGTGTTAGTGGTAGGAAGACCTGCCTGGAGATAGTACACTGAGCCAAGCTTCCACCCTTCCAAATCTGCTGCTGGGATCTCCTTGTACATGTTCTTCATGGAATCATGGTTCTTCTTAGGAATCCCATAGACATCAATGTCGTCCTCTCTTTGCACTAGAGCATTCAGAAGTTCTGCCCATTCTTCAATAGACGAAGAAAACCTTTGACCTTCAGTCATCCAGGTGATCTTCCCATCAGGATAGAAGTGGGCTGTGGCATAGAACTGCATAATCATCTCATCGTTCCAATCTGTCAGTTTCTGACCCACAAACTCATCAACTCCACATGCAGTGAAGCTTTCATGCACATGGGGAAAGAAGTCTCGGTGCTCTTCACTGTCAATGTACTTCCAGTCAACGTATCTGGTATCTGCAACAATAGGCTTCTTGTCCATCAACACAGTCTCATAGAAGTCCTGCTGCTCTCTGGTGTGAAATCTGGGGTCCACAGCAGTCCTTCTCCTCACGGCATATGGATCAGACTGTCTCCATAGCCTGAGACCTCTATCCTTCCTTGCCTTCATATCCTCGGCTTGAGGATGAGCATCGTTGTGAAGTGGCAATTTTGGACGGAACTTCAGCAACACATGTTCTTCTTTAGACTCAGACGGTGGCACATCACCTTTGTTCTTCTCAGAGGCTGGAATGTTCCTGGTAGTCCTCTTGGGCTTGGCAGTAGGCTTTGCTGGAGCTGCCTTTGCTTGAGCAGGCTTCTTGGGCTTTGAAGTGGCTCCAGCCCTAATAGCATCACCCATGAGCTTAGCCTTCTGAGGAGGAGGCTGGGGTGCTTCTTCTTCTTCTTCATCCACTGCTGCATCTGCATGAGGTTCAGCATACACTACCCTCTTCCTCTTGGAAGTTTTCTTCACTTTACTTGGAGCTGGCTCTTCCAAGTTCAGCTTCTTGGCAACAGCTGATTGCTTGACCTTGCTGGTGCCTTTCTTTGACTGATGCCCTTGGTGCTCTTTGGCAACAACTTTTCTCTTGGGCTTGGAGGACACTTCTTCTTCAGCGACAAAATCAGAATCCTCATCATCTGAGTTCCTCTCCTTTCTGGTTCTGGTGGCTGCAGGAGGCAAGCCACTAGGTGTACTCCTCTCACCATCATCAATAGGGCTACTAGCCTCAGGACTAGTATCTGCCTCAGGAATCTCTGCAAAAGGTGACTCTGACCTGTTCTGGCTGTCACTGGCATCTGACATGGCTGACAACCTGTGAATAGATAAGGTATAGGCAGGGTAGAAGAGTTATCACAAACTACAGAGGTTTTTGCAAAAAAAATGAGTTCAAATCTTAGTTTTAAGTTTTCACATAATGCATTTCGGTCAAACCGATTTTCAGTTTCGGTGAATCCGAAGTGTATAACAGAAACTTACACACCACTTTCGGTTGGACAGAAATGGGTTTCGGTCCTGCCGATAAACTAGGGTTTCACTAAAACTCTACTTCAGTCACACCGATTTGCACAACTCGGTTAGACCGAAAGTGCAGTGCAATGGCCAGAGGCCAAATCGGTCACACCGAAAATTTAAAACCGGTTTCACCGAGATGTGTTCCGTGGAAACCTAAACCTAAGAATTTTACTCGAAACTAGAACCGATCTGGTGTTAAGGAATTTTTCAATCGTGGCCAGATGTAGGGCAAACCAAACGTGCAATGAATCAGATGGGGAGCACGAGAGGGATCGAGACTCACCCTAACTTGGTGGAGTCCCTCTACGGCGGCAACGGCGCGGAGGAGAAGACCGTTGACGGCGGCGGAGACCTGCGGCGAGGGCGCACAGGCGACGATGGCGACGATCCGGAGATCAGGGCGACGGCAGCAGGGGACTTGAAGGCGAAAACGTTTGAAGGAATAATCGCGCGCTGCCCTCAGTATTTATATCCCCTTGCTGTCGGTGGGACCGAGTTGAAAAACTCGGTGACACCGAGATGGATAACTGCTGTGCAGTTACGCATATAGGTCACGCCGAGATTTAGAACTCGGTTTCACCGAGATGAAACCTAGATCAGTCTAAGTGTTTCGGTTGGACTGAGTGGGAGAAGTTGGTCTGACCGAAATTTACTTAGAAGGTTTTGGAAGTCAGCCTTAGACGGATCGGTGGCTCCGAGTGCTCCTCACTCGGAGGGTCCGAAAATGACTTGTTCAAAGTTTGTGATATAAGCATGAATAGAATTTGTGACAAGAAAGCATAGATAGCTAGGGGAGGTACTTAGGCATTCTTGTCCATCCATTTGGCCAGAAAAATCAAAACAACCAAAACAACAAATGGATGTCCTCGAATGGATAAAATCATGCATTCAACATGCTCACACAATAAGATAGCAAATGAAATATGTGTCAAACATGCACAACCAAAACTCTAGCTACTAGCACACAATTTGTCGATGACTAGGTCATCTATATATGAGTATTTTGACTTAGGAGCCAAATGAGAACATTTGATCATAGGTCATACTCATCGTTTAAGAACAAGTGGGGTTACCACTTTTACATAAAGCATTGATGTGTTCACATCATTTGGAGATGCTTTAGCTCAATTTTTAGAGCAAAGCTCCCCCTAGATGTGAGAACCCCTTTTAAAGGGTCAAACTAACCTTGGGTTGTCGTAGAAGACTTCATGTAGATGTTGAAGATGTGGATGCTCAATGTTGATGTAGATCATCAAGAGTTGGGAGCTATCCTTTGGAATAGGGCACTTTCAATACCTACATGGGTTAGTCCCACAAGGAACAAACAAGGGTATCCATAGACATAGATTGAAGTTCACAAAAGATGATGTCCATGAAAGCAATGATTACCTTGTCCCTTGACTTACCAACAAGAGGGTTTGTGACTCCATGAACTAGTGCATGATGTGGAAGTTGATTGCACAAGTTGCCAAAATGAATGTGAGTGAAGTATGTTGGCGGAGTCACCCTCAAGAACCTTCTAGTTCTTCTTCTTCGGGATCCACATCATCTTGATGGGAATCCTTGGGGTTGTAGTTGAGCTTGACGAAGTAGAACTTGACGTGTCCTTGGGAACCCACTTGACCATGGCTTGAGGTGCTTCAATGAATGCATCAATCTCCTCTTGAAGCTTGTCCTTGGCCTTTAGCTTGTGGTCTTGTGGTGGAAGGTCATCTTGAGCTTGTTCCACATTGGAAGAAGTAGGATCATACTTCTCCTTTTGAGAAACAAACTGTGGAGTAGGGTATTGACCTTCTTCCCACTCAACACCTTCGGCGTTGAACTTTCGCTCAAAACCAATTCCTTGATTCTTCCGGTGCCTTCCTTGCTTGCGAACAATTTCCTCAAAGTTCTTGCTTCCGGCAAGACTCTTGTAGACACCTTTCTCTATGATTTCCTTCAATAAGCTATTTTCTTGCTCAAGTGTAACTTGGCTTGAAACATTGTTAGTGGAATCAAGAGAACTACTAGAAGCAACAACATTGGATTTAACATGGTTATTGTTACTACTAGAGGAAGAATTTTTCTTATGCTTGTCATGCTTAGTCTTAATAGGTGGCAAGAAATTAGACAAGAGAAGTCGTTTGGCAAGATATGAAGAACTCTTCTTTCGAAGATCGTCATTGATCGCTTTTAGAAACTCATGTTCTTGCTCTAGAGTGAGCTTCTCGAAGCATAGCTTCTCATGAGATCTTAAGAGCTCTCTATGATCTTCTTGAGTTGTTTCATGAGCTAACTTAAGAGTGTTTAGTTCTTTAGTTAGACGCTCAATATCCTTCATAGCATTGTCATTCGACTCTTCTCGACTATAAAGACTACTAGCATTTTCATTGTTACTAAGCTCACTAGATTTATCATGCAAGAGCTCATCTTCATCAAGCAAGTCATCCTCATCACTATTGAAGTCAATGAATTCAGGGTGTGATACCTTGGGGCCTTTAGCCATGAAGCATCTTCCAATTCCCTCATTTGGTGAATCAAATAAGTCGTAGGAGTTGGAGTTGGAGGATACGAGAGCAAGACCGGCAACACCTTCATCTTGACTGTAGTCGGAGTCGGAGTGATAGCTTCCATCGGATTGATTGTCGGAGTCGGAGCCGGAGACCCATTCACCTACATGAGCTTGATGTCTTCTTCTTGTGTAGCTCCTTGATGACTTGTCTTTCCTCTCTGAATCCTTGCTTCTCCGAGAGGGTCTTCGTTCATAACGATCATCTCTACTCCTTCTCTCTCTCCGAGGTGACTCATCTCTTGATCTTCTTCTTGGAGATTCTTCTCTTCTCTTGTGGGGAGCCGTACACTCATTTGAGAAGTGTCCGGGTCTTCCACAATTGTAGCAGTTTCGATCACGACTAGAAGATCTCTTTTCATCATATGATCTAGACTTTGAGCTTCTCTCTTTGCCTCTATTCTTGTAGAATTTGTTGAAGTTCTTAACCATTAGGCTTATCTCTTCATTGGAAATTAACTTGTCACTTGAGGTTGTGGGAGCATCACTTGTAGCTTTGTAAGCACCACTTGACTTGTTGTGAAGCTCTTCCTTATCCTTAAGTGTCATCTCATGAGCAACAATTCTTCCAATGACTTCAGTTGGCTTGAGAGTCTTGTAGTTTGGCATCATTTGGATCAAAGTGCACACGGTGCCATACTTTCCATCCAAAGCTCTTAGAATCTTCTTGATGATGAATCGGTCGGTCATTTCTTCGCTTCCTAAGCCGGCAATCTCATTTGTGATGAGAGCAAGCCTAGAGTACATTTCAGCGACTCCTTCACCATCCTTCAACTTGAACTTGTCAAGTTGACCTTGAAGAATATCTAGCTTTGATTCCTTCACAGACTCGGTACCTTCGTGCATTTCAACCAAAGTATCCCAAATCTCTTTAGCATTCTCAAGACGGCTGATTTTGTTGAACTCCTCGGGACATAAGGCATTGAAGAGAATGTCACAAGCTTGAGCATTGTTTTGCAACATCCGCAACTCTTCCGGTGTAGCTTCACGATCCGGAACTTTTCCTTCCTCGAAGAATTCACCTTGCATACCAACACAAATAATGCCCCATGCGGCTGGGTTATGACCAAGAATATGCATTTTCATTTTATGCTTCCAACTAGCAAAATTTGTACCATCAAAGTAAGGACCTCTACGATAATTACCCTCACTAGACGCCATACTCTCCTAGGTTGTGAAACCAAGCTTATGGAGTCCAATGCAATGGAAACCAAACAATGGAGACCAAAGCTCTGATACCACTTGTAGGATCGAAAGTATGTCTAGAGGGGGGTGATTAGACTACTTGTAAATATAAAAAGTCTGCCTTTTGATCATGAACAGTTTTTGGCAGATTCACAATTATGATCAAGTCAAGCATCACCCTACACATGCAATTCTAGAGTATAAGCAGCGGAAAGTAAATTGCACATGTAGTAAAGAGAGGTGGAGAAGATCAAACGCAATTTGGAGACGCAATGATTTTTCCCGTGGTTCCGATAGGTGGTGCTATCGTACATCCACGTTGATGGAGACTTCAACCCACGGAGGGTAACGGCTGCGCGAGTCCACGGAGGGCTCCACCCACGAAGGGTCCACGAAGAAGCAACCTTGTCTATTCCATCATGGCCTCCGCCCACGGAGGGCTAGCCTTACTCGGGGTAGATCTTCACGAAGTAGGCGATCTCCTTGCCCTTACAAACTTCTTGGTTCAACTCCACATCTCGATGACGGAGGCTCCCAAGCGACACCTAACCAATCTAGGAGGCACCACCCTCCAAAAGGTAATAGATGTTGTAGATGATGATGAACTCCTTGCTCTTGTGCTTCAAATGATAATCTCCCCAACACTCAACTCTCCTCACTGATATGGCTGTGGTGGAAGAAAGGATTGAGTGGAAAGCAACTTGGGAAGGTTAGAAATCAAGTTTCATATGGTAGGAATGGAGCAACTTGATCTCAACACAAGGGTAGGTAGTTCTCTTCTCAGAAAGTGTAAGGTAGGAGTGGTAGTTCTTTCTGATGGCTCTCTCCACGAATGAAGAGGGGGTGGAGGGGTATATATAGCCTCCACACAAAATCCAACCGTTACACACATAATTGAGCAATCTCGGTGAGACCGAAGTTGACAACTCGGTCAGACCGAAAGTTCAAATATAGTGAATGTTGGGGTTTTCGGTGGGACCGAAAATACCATCTCGGTTTGTCCGATTTGAGTCAAGACAGGAACTTGCCAGTTTCGGTGAGACCGAAATCATCAACTCGGTTATTCCGAAATGATGTCAAACGGTTACAGAAGCTTGGCAGCCCGTATTTCGGTGAGACCGAACTCAAACTCGGATTGACCGATTTTTCTAGGGTTTGGCTTATGGCTGAGGTGGTTCATCTCGGTGGGACTGAGTTTGGAAAATCGGTTTGTCCGAGATTACTTATGAGTGTGTATAGTAGTGAAAGTTGCTGATAGTTGAAGGAGATATATCACTAAGCACTTGAGCAACCAGATCATCAACACAACCTCATCCCCTTTTAATAGTATTGGCTTTTCCTATGGACTCAATGTGATCTTGGATCACTAAACCAAAAATGGAGTCTTGAGCTTTTGCCAATGCTTGCCTTAGCATTTTGAGGGGTCCACTTCTTCAGTCATTGCCATACCCATATCACTGAACTTCTCTGAAATGATTCTCAAGTAACTATTAGTTCAATGATATATATGTTGTTATTAATTGCCAAAACCACCCGGGGATTAGTTGCACTTTCAATATTCCTTTTCTGTAAAACCCTGAAATAGGCAAAAAAAAAACAGCAATCTGGACTGGGCCTTTGGGTTAATAGGTTAGTCCCAAAATAATATAAAAGTGTATAACAAAGCCCATTAAACATCCAAAACATCATAAATAATAGCATGGAACAATAAAAAATTATAGATACGTTGGAGACGTATCACTGGTGCCCCTTGGAAATCACGCTGGACACACGGCTCTGGAGTGTCGTCACCTCAACTTGAGACCTCCAGTCCAGACCGTTTTTGGTCCAGGAGGTCAACCTCATTGGGGGTCCAGCTCTGAAAGCAGGTTCCGCCGTCCATTTGGCGTCGCGTGGTTCGGTGATATAAAACCACTCCTGCTGCCAGACCTTGTTCGTCTCTACGAATGAACCTTTTGTCCAAGTCGCATTCAGGAGCTTGCTAATCATAGCGCCCTGGCACTCCGCGTGCGGCCCAACCACCACCTTCGGCTTCATGTTGAAGGTTTTAACCCATAGGCCGAAGTGTGGAGGGATGTGGAGGAAAGCTTCACACACCACTATGAAAGCGGAAATGTGAAGGATTGAGTTTGGGGCTAGATCGTGGAAATCTAGCCTGGAGAAGAACAGCAAACCCCGAACAAAGGGGTGGAGCGGAAACCCTAGCCCCCTAACAAAGTGTGAAGTGAACACTACTCTCTCACCCGCCTCTGGGACGGGAATCACCTGGCCCTTGGCGGGGACTCGATGCACGATATCGGCAGCGAGATAGCCCACGCTCCGAAGATCCTCCACGGTTTTCTTAGTGACCGGGGAGGCCTCCCACTTGCCCCTGGCACCGGATCCAGCCATTACTGGGGAAGGAAGTAGTGGTTGAGGAAGAAGGAGCGGTGGGCGCAGGAGATGAGGATGCTGGCTAGGGAGATTGGAGAGCTCGAGCTTGAGGAAAGCGTGGGGCTGATGAAAGGGATTGATGTCCTTTTGTAACGCTGTGAATGTAGAACGTCCCCCCACTTTAGCCATAAACCTCACCGGTTCCCAAAGTGGTCATGCGTAATGCGCGGTATGGATGCTCACGTCACATTGATAAGGATCCCACAATAAGCAGGCACGATCTTTATTCTGATAAGACGTGTCAATGAGGATGTACCTCCAAACGCGAAAATAGGGCCAAATAAAACGGTTCGATATGTTAGTGGGATGGATGTGACACTTCACCAAAAAGTTGTCAGTAAAGACACATTATTAATTTTCTTTTAAGATCCTTACCTTCGAGGCTAAGGCTTGTACTAACCTTGCAGAGCCGAACACACTACACCTTTTTGCAGAAGATATATTCGGAAGAAGGAACCCGCCTTGCAATGCCGAAGATAATACGTAAGCCGAACTCATCGTCATCGAAGACAGGTTCAGGGGCTACTGAGGGAGTCCTAGATTGAGGGGTCCTCATGCGGTCGGATAACGCGTGGTGGGCCGGACTGGTGGGCCGTGAAGATCGTTGTTGAAGATCGTCTCTCATATCTGGATAGGACTCATGTATTCGTATAATGGCAAGTTTTAAGTTTGGGTGTAATCTTTCCTTCCTCTGCAAGATGGTTATGTACCAACCCTAGGCCCCTCCGGTGCATATATAAACTTGAGGGTTTAGTCCGTAGAGAATAATAGAGAATCACAAATCCTCATAGGCTAGACTTTAGGGTTTAGCCAATACGATCTCGGGGTAGATCAACTCTTGTAATCATATTCATCCAGATTAATATAGCATGAAGTAGGGTATTACCTCGATCGAGAGGGCCTGAACCTGGGTAAACATCGTGTCCCCAGCCTTCTGTTACCATCAATCCTCAGACACATAGTTCGGGACCCCCTACCTGAGAGTCTGCCGGTTTTGACACCGACAATGGCCACCTGGTGGGCCTCCTATGGTAGTTATTTGCTCCAATAATTCTTAAATAATCCATAAAAAATCTCCGTGAAGTTTCAGCTCATTTGGAGTTGTGCAGAATAGGTGACCTGACGTTGCTTTTTCAGGTCCAGAATTCCAGATGCCGTTATTATCCCTCCTTGTGTAAACCTTGCATATTATGAGGGAAAAGGCATTAGAATTACGCCCAATCTAGCCTATAATAGATAGGAACCCTCACCCGTGGTGCATTGATCCGTCAAGTTTCATGCCCCAGGCTTGTACTGGCTCGAGGGGGTATGGAGGGTGGACCCGTGGCAGCAGATTGAGCTGCATAGGCTTGGGTAATGTCGAGGGACACCCACCTCCCTCTCATCAGCTATGGGGAGGATTGTGTCAAACTAGCAGCAACCGTGAACTCATCGATTCTGGCTGGGTAATCCTCGAACCCCTTGAAATGTGTGATCTAAATCGATAATATGCCAAGTATTTGACCAATGGGTTAGTGAATTTTTTGCATGCTTGACTGAATTTGCCTTCATAACTGTAGGATTGATCCAGGGCTTGCCTTTCGGCTCGCAGTTAGAATGGAAGCTAGCATCCTGTGAGGTACAAAAGCGCATCGTTTGTTTGGACTTTTCTATCCAAAGGTGGTAGAAACAATTATTTCATTTAAAGATTTGTGCAACTCCCTCTGTTCTGATTATCCCTGGAGCCAAGGCAATTTTACCTATCATTGTTCGTTTGTTTGGACTTTTCTATCGAAATGCTTCAATAGTTTTGAGGAAACAAGTTTGCCACTAACTTGCGACGAGCATGTAGAAAATCGTTTTTGCTTTGAATACTCATAGTCATTTAGGTAAAATTCAAATCAACGTGCTCCGGCCTCTAGAAGAATGGGAAAAGGGAAAGGTTGTGGGACCTGGTAACTCTACCAATAGTGAGAGGCCACACACTCCTTGTAGGTCAGGACCGGCTAAAACTATTGGTAGTGAAAGCCAGGCGAGTGATGTAGTGGACGTAGAAGATGATGCACATCCTAACGAGCCAGTGCCCCGAAATGATGTCGAGGATGAGAGGATGTACCCTGAGTTGCTTGATGAATTCAGCAAACAAGCAATGCATGATGAATAACCGAAGGAGCCAGCCAGCCCTGCTAGATTTGATGACACTAACGATGAAGAGAATGAGGAGAACACTAACATGTTGGTTCCACATGAATATATTGGTGAGGACATGCCAACAATTGAGTGAGACATGAATGATCCTAATCTTACTCCGGGAACAATATTTGAATCGATGATGGATTGTCAGAATGCACTGACTACATATTGCATCCTCACTCAAAATGATTTCGTGATTGACAAGAGTGAACCCAAAAGGTTGACGGTTCACTGTCTATATGAGAGGTGTAGGAGGAGGTAGCATGCCTCCCGTATGCGTACAAGTAAATATATTTAGGTATTTAATTTTGCACACAACATTAGTTTCAGTGATGCTTGATCCCTTCTATTTGATACACTTGTTTCATTGAATTTTAGGTCAAACTGAACCCACATACACACACTTGCCCACCTGGAGGGGGGGGGTCCCAAACAATTTTTTAGCAAAAACTAGGTGTGTGGCAGATGCAGTCATGGATTGGGGACACCAACACTTGGTCCTACATCACTACACAAGTTGTTGTTTGAGAAGTATAAGATGAGCATACCTTACATGAGGATTTTTTATGCAAAGGCAATGGCTCTTGAAAGAATTAATTTTCCATGGAATGATAGTTTTGCTTTGTTGTACACCTACAAAGCTGAAGTGGATATGGCAAGTCTAGACATCGTTGTAGAGCTTGACAAGCATACTGTAGAGTACAAAATTATGGGGGAAGACATTTGAGAAGGAATGTTTCAGGAGGGCTTTTGTTTGTTTCAAGGCTTTCTGGAAGGGGTTTCTTGATAGTTGCAGGCCTTTTTCTGATGTGGATACAACAAATTTGAATGGAAGATTTCGGAGATAGCGAGTAGCTGCTTGTGCAGTTGATGCACACAACTGGATTTTCCCAGTGGCATATGGTATTTTGGAGATGGAGTCAGAGGAAAGTTGGTTGTGGTTTTTGAACAATTTGCGCAACATTATAGTGCAGCCACTAGGATTGGCTATACACACAGATGCTTGCAAGGGTTTAGAGACTTGAGTAGATGTAGTTTTCCCTGGAGTTGAGCATAGGGAATGTACGAGACACCTAGTTACTAATTTATAAAGAAATTCCTGAGCACCTATGGCCAGCATCATACACTTGCAACTTGAGAAACATGAGCACCACTTGAGAGTTTTGTATGCTGAAATTCCTGTTGGGTGGGAATACATGGAAGCGCATCATGGAAAGGTTTGGTCAAGAAGAAAACTCAATGAAATATTCATGGTAGACTATGTCCGAGTGTTTCAATTCAAAAATTAAGTCAGTGAAAGGGCTTATGTTGTGGCAAGTATTTGACAAGGTTAGGCAGATGATCATGATAAAGATGGATTTGCATAGAATAATTGCAGATACATAATATTTTGGCCATGTCATAATCCCGTTAGTGATAAAGGCATTGCATGCTAGGGAAAGAGGATTGAGGATGAAATGCATTACACGATCAACGCACAAGGCTGAGGTAACATATATACTAACAAAAAAATAGGGAATGGAGGTACCCAATGGATTTAAGTACTAAGACATGAAGTTGTAGGCAATAGTGAAGGAAATATGCCCTAGAGTAAATAATAAAGTTGTTATTTAATATTTTCTTATATCATGATAAATGTTTATTATTCATGCTAGAATTGTATTAACCGGAAACTTGATACATGTGTGGATACATAGACAAAACACCGTGTCCCTAGTAAGCCTCTACTAGACTAGCTTGTTAATCAAAGATGGTTAAGTTTCCTAACCATAGACATGTGTTGTCATTTGATGAACGAGATCACATCATTAGGAGAATGATGTGATGGACAAGACCCATCTGTTAGCTTAGCATAATGATCGTTCAGTTTTATTGCTATTGCTTTCTTCATGTCAAATACATGTTCCTCCGACTATGAGATTATGCAACTCTCGGATACCGGAGGAATGCCTTGTGTGCTATCAAACGTCAAAACATAACTGGGTGATTATAAAGATGCTCTACAGGTATCTCTGAAGGTGTTTTTTGGGTTGGCATAGATCAAGATTAGGATTTGTCACTCCGAGTATCAGAAACGTATCTCTGGGCCCTCTCGGTAATGCACATCATAAGAAGCCTTGCAAGCAATGTGACTAATGATTTAGTTGCGGGATGATGCATTATGGAACGAGTAAAGAGACTTGTTGGTAAAGAGATTGAACTAGGTATGAAGATACCGACGATTGAATTTCGGGCAAGTAACATACCGATGACAAAGGGAATAATGTATGTTGTCATAATGGTGCGACCGATAAAGATCTTCGTAGAATATGTAGGAACCAATATAAGAATCCAGGTTTTGCTATTGTTTATTGGCCGGAGAAGTGTCTCGGTCATGTCCACATAGTTCTCGAACCCGTAGGGTCCGCACGCTTAATGTTCAATGACGATATTGTATTATATAAGTTATGTGATTTGGTGACCGAATGTTGTTCGGAGTCCCGGATGACTCAAAATGGTCGAGAGGTAAAGATTGATATATAGGACGATGGTATTCGGACACCAGAAGTGTTTCAGGATGCACCAGGTACTTATCGCGTCACTCGAAGGGGTTTCGGGCACCCCCGACAAAAGATATGGCCCTTATGGGCCAAGAGGGGAAACATACCAGCCACAAAGAGGCTGGTGCGCCCCCCATATGGGCTGGTCAATTTGGAGAAGGAAAGGGGAAGGTGGAAAAGGAAAAGGGGAATATGATTTCCCCTTCCCCCTGTTCCCTTCCTAATCCAAATAGGAATAGGAGAGGAAACCCCAAGTAGGATTCCTCCTACTTGGGGCGCACCCCTTGGCTGCCTCTCCTCCCCTCCAACCTATATGTACATGGGGAGGGGGCACCTAGAACACACAACATCAATTGTTCATAGCCGTGTGCGGCACCCTCCTCCACTGTTTGCTCCTCCGGTCATATTGTCGTACTGTTAGGCAAAGCCCTGCACGGATCACTTCACCATCATCATCACCACGCCATCGTGCTGACGAAACTCTCCCTCGACACTTTCCTAGATCAAGAGTTCGAGGGACGTCATCGAGCTGAACGTGTGCTGAACTCGGAGGTGCCGTACGTTCGGTGCTTAATCGGTCGGAGCTAGAAGAAGTTCGACTACATCAACCGCGTTGTCAAACGCTTTCGCTTTTGGTCTACGAGGGTACGTGGACACACTCTCCCCCTCTCGTTGCTATGCATCTCCTAGATAGATCTTGCGTGATCATAGGAAATTTTTTGAAATTGCATGCTACGTTCCCCAACAGTGGCATCGTGAGTTGTTGTCGGTGATAGTCATACTACTTACCACCAACGTCTTATTTTTATTCGGCGGTACTGTTGGATGAAGCGGCCCGGACCAACCTTACATGACCACGTTCATGAGACCGGTTCCACCGCCAGACATGCAACTAGTTTTGCATAAAGGTGGTTGTCGGGTGTCTGTTTCTCCTACTTTAGTTGAATCAAATTTGACTATGGCCAGTCCTTGTTGAAGGTTAAAATAGCAAACTTGACGAAACACTGTTGTGGTTTTGATGCGTAGGTAGGAATGGTTCTTGCTAGAAGCCTGTAGCAGCCACGTAAAAACTTTCAACAACAAAGTAGAGGACGTCTAACTTGTTTTTGCAAGGCATGTTGTGATGTGATATGGTCAAGACGTGATGAGTTATACGTTATTGTATGAGATGATCATGTTTTGTAAATTATCGGCAATCGCCAGGAGCCTTATGGTTGTCTCTTTATAGTATGAAATACGAACTCCATGTAATTTCTTTACTTTATCACTATGAGTTAGCGATAGTAGTAGTAGCAATAGTTGGCGAGACGACCACGACACTACGATGAAGATCAAGGTGTCAAGCCGGTGACGATGGAGATCATGACGGTGCTTTGGAGATGGACATCAAAGGCACAAGATGGTGATGGCCATATCATGTCACATATTTTGATTGCATGTGATGTTTATCTTTTTGTGCATTTTATTTTGCTTAGAACTGCGGTAGCATTATAAGATGATCCCTTACTAAACATGTCAAGATACAAGTGTTCTCCCTGAGTATGCACCATTGCGACAGTTTGTCGTGCTGAGACACCACGTGATGATCCGGTGTGATAAGCTCTACGTTCACATACAACAGGTGCAAGACAGTTTTGCACATGCGGAATACTCGGGTTAAACTTGACGAGCCTAGCATGTACAGACATGGCCTCGGAACACTGGAGACCGAAAGGTCAAACGTGAATCATATAGTAGATATGATCAACATCGAGATGTTCACCGTTGAAGACTACTCCATCTCACAGATGATCAGACATGGTTTAGTTGATTTGGATCACGTATCATTTAGATAACACTAGTACGTTTCGGTGCTATACAAACGGTTTTTAACCCCTTTCCGCGATGGCATTTGGAACTGTCGTCTAGTGAAGGTGGGCGATATGGGGGTCCTTCCCACACGACCGAGAAATCATCGGGGATAGGCCCTCCTGGGACACCAAATGAGCTCGTGTGCGATTGGGTGCGGCATCGAAACCCAATAATTTCCGTACGCGGCATCGAAACCCAATAATTTCCGTAGGTATGTACATCCCACACGGTGAATCCCAGAAAAACATTTCTGTAGGTATGTACATCCCACATGGTGAATCCCAGAAAAACATTTTCGTAGGTATGTATATCACACACAGTCAATCCAAGGAATACGTTTCCGTTCTTATGTACATCCCACACAGTCAATCCAGGGAATACGTTTCCATTCGTATGTATATCACACACAGTCAATCCAAGGAATACATTTCCATTCTTATGTACAACCCACACAGTCAATCCAAGGAAAATGTTTTCGTTCGTATGTACATCCCACACAGTTTTATGTGTAGGCTCGTGTGTGAAAGGTGTAACTATCACACATGCTCTGCGTTGGTTAACTGTTTGCTTTTATCAACTACATCACACACGATTTGATGAAGAAAACTGTGTGGCCTTTGGCTATCCATCACAAGCGCTTTTACTGCTAGAACCGTTTGCAATGTTCCATGACACATTTAGCAGGTTTATGAGTTTACAATTAATAATTCCAGTATTACGCAAATTCACATTTCATATCAAACAACTGTTTGCCAATTTCATATGAGGCACATAAATATATTATAACATCACAGTATGATAGCTACATGAAAACAACACAGTACAAAATATAGCTAGTTCAACTTCATAAGAACAATATTAGAACAATATATTCATTTCCCTAATCGAGATCATCCAGGCTCGTCTTATCCACCTCTACTTGCAGTCCAGTAAGAACCTGTTTTGCACGGGCCAACTAGGAAAGTGTCTCCTCCTTTGCCAACACCATCTTAGGAAATTATGATTTAAAAAACCCGAGCTCATTCTCCACCTTCCACTTTTTATCCCACATCTTCAAATATTCTTCAGCGTTGACAACAGTTTCTCTAAGCCTACGTCTGTTCTCTTCCTCATACATGCTCCAGAGCTTCGCTAGGCACATCTTCAAAGACTCTAGCCACTCTTGCTCAACCCACTCCAAGTAAGAACATTTTTGTTCATCCTATAATATTTAAAACTAGATCAGTAACAATTGCAGCAGAAATGGGTTTATAGCAACATAGAAAATCACCAATGCTTATTTTGAAAAACTGAAGAAACATGTTAATTATGACATATCTTCTCAAAAAGATCAATGTGCAAATGAATTAGTTGCTACTGAGACAACAACCAAATTCTGGAACATCAGAAGCTATAATTAACTACAACAACGCTACAAGTTCTTACTCATGTACAATAAATAACAAATTGAACATTTGATGAGGAAGGTAAATATAACTTTAACAACATAGCGAAAGTGTTTGGATGATAGCAAATTGTTCTAACAGGTGTGTACATGCACAAATTTAGTAACATAGAACTAATAGCATTAATGCCGTCCACTATGTATGCCAAAACTGGTGTAAAGACAACTGCTGCTACATCTCACACCAGTGGCCTGCACTGGCGAGCCGATGCAGCGGAAAAAAAAATCTGGGACCTGGACTCCGGAGCACGTAGTTGCTCCGATGCCCAGTTCCTTTGTACCATAAAGATTTAGTATTTTACTGCTTGGCTGCTCGGATGTGTGGACCAAAGTTGGTTGCACAAACTGCTGAAGAGGTGCCAAATAATTTTCTAATGGCACCGCTGATGAGATGGCAACAATTTAAGATACTTGGTACAAACTATGACACTGTCTTAGGATGCGTTTGGTTGAAGGTGTGGTATGAATGGGTTGGGACCGTGACAGTGTCTGAATCACATCTAACAAATGATTTGTAAGAACGAAAGAGGGTCTAACCTTCTCTGCACGTGCCAGAAACTTCCTCCCACTGTCCACAGATTCAAACACAACTAGCTTCACGCATGGAGATTGATGGTGACAACGAGCAGATAGATCTTCAGCCACCCCGCTCCAATCGTTGGCACCGATGATCCTAAGGAACTACAAGAGGAAGAAATGACTCAAATCGACCGCCGGGTAAAAATCCTTCATTCCAAGTCATAGCCCAAGAGAGAGAAGAGAGGCATACCCGGGAGGTGAAGGAGTCGTCGCCAGAGGAGGAACCATTGGAGAGGTCTTTGAAGAAGACCATGGCGACCCTGGCGATAGGATGTGAGACATCGAGAGCGATGAAACGGCTATAGCTTAGGAAGGAAGGAAGGCAGGAGGAAACATGGAAACTGTGACTTGTGGTCTGGGAGAAAAGGGGATGGGGAAGGGGGGCGGGGTAGATATTTTGGTGGTAGGCCAACATTATGGAAATGTGGAGGGAAACTTTGCGCGCGGTGCCGCCGGACCATTCACTTTGAACGATTTTGTGCATCGCAAACGATTCTTCTGCTTCACTAGCATGGGATGAGTTTGATAATTCGAATTTTGGTGGAAATTTCCCCAGGTACGTCATTGCATAATTTAACATCGCTTGCTAATTTGGGCACACAAAAGAACGTACAGCAGAGAGACCACACTTACTGAATCAAGCAATTTTAGTAATTAAACAGAGCCAGTTGACCTAAACATTGCTCTAACAAAAGACCGGCATTAAAAACAAAGCTTAAGTATGCATAATTTTAACAAATCCGCCGCCGCACCGGCCTATGCATCGCCGGTGTGAGATGAGACGTCGATGACTTGTCCTAGCGACATGCCGCCATTGGTGGACTTCGCGTCCCCCTGCTGAAGTCGACCGCGTCATCATCCTCGTCCTTGGCGCCGCCCTCAAGGTTGTAGTTCTTGTAGTAGTGGCTGCGCCAGCGCTCCCGCTGGTACTCCACCGTCGATTCCTCAACGGACAGACTCTTCTCTACCTAGACCTCGGCCACGCTCAACTCCTTCTCCCGGCGCTCCTCGATCTCCGCCGCCTCCTGCATCTCCAGCTCCCGCTCGGCGACCTCATGAGGAAGCAGGTGCCCATGGCCACCGCCGCCTTTTCGGACTTGGGTTGCATGCTGGAGTCCGAGGTGGCCTGGAATATCTTGGCGTGTGCATCCTCAATCTTGGCGTGGATGGCCTCGACCTGGTCCAGGGCGACATGGGCGGCACGGAAGGCGGCTCGAGCGCTCTCGGCGTTTGCAGCCGCTGTCGCAGCAGCAGCTGCAGTCATCTCGGCTGCTGCAGTTACCCTGTCAGCTGCCGCAGACACCCTCTCGGCGGAAGCGACCGTGCTCAATGCGGATGCGGCAGCACTATTGGCGTAGGCGGCCGCGCTCTCGGCGTATGTGGCGGAGCTCGTGGGGACGCGGCCATCGTATGGGCCTTCACGAGCGTTTCCACGATGTCATCTTTGCAAGAAGGGGGTGCGGGAATGGGGATCGGGATTCATGGATTCGGGGATTGCCGGCACTGGAGCAGACGAGCCGGCGAAGCTTAAGGAGGGAGACTTAAATAGACCCAGTATTTTCACCGCAAACGGTTCGTAGAAAACAACTATGTGTGATGTTGTAGATATTTTTTATTAAAATCTGACCTTTTTGATGCACTTCATGTATAAAATGGACAGCCTCTTTCGAAGTATCCGGGTTTCGGACGAAAACTCATCTGTTACAAAGGGATTTCATTTTTTGAACTTATTTGAGCTCCATACTTTTTGTGTATTTAAAGTGCACCATTCAAAGCAACATCATCAATTTTCAACCCTCTTTGACTTCATTTGGTATTTTTCATGCATTTACTGATTTTTTTCTAAATGACCCTGAAATTGAAAAGCATGACAAATAAACTCTGAAAAGGTTGAAAGTTGGCATGGTATCATCATTTCACCCACATAGCATGTGCTAAAAAGATGATAAAGTTACGGCAAAAACTGGATGCATTTTGTGTACAAAATGGACAATCTCTTTCGAAGTATTAGGGTTTCATACGAAAACTCATTTGTTACAAAGGTATTTCATTTTTTGAACTTATTTGAACTCCAAACTTTTTGTGTGTTCGAAATGCACCATTCAGAGCCACTTCATCAATTTTCAACCCTTTCTGGCTTCATTTGGTATATTTCATGCATTAGCTTAATTTTTTTTTAAAGCTAAATGACCCTGAAATTGAAAAGCACTACAAATGAACTCTAAAAAGGTTGAAAGTTGGCATGGTATCATCATTTCACCCACATAGCACATGCTAAAAAGTTGGGAGGGTTACGGCAAAAACTAGACGCACTTCGTGTACAAAATGGACAATCTTTTTCGAAGTATGAGGGTTTCGGACGAAAACTCATCTGTTACAAAGAGATTTCATTTATTTGAACTCCAGACTTTTTGTGTGTTCAAAATGCACCATTCAAAGCCACATCATCAATTTTCAACCCTTTCTGACTTTATTTGGTATTTTTCATGCATTTATTTATTTTTTAAAGCTAAATGGCCCTAAAATTGAAAAGCCTTACAAATGAACTCTAAAAAGGTTGAAAGTTGGCATGGTATCATCATTGGACCCACATAGCATGTGCTAAAAAGATGAGAGGGTTACGACAAAAACTGGACACACTTGGTGTACAAAATGGACAATCTTTTTCGAAGTATGAGGGTTTCATACGAAAACTCATCTGTTACAAAGATATTTCATTTTTTTGAACTTATTTGAACTCCAGACTTTTTGTGTGTTCGAAATGCACCATTCAGAGCCACATCATCAATTTTCAACCCTTTCTGACTTCATTTGGTATTTTTCATGCATTTACTGATTTTTTTAAGCTAAATGACCCTGAAATTGAAAAGCACTACAAATGAACTCTCGAAAGCTTGAAAGTTGGCATGGTATCATCATTTCAGCCACATAGCACATGCTAAAAAGTTGAGAGGGTTACGGCAAAAACTGGACGCACTTCATGTGCAAAATAGACAATCTCTTTCGATGTATCAGGGTTTCATACGAAAACTCATATGTTACAAAGACATTTCATTTTTAAACTTATTTGAACTCTAGACTTTTTGTGTGTTCAAAATGCACCATTCAGAGCCACATCATCAATTTTCAAGCCTTTCTGACTTCATTTCATATTTTCATACATTTTTTGTGTACTTGTGTGCGAGTTAAAAAATCTTCACACCATGTAAATATCTGGTGTTCAGAAAAGAAAATGTAAATACCTGGCAAGACAACTGGCCCCACACGATTAGCACTCTATTTCACGCCTCGAGGTTTGGAAGGTGAATGGAGGGGGTTATTAATCAGACACGGTTCTGTATTGGAAACCGTCAGCTATTATGTTCACACACAGAGTCTTATGCGGCAATCGTGTGTAATTCAAACTACAGTACTCGTAAATTCCGGCGACAGGAGTGTGTACTATTCCCGTTGATCTAGATTGTGGCTGCCAATAAATACTACCTTGCTCATGTCGTCTGCCTGCATTCCCATCTACATCCTCCCCTCGCTCGCCCCCCCCCTCTCTCTCAAAGCTCTGCCATGGCGCGGCCGATCTGCCCACGCATCGACGAGGAGTCGCCACCCCCCGAGGACACTCATTCAATCACAAGCGACGAGGAGGATCCCTACGCGCCGCCGGACGAGGTTGCGCTGGACCCCCCAACTTCGGATTGGTTTTAGGGCCAGTACAATCCTTGTCTGTGGAAGTCACTATCGCTGGCTGAGAAAGCCAGGCAAGTGGCGTTCAAGAAGGAGATGGCGGAGGAGAAAGCTAGGTATCAGGCGACCTCTGAAGCCCGTGATGCCACCTAGAAAAAGGAGAAGGTGGAGCTTTGGGGGCGGGCGCGTCGTCGTGCGGAGGAGGTGTACGAAGATGGGTACTTTGCAAGGAAGGCAAAAGTGCTAGGTGCCTCATCGCTGCGTGGAGATGGGACGATAAGATCCAGCATGCCACCGACGAGGAGCTCCGGTGGGCGCCCAAGGAAATGGCAAGATCGTTCGCGCTCGTCCGCCAGCCAGAGGCAGATCGGTACGTCAAGCGCTGCGAGGCGGAGGAGGCGGAGTACTGCCTCCACGCTGGGATGACACCGCACATCAGGAGTGATTATTAGTTTTAGTATTGTTTGTTTTCAATTTTATGCATTGTACCTAGTAGTTAAGTATCATCACGTATATGTGATGATATTATATATATTCTATGATGAACTAATGAACAATATATATATATTATGAATTCCATTTTCTATCTGTTTTGTATACTAATTTGAATCTAGCTATTACCATTCACATATACAGAATGGAAAGTGTATATACACACATTGAAACAAAACATATAAGAACGGAAAACAGAGTACACACATTGAAACAGAGCAATTAACAGAGCAATACTACGATTGCTGTTAATACATAGTTATCCACGTCGAAACGACTCAACAAAATAAAACGTGTCCATGAGACCATGACCAGCAGCCCTTGCCTATAGTAGCTCTTGGCTCTGCCTGAACTCGTGCAGGCATTCGTCCAAGCGGTCAACACGCTCGCGGTACATCTAGAGCGTGATCTCGAGCGCGAAGTTGGCTATTTCATCGGAGATCACCAACTCGAGGATGCGACGGCCATGTTCCTCTACTGCGCCCAGGTGGACACCTGGGCCAAGGAGGCGGTCGAGCCTACGGACCAGCATGTTGGCATCCAGCGAGCCACGGACAAGGCGAATGGCGCCACCCATGCCAACGGCATGGCGGGCATCCAGTGCAAGTACGATGCGGCCGGCCTCTGGTGCAATACGGCGTTGAAGGCCTCTACCCACTCCTGGCGATGAATAGGGGTACTAACAGGACGTGTACCCAGCTGCGACGCCATGTCGATAGCAGCCAAGCACCGATGGATCCGCTCTTGCTGTGCAGCGCGCTGCGCCTCTCGCTCTATGGTGCTCCAACGGTCTCGCCGTGCGGCGAGCCGCAGCCTATCAGCATGGACGCTCCTAGCTTGCTTTGTGGCGTGCTATTGATCATGTTTTGCGGCGAGCTATAGCCTACCGACGCTGACAAGCCTATCTTGATCAGCGGTGCTCAAGCGCCATGCGCCAAAGGTCTGCTCAACCCTAGCGATGACGCGCATCACGACGTCGTCCATCACGTTGCCGGGGAGCGCCTCGACCTCGACGGGCCGTGGCTCCTCCTCGTTTTCCTCGTGGACGAGGTTGATGGAAGAGGCGGCGCTTTGGTGGGTTGGCATTCTTGGAAAAGATGGATGTGCTACAGGCTGCGCTTATCACCTCCGTGCGCCGCCTAGGTTTATGCGCAATATCACTGGGTGGCGGAAAACAGGTGAGGAAATGGCGGGAAATGGTGGCGTGTTAATAAAACGCCATCAATTAATGGAAACTTAGCATAGAAGGAACATCGGGCTAGCACAAGAAGTAGATGATGATCAGATGTACATGGACCACACTAGGGAACATGTCGGTCATGAATTCATCAATCGCAAACGGTTGAATACTAGCAAGCATTTTTCCACAACACACACGGCTTATTCCATCACAAACAGGTTGGATGGATCAACCGTATGCCACGTATCACACATTGTCAAAAAGTAATGATGTAGACCTTGTTTAACATGTGTTAAAAAATATCAAAACAAGGACCTTGAGGTTAATTCCGCCCCACAACACACACGGCTTATTCCATCACAAACAGGTCGGATGGATCTACTGTATGCCATGTATCGCACATTGTCAAAAAGTAATGCGGTAGACATTCTTTAACATGTGTTAAAAAACAAAAACAAAATACCCACTGATGGGATGTATCATGAAGGTCCTTAATGGACATTTATGATCTAAGGACCTGCATGATCCATCCCACTAGTTACTTTTGAAATTTTGACAACTTCCCATCCGGTCACCCATCTCATGGCTGCTCCAGCCTGAGCACAGTTAACTTGAGAGTTCTCTTAGATGAGCTATTGGTGGAACAGCTAGTCCTTGCTGATATAGGATGCCCTCTTCGCATCCTTACGGCGTACCCGAATGACCGCTCGTCGCCCAATGGCCAATAGATGTTGTATAGACAGAGCATATCACATACGTCTTATTAGAAGCAATCGTCTGTGTTATTATTGGTCTTAACACACATTTCTGATTACACACCTGTTTGCCGCGTATCACACACATCTTGTTATATTTAACCGTTTATGTTCTCTTGTCTCAGCGCAAACAGTTCATCCGAGTGAACCGCATGCCGTATATCGCACACACCTTGATCTGGATGACCGTTTCTTTTGTGTTTCCCAATCACAAACAGTTCATCCGAGCGAACCGTATGATGTATATCACACACACCTTCATCTGGCTGCCCGTTTCTTTTGTTCCTCCTCATCACAAACAGTTAATTGAACAGAACCGTATGCCCTACATCGCACACGCAACTAACATCTGAACCATGTTCGATGCATCTGTCATCACAAACGTTTTGCACCTTTTTTGATGGTTTTTAGACCCTCGTTTGGGATTATTGAGTCGCACATAGTTTCGTCGAAGGGTCTCTGCTCGTAGTGTTGCATTAGTAGCATCCTGCAGTTGTGTAAGTTGAAGGATGTCTATCTAAGTGGGAGTTCTTAAGTAATTTGATTAATTGAAATTTAATTTATCATGAACTTAGTCATGTTAGTATTTGCAAATTATGTTGTAGATCAATAGCTCGCGTTGTAGCTCCCGTATGTTTTTTATATGTTCCTAGAGAAAAATAAGTTGAAAGGTGATAGTAACAATGATGCGGACCGGGTCCGTAACTTGAGGATTATCCTCATTGTTGCACAGAAGAATTATGTCCTTGATGCACCGCTAGGCGAAAGGCCTGATGTAGGAGCAACTGCTAATGTTATGAACGTCTGGCAAGCTCGATCTAATGACTACTCCATAGTTTAGCGTGCCATGCTTTACGGCTTCGAATCGGGCCACCAAAGATGTTTTGAGTGCCATGGAACATACGACATGTTCCAAGAGATGATATTGGTATTTCAAACTCATGCCCATGTCGAGAGGTATGAGACCCCTGACAAATACTTTGCCTACAAGATGGAGGAGAATAGCTCAGCTAGTGAGCATGTGCTCATAATGTCTGGGTGCTACAATCACTTGAATCAAGTGGGAGTTAATCTTCCAAATAATATAGTGATTTATAGAAGTTTTCTAGTCACTATCACCAAGCTATTAAGAACTTTGTGATGAACTATAATATGCAAGGGATGACGAAAACGATTCTTGAGCTCTTTGCGATGCTGAAATCGGCGAAGGTAGAAGAACGGCAAGCAAGTTGCCACTCCCGAGAAGAAGCCCAAAGCTAGATCCAAGCCTGAAACTGAGTGATTCTGCTACAAAGGAAATGGTCACTGGAAGCGGAACTACCCCAAATACTTGGCGGATAAGAAGGATGGCAAAGTGAACAAAGGTATATTTGATATACATGTTATTGATGTGTACCTTACTAGTGCTCATAGTAGCCCCTGGGTATTTTGATACTTGTTTGGTTGCTAAGATTAGTAAGTCGAAATAGGAGTTGCAGAATAAACGGAGACTAGTTGAGGGAGAGGTGGCGATATGTGTTGGATGTGGTTCCAAAATTGATATGATCATCATCGCACACTCCCTATACTTTCAGGATTAGTGTTAAACCTAAATAAATGTTATTTGGTGTTTGTGTTGAGCATGAACAAGATTGGATCGTGTTTATTGCAATACGGTTATTTATTTAAGTCAGAGAATAATTGTTATTCTATTTACATGAATAAGACCTTCTATGGTCATACACCCAACATGGATGGTTTATAGAATCTCGATCGTAGTAATACACATATTCATAATATTGAAGCAAAAAGATGCAGAGTTGATAATGATAGTGGAACATACTTGTGGCACTGCCGTTTAGGCCATATTGGTGTAAAGCGCATGAAGAAACTCCATGCAGATGGGCTTTTGAAATCAATTGATTATGAATCATTTGATACTTGTGAACCATGCCTCATGGGCAAGATGACTAAAACTCCATTCTCCGGAACAATGGAGCGAGCTAATGACTTATGGACAGTGCTAACTTCTGAACGTTATGCTCCTAAGAAACAGATCCGAACGACCGAAGTTTTTTCCTGCTACGATTTCTTCCATCGCGATTCTCCCCGCATCACAGGTTTTTTACGCCAAAAAAAGAAAGACCACACCGGAGTCGAACACAAGGCCTCGGGCTTCCATCCCTAGCTCGCCAACCAGCTGAGCTAAGCTCACTTTTTGATTTAGTATTGCGCCAGTATATATTTCACTACCACCTATAACATCAGACAAGCTTCAGAATATTTGACTCCTTATAGAATTCGAGTACATGTTTGAAAGAGAAATCTGCATCACAACTAAATTGAATGGTCGGACCAAATCAAATAATAAACTAACCAATTTTTGGACATTTTTTTACTAGTATAATAATACAGGAAAGATGCTTTTCTAGTTTTTTCGTTGGATTTCCGTGGTACATTTTTATATAAAAAACCCGAGTCAATCTCAGTCAAAAGTGACCATGTTTGGGCTAAGTAAATTATCGGCTCTACTATGCGTATATTACCATTCTATATACATAGACGCTATTTGGGGTATGTTTTCAACAACCTTTTTCCTAAGTTGAAGTTACGATGGTGTTTTGACCCTAAGTTATCAGGTCTGTGATGCATATATTACCATGTTGTTTACACAGAAGTTGTTGGGGGTATGTTTTCAACAAAATTTTCTCTCGGGTCAAAGTTATCGTGGTGTTTGTACCTAAGTGATCAGGCCCAGGTTCGTGTATTAACATGCTATTTTCACATAAGTTATCCGTGATATATTCTCAATAACTTTTTTCCTAGGTCAAAGTTAACACGGTGTGTTTTCTCCCTAAAGTTATCAGGTCTACGATGCGTATACTACCATGCTATTTACATAGTAGTTGTCGGAGGTACGTTTTCAACAAAAACAATCCCCAGATCAAAGTTATCGTCGTGTTTTTACCCAAGTGATCAGGCCCAGGTGCGTGTATTATCATGCTATATTTACACATAAGTTATCGATGGTATGTTTTTAACAATTTTGTTTTCACGGGGCAAAGTTATCGTGGTGTTTGTACCTAAGTTATCAGGTCTGGGAGCCTATATTATCATGCCATTTACGCAAAAAATATCGGTGGTATTTTTTTAGCATCTTTTTCCTCAGGTTCAAAATTATCATCATGTTTGTACCTAAGTTATCACGTCCGGGAGCCTATATTATCATGCCATTTACCCAAAATATATCGGTGGTATGTTTTTTAGCATCTTTTTCACCGGGTTCAAAATTATCATCATGTTTGTACCTAAGTTATCAGGTCTGTAATCCTATATTATCATGTTATTTACACAAAAGTTATCGATGATTTGTTCTCAACAACAAAAAATCGTGGGTCAAAAGTTAGGTGTTGTTTCTACCAAGTTATCGTGTAGTACTATTATCATGCTATTTACATAAAAGTTATCGATGGTATATTTTTCTCTCAAATTAGAGTTACCGCGGTGTTTGATGTTTGAATGTCAGTTATTAGGCCACGATGCATGGTCTAGTTAATCTTTTAATAGAGCAAATGTTCATCATTGTCTAGATATTAGTACAAAGCAACAGATTAAAACAAGTTTTAACTTTAACTTACAACAAGAAGTAATAGTACATGGGTTGGTTAGCTTGCTAAAATAACTAGTAGATGGTCAGAGTTGGATTCTTTGTACAAGCAATTTTTGACGCTATTTTCTGCTTAAAAAGTCAACCTGAAGTCGCACTAGAAAAACTTCCAAAAATTGCTCATGTGATCAAGATTCAGAAATCATGCCATCTGTTTCCTTTCCCACTAATAAAACATTCTAAAATCGAGCCCAATTTTTTTTTCTAAAATAGCTGCAGCGGTAAGATCCGACAACTACGTCGAAATAATCACGCCAGATCTCGCGATCGAGAAAAATGCGACCGCTCGATCGATCCGATCCAAAAAAAACGCCCTGAAATCACGGTCGCGAGATCTGAAATGAACGACATCGGATGCGTGTGGATCTGTTTCAGAATTCCTGCCGTCCGGAAAATACGTTTTCCGATGACTTATTGGAAATAATACATACCGATGTAGGCGGTCCGATGAGTGTTGAAGCACACGGTGGGTATCGTTATTTTCTCGCCTTCGCAGATGATTTGAGTAGATATGGGTATATCTACTTAATGAAACACAAGTCTGAAACATTTGAAAAGTTCAAAGAATTTCAGAGTGAAGTAGAGAATCATAAAAACAAGAAAATAAAGGTTCTACAATCTGATCGCGGAGGCGAATATTTGAGTTACGAGTCTCGTCTTCATTTATAACAATGTGGAATAGTTTCGCAACTCACGCCACCTAGAACACCACAGCGTAATGGTGTTTCCGAACATCGTAACCGTACTTTATTAGATATGGTGCGATCTATGATATCTCTTACCAATTTACCACTATCGTTTGGGGTTATGCATTAGAGACAGCTGCATTCACACTAAATAAGGCACCGTCTAAATCCATTGAGACGACACCGTATGAACTGTGGTTTGGCAAGAAACCTAAGTTTTCGTTTCTTAAAGTTTGGGGTTGCGATGCTTATGTGAAAAAACTTCAGCCTGATAAGCTCGAACCCAAATCGAAGAAGTGTCTTCATAGGATACCCAAAAGTAGCTGTTGGGTACAGCTTCTATCATAGATCTGAAGCCAAGATTTTTGTTGCTAAGAATGGATCCTTTCTAGAGAAGGAGTTTCTCCCGAAAGAAGTGAGTGGGAGGAAAGTAGAACTTGATGAGGTAATTGTACCTTCTCTTGAATTGGAATGTAGGTCATCACAGAGACCGTTCCAGTGATACCTACACCAATTAGTGAGGAAGCAAATGATAATGATCATGAAACTTCAGATCAAGTTACTACCGAACCTCGTAGGTCAAAAGTAACATGTTCTGGAAGTCATGTTACTAATGATCATGAAACTTCTTATAATATATGTGGATGACACATTGTTGATCGGAAATGATATAGAATTTCTGGATAGCATAAAAGGGTACTTGAATAAGAAGTTTTCAATGAAAGACTGTAACACCCCATATGTGATACTTTCCTATAATGGCAATTAAGCATTCTCAATTTGATCCTTTTCCTTATCCTTGGGGGTTCTTGTCATTTGAGCTTATTTTATTATTATTATTTTTACAATGTCATTTCATTTTATTTTGCATCCTTGCATTGCTCCATCATCATGGCATCTTAGTCATCTTAGTTTACTTCTTGTTGATGAGTATGTGTGAGTGTAATGCCCCAGATGAAACACTTTCCCAATATGGCAATATATAAACTTTGGCTTCATCAATTCCTTTCCGGGATCTTCTTTCATTTCGGGTTTCTCGTTTTGTCGTGTGCGTGTTTGCATTTCATCCATGTCATGTTGTCATGTGCATTGCATTGCATTTGTGTTGTCACTTGCATCAGGTCCCACTCGTCTCTTCCCGTTGTCCGTTTCGACTTCCGACGCTCTCACACATGCCCGTGGCATCCCCTAGTCCTTCTTTCATGTGTGGCCGTGTAACGTTTCCGGAATGACGCGAGACTTGTCGTGCGATGTTTTTTTGGTACGCGTAGGCCGCCTGTCAAGTTTCGTCGCGTTTGGAGTTCGTTTGGTACTCCAACGGTTAACCTAGTGGGCTAAAAGAACCTCTTCTTTGAGGCCCAAGACCCCCTCCACAACAGCCCACTAACCCAGCACAACCCTTCCCATCATCTCGGTCGTCGATTTCTGATCGCGTGGCCTAAAACCGCTCCCCATTTGGAGTCTCCTAGCTCCTTGTGCCTATAAAAACGTCCCCCCATGTCCATTTTTCTCCCAAACCCTAGTTTCACCGCAACCGCCGCCGCCGAACACGTTTGGACGGACCGGACACGTCCGCCCGGACGCGCCGGACCAACCGGAGCCAGCCACGTGTCCCCGCCGCCATCGTTCCTCCGCCGCCGCCAACCGGGCCGCGCCTCCCGCGCCGCCTCCGCTCCATCCCCGCCGCCTCCGGTGGCCGAGCCGCCGCCTCCTCCCGCCGGGCGGGCCTCACCGGGGATCCTCGCTAGACTGAGCTGGCTGCCCAAGCTCCTCCGGATCCCGCCGCCGACTTCGGTCCTCGCCGCCCGCGGTTGCTCCGCCGCCGCCCTCGGGCACTGCCACCGGCCACCTCGCGCCCCGGCCGCCGGGCTGCCCGTCGGCCACCTCCAGCCGTCGCCGGCCGGACCCCGCCGCCGGAAGCTCCGGATCCGCCCGATCCGCCCCGGCCGATCCAGATCGCCCGGCTGCCCCGAAACCCTAACGGGTCCGCCCCGCGTTGACCCGGCCCGATCCGCGATTCAAACCCGATCCGCGAGGTAGCCCTGTTTTTTTCTCTAAGTCCTTTTGATCTTGTTGTCTGATGGCTTATTGTAATGGCTGTATCTTTTAGTGTGCTAGTCCGATTTGTGCATATGATATGTCAAAATGACCGTGGTGATGTGCTCTACGTTTTTTTCCATTGTGTCATGCTTGTTTGAGTCCATCTAGATGTCTTAATCTTCGTGACAAGAGTGCTACATGATATAAACTGCTGCTACTTGTTATTTTCATGCCATGTTTGAGATGTGATAACTTGGTGAATGTTTATCCAAATGAAGCAAATGAGATGTCAAAATGTTCATCATGAGATGCTCTACATGTTGGTTGCAGTAGCATGCATGTTAGGGTTCTTATTGCCATGTTAAACTTGGTTGCAAAAGTGCATGTGGCTGTTAAGTTTTGTAACATGTTATGAGATGTTGATTTGAAGAGCTCGTTGCTATTGTTGTGTTTGTCCCCTTGTCACATGCCTAGATGTTTTAGAATCGCCATATTGTGGTCTTTGCTGTGGTGCAAACCATTTGCCATGATATGCCTTGAGGTGACTTAAACATGCTTGCAAACATGCCATGCCAACTTAACTGTTTTAACACTTAGTGAAATTTTGGCTAAGTCTGGAATCTGTCATATCCTGATGCTATGTTTGCTTGCTGCCCTAGGCAAATCCATGTTAGTTTTGGGGTGGCCATTGATCATTCCTTGTTGTATATGTTTTTGTCTATCCATACATGCCTCGCTTGCTCATATGGGTTGTTGTAGCTTATTTATTTCTTGCTCCCAAGTTGCTATAAAATATAACTGTCAGGTTTTTAACGTCATGATCAAAATGTTGTAGCTTGTTGCTATTGATCCATGCCTCCTATGGAATTGCTCCAATGGAGTTGTTTGCTGTAGGATATGTCTACTTCATGTCCATGCTTCTTATCACCATGTTTGAGTGATGTAGAGTATATATTTCTTGCCCCAAAGTTGCTATGAGGCTGTTAATTGCAGCTTTGCATTGTTTCTTGTTTCGAGTGTATGTGTTGAACCGTTTTTTTTTTTTGAACGATCAATGACAGTAGGAGAGCATCCTACTGACTTTCCATATATCAACAAAGTTACATGGCACCTCGAGGTCTCATGCAAGACAGCATGAGGGGTCTCAAACCAGCCAACAAGGCATGATCAAATACCCATCATTTTTGTCAAGCACCCCTATTCTTTGACACAAGTTGTTTTTATGTTTACACAAGCGCCCGCAAGAAGTCACTAATAAACAGTTCTAGGGAGGGTCTAGCCCTATGCGTAAGCAAGCCAAAGTCTCTTTTGAATCTCTCCTGCCAAGAGGTCTCCGATGGGGGGACTGTCCTGAACACTTTATTGTTGCGTTCTTTCCATATACTCCAGGCCGCCGTCAGGAAGATCTCCATAAACATGGGTTTTGCCCAGCGCTGTCGCCCGGAGTGAGTGATTTGTAGGCGATCCCCACCGTACGTCCATTCCATCCCCAACCTCCTCCAGCAAGCTCTACTGAAAGTGCATCAGAAGAAAAGGTGTTCAACAGTTTCCTCCTCCCGTCCTGAACACAGCTCACACTCAACCCCATCCGCGACATTGTAGTGTCTCCTTTTGAGCATGTTTTTAGTGTTCACACGGTCAGCCAGTAGCAGCCACGCGAACACCTTAATTTTCATCATACATCTACTCTTCCAGATCCATCTGAAAGCTGCATCCGCCACCACTTCTTTGTAGTAGTTTCCATAGTATTTCTGGGAGGAGTATCTCCCCCCCCAGAAGCACACCCATGAGTCCATTCGATCATCTTCGGGGCTGATTCCTCTCGTAAGGTCTTGTATCGCCAGCACCTCATCTCGAGCCTGTTGAGAGAGGGGTAGATAAAACCCCTGTTGCATGTTTGTGATGGATAGGAAATTTCTGACAGACGCGTCTTCCATCGCAGTGAAGGAGAAAGCCCTCGGGTGCGAGGACTCAAGGGTTTCATCCAGCCATAGATCCTTCCAGAACAGTGTCGACGAGCCATCGCCCACCACGACCTTGGTAACCCCTCTGTACTTGTCATTCAGTTTCATCACATCTCTCCACCAGAATGATCCGCAGACATGTGCCGCGTGCGGGACCTGGTGTTCATAGTACGTGTCCCAGATCAAAGCGCACCAGGGAGTGTCTCTCTTGTTATAAAAGCAGTGCATAAATTTGAGGAGCAATCCTTCATTTTGAACCTTGATATACAAAACCCCTAGCCCTCCATGTTTCTTAGGTCTACACACCAGATCCCAGGAGGCCAGAGGATTGCACGTTTCCCCTTGCTCCGTTTTTTTGCGCCAGAGACACCTGCGACGGATCTTGTCCAAGTGCTCTATTAGTTTGAGCGGGAACTTGAGCGTGCACATTGGGTAGATCAAGAGGGAGGTGATCATCGAGTTGAGCAGCGTCAGTTTACTCCCATGATTCATCAAACACAGCGAGGAGGAGAGCCTGCGTTCCGTTCTTTCCACAATCGGCATGAGCTCGCTCACCGTGGGCTTGGTTGTCCCCATGGGCAGTCCCAGGTACGTGAACGGCATTGCCCCAACAGAGCATTGCCAAATCTGTGCCAATTCCGCAACCAGAGATTCATCCATATTAAGTGGCACCAGTATATATTTACTAAAATTTATCTTGAGTCCAATCGAGTCCGCATAATCAATTAGGATCTGCTTCATGGCCCGTGCCTGGGCCGGACTCGCCAGCATGACCAGGATAGCATCATCGGCGTATTGCACTACCGGATAGTCCATCCCAGTACGCGAAGGGATCAGTAGCTCGATCAACCCACGCTGGTACGCATCGTTGATGGCTGCCTGCAGCAGATCGGCCGCAAGCACAAAGATGAGGGGGTGAGCGGGTCTCCCTGCCGTACCCCGCAGTTGCAGTCAAACTGTTGACCCGGGACCCCTTCAGAAGCACCGAGGATTTGCCTGAGCCGAAGATATTTTTGATCCATCCAAGCCATCGATCATCAAAGCCCATGTGTTGCATGATCTCGAGCATAGCAAAGTGATTGATGGTGTCAAAAGCTTTTGCGAAGTCAAGCTTGAGCAAAACTATGGATTTCTTGGATCGTTGGCATTGATAGATATACTCGAAGGCCCATGCTAGACAATCTTGGATAGTACGGGTTCACAGAAAACCATATTGGTTTTTATGTATGATTTTGAGGACCATTTTCTGCAACCTGTTCGCGAGCACTTTGGTGATGATCTTCAGACAACAGTTTAGCAGAGTAATCGGGCGGAAATCATTAGCCGATTCAGGCGAATTGGTTTTCGGAATTAGGGTAATGAGCCCCACATTGATGCTGGTGATGTCGAGGTTGCCGTGGTAGAAATCTTCACACAGCTTATAGAAATCCTTTTTAACAATGTTCCAGCATGTCTTGATGAAGTGCCCGTTGAAACCATCTGGGCTAGGGGCTCGGTCTGCTGGCATGGATTTAACCACTCCATCAATTTCAGCGTTTGTAAAGGGGGCCGACAAGGCTTCAAGGCCATCCACATTTTTGATAATCGAAGCTAGGTTAAATTTCATGGCCGGGGTAGAAGAATCACCAAGCCTTTCTTTGTAAGTATCGAACAGTACCACCTCCTTTGACTTATGATCCGTGACCACCGAGCCATCCTGCAATTTTAAGGAGGAGATAAAGTTTTTCCTATAGCGTTCAGTTGCCAGGGCGTGAAATAGCTTCGTATTTTCTTCACCAAACTTGATATATCTGATCGTACATTGTTCCCTCCAGTACTGATTTTGGTATCGTAGTAATTTGAGTAGATGGGCTTTGACAATGATCCTGAAGTTTTTTTCTGGCACCGTGAGGGGTCTCCGGTCCTCCAGCCCATCTAGTTCCTCGAGAGCCCAATTACAGTTTTGAATGAGGATTGAGAGGCGGGAAATCACTTTGCTCCAATTTTTGAGGTCATATCTCAGCCTTTTCATCTTTTTGCACACAAGGGCAGAGATGTTTTTGGCATAGCAACTCTTATCCCAAGATGCCTGTACCACTTCAAGAAAACCCGGGTGGTTAGTCCAATAATTTTCAAAACGAAATATTTTGCTCTTGGGTATTGCAGTCTTAATGTTAACCACACACGAGGTGTGGTCGGATATAGGTTTACCGAGTGGAGTAGCAACTGTATTCGGGTATGATTGAGTCCAATGACACGATGAAAGGAACCAATCCAGTTGTTCAAGCAAGGGATCGTCTTGCATGTTGCTCCATGTGTAGGACCGCCCTTTTAGAGGGATTTCAATCAGGGCTTGAGCACGTATAATATCATTGAAGATAAATATGTCATTGGCATTCCCCCTGGTTTGTTTCTATTGCTGGATGATCGAATATAATTGTAGTCTCCTACAAGGAGCCAGTCTGCTGTATCTGGTATCACCAGCTCATACAGCCAGTTAGTAAACAAAATTTGATCATCCCCTCTGCAAGGTCCGTAGATGTTAAACAACGTCCACACATGGCCAGATGCCTTTGAGGTAAAGTTGACACCTAATGCGAAGAAATCCGAAAAAACCACGCAACCATCAAAGACGGAACCATAATATCTTCTTGTTTACATGTTTGGAGTATGTGTTGAACCGTTGCTCCGTTTTGAGCGTGCCCTATATGAAAGTTGTGTGATTTTGCATGTAGAATCATAATATCTTCTTGTTTACATGTTTGGAGTATGTTTGCTTGATGTTTGGGTGCATCTTGCACCGTTGCCATGCTTAATTTGTTTTGTTCATATCTTCTTGACCGTAGCTCCGTTTTAAACAAACTTTATATGAAACTTGACTAGAATTTCATGTAGATCATCATGGTGCATATTAAATTGATGTTTAACAACTTTAACATAAGGTTTGTTTAGATCTGGACTAATTTCAAACTATGCATATGAGGACTTACCGGATTTGTTATATGTAGTTTCCGGCCTCATTTAAACTTGTTGACTTGTGTTGTTTTTGTGTGCTTCCTACGTTGCCATGCTTTGCATCATATATAGACTTGTCTTGCATCATACTTGCTTGAGCACATTGTCATGTTCTTGTGTTGTTTCTCCGTGCTTCCTACCTTGCCATGTATTGCGTCATATATAGACTTGTCATGCATCATAAGTGCATCATACTTGCATCATGTTGATTGTGCATTGCACCTTGTTTGATTTCATGCCTCGTGTGCTCTTGTGTTGAGTAGAGCCGGAAGCCGAGACCGAGATCGAGAACGAGGTTACTACCGAGGTTGAGTACGAGGAGCCGTCTTACGATCCCAACGACGACTCGACAGGCAAGATGACCTGACCCAGATATCATTACTATCTTTGCCTATTGCTAGATGTCTCGCTTTTTAGCTTATTGCCTCGATGCCCATGTTTGTTTGTCAGCTGATACGTCCAAAACGTATCTATAATTTCTGCTTGCTCCATGCCACTTTTGGGTGATATTGCTATCATATTCATACACTTCCATACACTTTTGATCATATTTGGACTAACTTACTAATCCAGTGCACCCCAGTGCCAGTTTCTGTTTTCGGCTGTTTTTGTATTTCAGGTTTTCACGTTTCGAGAACTGCCCAGAAAAATCCAGAAAAATTATATAAAAAATCAGCGTTCCGGAAACAACACTGCGTCCGAAGGGCAGCCTGGGGGGGCCACAGGGGCTCCAGGCGCCCTGTGGGTGCACCCCCCCCTGGGCCGCGCCGGGGGGGCGCCTGGGCCCCCCGAGGTTCCCCGGTGCCCTACTTTGGCATATATTTAAAGGACTCTCTGAAACCCTCAGAACAGGACTTCTTTTCGCGATCCCATCTCTGTTCCGCCGCCACCGCCGCTTCCAAGATCGGGAGCACCAGGAGAACTCTTCCCGGCACCCTGCCGGAGGGGAGGATCACCACCGGGAGCTTCTCCACCACCATGGACGCCTCCCGGATGACTCGTGAGTAGTCTCCCTTGGACCATGAGTCCATGACCAGTAGCTATGTGATGTTCTCCTCCCGTTCTTGTGCTTCACTAATTAGTCCTCGTGAGCTGCCCTACATGATCGAGGCACCTATGTAATCCTTATGATGTTGCTATGTTGAGTTTGCTGGGATCCGATGGATTATGAGATTATGTTCAGATTGACCTTGAGTAATATATTTGATTCACCTCTTTTATATTTTAGTTCATAAGTAATTCGTGCATGTTCTCCATTGTTATTTATTGCTTTGGCCGAGTAATAGGTAGTGACTCCAAGAGGGAACGTTATGCTCGATTGTGGGTTCATGCCCCTCGATGACTAGCTTGAGTGACAGAAACATGAGTCTAGGGGATGTGCTGTTGCCACAAGGGGGAAAACAACGGTGCTTGTGCCCGCGGGTGCAAGGATTGTTTACTTTACGCAAAGTTCTTTTAATGCAGTTGTCTGTTGCATTGAGTTTACACTATGGGTGGGACTCGCAACTTAATACCAGCGAGATGTTCTGGATAGATATCTCAAGGTGGATGATTAGTAGTAGATATTGATGGATTTTGGTCTACTTACTTTGGCGTACCGCCCATGCTTTGAACCTCAACCTTTCTTGCAATGTAGTCAGCATTGGTTTGCGTTCGTGGTCCTGTCAATTGCCCAGCTGTAATTTGTTTACCTCACATAGCTGTTTTATCGTCTTTTGGGAGAGAGACATCACTAGTGAACATCATGAGACTCCGGTCCATATTACCATCATTGATCACATCCACTATTTACTTTTCGCTATTTACTTACTATTGCAAAACACTATCTATCACTACTATCATATTGCTTCTAACCCTTTGTGAACTACAAGGCCGGAGAGATTGACAACCTCTCTGTACTCGTTGGGAGCAAAGTTATTTGTATCTGTGTGCAGGTCCACGTTGATTGCTAATTGCGCCGTTAGCAATTGACACCTACTTGTTGAACCTAGGAATCTCTGGGGATTCGATCCTTGGCATCTTTGCTAGGGCAAAACACTTCTACTTACTGCATCTTACACCTTCCACTTGGGGTAACCAACGAGGGGTTCGAGTCCCATCAAGGAGTATTTTCTGGCGCCGTTGCCGGGGACTCCACTCTTCAGGATAGGGGAGTTGCATGCTATCTTTTACCTTTGCTTTTTAGTCTTGTTAGTTTACCTTTCATTTTTTGCTTTAGTTCCTTTTATCGAAAAATCACAAAATTAGTTATCTTGTTCTTTAGTTATTATTATGTCGGGTCCTTTTGTCTTTGACGAGGCAGAAGTTCTCACCTTTAAACAAAGAGGTGGGGAAAGTTTGAAAGATGCTTGGTATAGAATTAATGATTCACAAAAAAGAGCCACCAAGAAGCAACCTACTACTATCTTACTTAGAAATTTTTATGTTGGAATTACTTCTTGGAATAGGTTTATTCTAGATACTGCTATCAATGGGAATTTCTTGGAGGCCTTTGTTTGAGAGTCCTCTTAAGACTAGTTGTATTATTGAAGAGCTTTTTGATGATCTTGATGATGGTTCAATTGATACAACTTGATCTATGCATTATGCCTAGCTTAAAGGCATAAAAGAAAGCGCTTTTGGGAGGCAGCCCACATGAATAAATTTTTGCTTTTGTTGTGTCTTGATGTTGTTTACTGCTGTAGCATCATCATTGTATCTTTGCTTTTCATATTTGTGCCAAGTATAGCCTCTGATTGCTAGAAAGTTCAAAAGTTGTGAGGTGCTGCCCAGGAAACAGATTCTGTCCTTGGATAGAAAAATTCGTATAAAATCACCAGATCATCTTTTTGGTCTGAATTTTTTTCGACAGCGTTCTCTATATAATTGTCTTTCGTGCGTCAGTTCTGAGTTTTTTTATTTGAGTTGCAGAAGTATCCCGAACAGGTCAATTACTGCCTGCTGTTCTGTTTTTCACAGATTCTGTCCTGTTTTGCCTTACCTTCACTTTGCAAATTAAGAACTTGCTTTTTCTTTGCAAAAACCTTTTGGCAATCTTGAGAAACAGTAGAACTTCAAGAATACCCTTATTTCCAGCAAGGTATAATTATTTTATTAAGGGTACTAACCTCGCTAATCAGATTATGATGAGTTGTGTATGAAGGGAGTTTTCAAGTGTGCGAGGGAAGATGATAAAAAGATTCAGGAGTGTCAAGCGCTCAAGCTTGGGGATGCCCCCGTGCACCCCCAAGAAATATTCAAGGAGACTCAAGCGTCTAAGCTTGGGGATGCCCCCGTGCATCCCCTTCTCCATCAACATTATCAGTTCGTCTTTCGTTTCGCTATATTTTTATCACTTCATGTGTTATGTGATATGCTTGGAGCGTCTTGCTTTTAGTTTTCTTTTTAGTTTTTCATAACGAGTCGGAACCCAGCATTCCTTTATGTGGGAGAGGAACACGCTCCACCTCTACCTAGAACATTACATAGAATTTTCATGTCTATCTATGCTGTGTGTGTTCTTTGTCTTTTAATAGCTACTATCGTACTCTGCTCTTAGTATTCATGCTTATCTTTTCAAGAGCTTTTATTTAGTTGGTTGCTTGAACTCTCTTTAATTACCATGCTCACCTTATTAAGAGAGTTTTCTTCCGTTGCATGGGTTAATGTGTCTATGATAAAGATGCTACTTTCATGATGGTGCTTAGTAGTTCAGGTTTTCTTATGGTTAATCTCAAATAGCTGGGGGGTTCCCAATGTGTTATTGGAGTACCAACTTGGTTTGTTTGCCTATGATGTGGTATGGTTTAGTAATATCTTCCTTCGAGAATTTATTTTGATTGACTTGGCGTATGCTCACGCATATTTGAGACTGTAAAGAAAGTCTGTCAAGCCTTGATGAACTTTTGTTTCTAAGTAGCGATATAACTACCATGCCTGATTCAATATTGCTTTGTCGCTCTGCATGATTATGACCGTCATTGCTCTCTTAGTTGGTCGCTCCCAGTCTTTTGCTAACCTCCACCTGCACTAAGCAAACTAACCATGCAATACATAGCTCATGGGAAAGTAGCCTAAAAACTATTGTGGTAAAGAATATGTTGCTTATGTATCTTATTTCTTATGAGTTGCTTGCTGAGCGGTAACCATGTTTCTGGGGACGCCATCAACTGTCACACTTTTGTTGAATATCATGTGAGTTGCTATGCATGTTCGTCTTGTCTGAAGTAAGGGTGATTTATCGTGGGTTGAATAACTATGCATATTGTTAGAGAAGAACATTGGGCCGCCAACCAAAGCCATGCATCATGGTGGAAGTTTTAGCTTGGACCTTAATCCTCAATCTCTCATGAGAATATGCTTATGCATTAAAGAGGAGTCCAACATCTATTTTCTATGTTGTCCCGGTATGGATGTCCTCAAGTTGAGATCTATCAAAAACGAGAAATCAAATGCGATCTATCTCCTTGGACCTTTGTACAGGTGGCATAGAGGTACCCCTTTGTGACACTTGGTTAAAACATATGCAATGCAATGATAACCCATGGGGATCCGAACTAATTAGGACAAGGAGCGAGCACTATTGGTATTCGATGCATGAGGCTTGCAACTTATAGGATGTTTTATGCATGACACATATGAAGTACTACTACCGTTGACAAAATTGCTTCCATGTTTTCAAATAAAAAGCTCTAGCACTTAACCTTTCTTTTACCTTTATGTTGAAGCACCAACTACTGAGAGCATGATTGTCATTCTAAGTGTAATGTGCATTGTCCCAAAGTAGCATTGTCTTTTGCATGATTGTGATATCGTTTATTCTGAAATGATTGTATCTAGTCATCACTTAAACCTTGAAGGTGCCCTTGCATTTATGTTTTGCATCACTAAAGGGGGCAAGCTAGATATCACTTTATCATATTTGCACATCATGTTCATTGCAAATCTTTTTGATGTTTCAGTTTCATGTTGTAAAACTTTCAGTCATTTATCATATTTGATGTTTTTGTATTTCAGGTTTTCACGTTTCGAGAACTGCCCAGAAAAATCCAGAAAAATTATATAAAAAATCAGCGTTCCGGAAACAACACTGCGTCCGAAGGGCAGCCTGGGGGGGCCACAGGGGCTCCAGGCGCCCTGTGGGCGCCCCCCCTGGGCCGCGCCGGGGGGGGCGGGGCGCCTGGGCCCCCCGAGGATCCCCCGGTGCCCTACTTTGGCATATATTTAAAGGACTCTCCGAAACCCTCAGAACAGGACTTCTTTTCGCGATCCCATCTCTGTTCCGCCGCCGCCGCCGCTTCCAAGATTGGGAGCACCAGGAGAACTCTTCCCGGCACCCTGCCGGAGGGGAGGATCACCACCGGGAGCTTCTCCACCACCATGGACGCCTCCCGGATGACTCGTGAGTAGTCTCCCTTGGACCATGAGTCCATGACCAGTAGCTATGTGATGTTCTCCTCCCGTTCTTGTGCTTCACTAATTAGTCCTCGTGAGCTGCCCTACATGATCGAGGCACCTATGTAATCCTTATGCTGTTGCTATGTTGAGTTTGCTGGGATCCGATGGATTATGAGATTATGTTCAGATTGATCTTGAGTAATATATTTGATTCACCTCTTTTATATTTTAGTTCATAAGTAATTCTTGCATGTTCTCCGTTGTTATTTATTGCTTTGGCCGAGTAATAGGTAGTGACTCCAAGAGGGAACGTTATGCTCGATTGTGGGTTCATGCCCCTCGATGACTAGCTTGAGTGACAGAAACATGAGTCTAGGGGATGTGCTGTTGCCACAAGGGGGAAAACAACGGTGCTTGTGCCCGCGGGTGCAAGGATTGTTTACTTTACGCAAAGTTCTTTTAATGCAGTTGTCTGTTGCATTGAGTTTACACTATGGGTGGGACTCGCAACTTAATACCAGCGAGATGTTCTGCATAGATATCTCAAGGTGGATGATTAGTAGTAGATATTGATGGATTTCGGTCTACTTACTTTGGTGTACCGCCCATGATTTGAACCTCAACCTTTCTTGCAATGTAGTCAGCATTGGTTTGCGTTCGTGGTCTTGTCAATTGCCCAGCTGTAATTTGTTTACCTCACATAGCTGTTTTATCGTCTTTTGGGAGAGAGACATCACTAGTGAACATCATGAGACTCCGCTCCATATTACCATCATTGATCACATCCACTATTTACTTTTTGCTATTTACTTACTATTGCAAAACATTATCTATCACTACTATCATATTGCTTCTAACCCTTTGTGAACTACAAGGCCGGAGAGATTGACAACCTCTCTGTACTCGTTGGGAGCAAAGTTATTTGTATCTGTGTGCAGGTCCACGTTGATTGCTAATTGCGCCGTTAGCAATTGACACCTACTTGTTGAACCTAGGAGTCTCTGGGGATTCGATCCTTGGCATCTTTGCTAGGGGAAAACACTTCTACTTACTGCATCTTACACCTTCCACTTGGGGTAACCAACGAGGGGTTCGAGGCCCATCATCAGCCTCCTATTGTAACCTTGAATCTGCCTAACCATCCAACCTAGCAAACCATTGTTTGGCTACGTAAGCTTCGCTCAGCCCCTCTTATAGCATTGCTAGTTGCAGGTGAAGATTTGAAGATTCTTGCTTCATGTTGAAGTATTTGTTGGGATATCACACTATATAATATGTCAAACTAAATCATCTATATATTGGTAATGGGTGGAAGGCTAAGCCTCTTGCTTGGTGATTTGTTCCACTCATGCCGCCCTAGGAACCGTATAAACCGGTGTTATGTTCCTTGATTATGCATCCCTAACACGGTTGGGGTTTATGAGCCCCCTTGATAACCCGCTTAGCGCTAAAACTCTTCCAGCAAATCCCAACATTAGTTTTACATTTGCCTAATAACTAAAACTTGCATAGGGAGTTATAAACCCTCTTCTTAATCAACAACCCCGGGCCAGTGCTCCACATGAGTGTTGGTCCGAAATGGGGAGCCTGCGGGGCCACCTTGGGGAAACCCGAGGGCTGGTAAAAACCCGTAGCTTCACCCATCCGGTCGTGGCCTGAGACTAGATACGCGCGGCTACTGTCAGGGTGTCGGTACGCCAGGAGGATTCGCTGGATTAGTTTTACCTATGTCGGTATATATTGAGCACGGGATTCCGAGAATACTCGTGTCTTCCCACCTTGGAGTTGTGACTCTGCAGATCGTGACCTTGTCATGGGCTAAGTTGGGACACCCCTGCAGGGTTTTGAACTTTTGAAAGCCGTGCCCGCAGTTATGTGGCAGATGGGAATTTGTTAATATCCGGTTGTAGAAAACTTGACACCATGTTCAGAACACACTACCAGCGTGAGTAACCGTGACGGTCATTTTCCGAAAGGGGTTCGGGAAGTGAACATGGTGGGGTTATGATTGACGTGCTTAGATAGGATAACTTCGTGATCACTTTGACGCTCGTGGCACTTCTCTTCTCGCTCTAAACACGTAAGCTAGTGCTAGTGCAGCTGCAACCTTTTATCTTTCTTCAGCCTTGTTCCACACCCAAGGCTTAGATAGTTTTGCTACCCGGGAATGGGATTGCTGAGTCCTCCGTGGCTCACAGATTCTACACCACACCAGATGCAGGTACCATGGTGAACTACTCAGGTGACGGCACGGAGCTGTACTGGGAGTTCGATGAAGAACGTAGTCGATACTATGTGCACTATCTCGATGATCAGTAGTGGTTTCTACTAGGGGTGATTCGGACCTTGTGGCGTTATGTATTTGGTATCTTTCATTTGGATCTTCACCCGTAGTCGGGTTGTGATGTTATTTGGATGATAATTTGCTTATGTAATGTATTGTGTGACGTGGCGAGTGTAAGCCAACTATCCTTTTGCAATTTCATCCCTATTTTTTACATGAGTCGTGCAAAGATACCAAACTTGAGATCATTCTAGAATGGGCTTATACCTTTAAGTCGTGCCTCGACACGTAGGAGGTATAGTCCCATCCTGGGCATTACAAGTTGGTATTCAGAGCCTTCTCCGACCTAGAAGCCCCCACTGATTGATCGAATCGTTGACGGTTGAGTCTAGGCACACACTTAAAATGTTTTGAGTCCTATACATATATCGGAGAGTAGGATTTCTTTGCTCCTCATCTCTTTTCACTCTGGTGAGGACTCCTGACGATTACTTTTATCTCTTCTACTCTCAAAATTCACCAAAAAAAATTAGGATCACCCGGGTATTGTTTGGATTGTTCCGATGTCTTTGTGACGAGAACATTGTTCTCGATGCCTCCTGTCATTAGGGGGTGTGGCAGTGTCCCGGGGAGTTGAGCTCCGAGGTGTTGTCGTCACAAATATATCGCAGCAGTTCTGGAATACTTAAGACGGCCGACATCGAAAACTCTCCTATGCGGTTAGTGGCAAGAAAACCCCAACATCACCCAGTACTGGGGAGGTAGTTCGGGAGTATTGCCATAGCTTGTATAGTAGATGTGTTTCGAAGGTCCGAGGTAAACGGTTTCCGGAAATAACTGGTTATGTGTTGAAGGATGGATACAGCTGGATGTAGGATTAGAGTTGAGTGCGCGATGCTTCCCCTGTATCCCCAACACCTGATTGCATAACTGGAAACTTCCAGAAATTAATACGTGGGTTCATCTAGTAGCTCATAGGCATTCTTCCAACGAATGCATGATATGGAGTTCGGGGTTCTACATTGAGTGAAGTAGTTTTATGGGCGTTGTACCGATCGGGAGTTGCATCTTAAAGGGTCCTTGGTTATGCTGATCCGGGGATGGCAAAACCCTTTTGTAACACGTTCCATAAGCTTTCAGCACGAATATGTCGAACGAAGCTTCTATCTTGTATTTGTTCTATCTGCTCCTTGTTGTTTTTATTTACCTTTTGTTCTCCCAAGTGGCTTCTCGTGAAGATTGTTGTTACTATTAAACTATGGATTACATTCGTTCATCTTGTTCGAATGTGCTTGTGAAGACTATGTTGCAATTTCGAGCCGTTGATTCAGCTTATATATTCTTTCAATCATTGGCTAATAGTTGTCATCTCATTCAGGATGGCTCCTAAAAGGGTTCCCAACGCTAACCCAGAGGGTGAAGAGGTTCCTGATCATCCTCCTTCCCCTCCTCCTCCGTCTGAGGCCTGGAGAGAAATTATGCAAGCGACGAACCAGAACACCCAGATCCTTATGCAAATAATGCAGAACATTCAAGCAAATCAAGCAAATCAGGGTGCTCATGGGAACCAAGGCCAAGGAAATTTGTTCAACCAACCTCACTTTGCTACGCTCAACCAGTTTCTGGCAAACCAACCGAAGGCATTCAGTTACTGTGTGGACCCTCTAGATGCTGAAGACTGGATAACAGATATCAAGAAGCATTTCGAGTGTAGTAACGTAAGGCCTGAGGACTATGTGAAGTTTGCAGCCTTCCAACTCAAGGACCAAGCCGTTGATTGGTGGCAGTAGTACAAAGACTCCAGAGAAGGGCGTGAAATATCGTGGGCTGACTTCTGCAAGGACTTTCGCTCTCACCACATTCCAACAAGTGTCATCGAGGGTATGCGTGAGCAGTTCCGCAACCTGAAGCAAGGCTCAATGACTGTCTACCAATATAATGTCAAGTTCCAGAATCTTTCCCGCTATGCCAAGAAAGACATCCCAGATGCCAAGAGCAAGATCTATCAATTCTGTGGTGGTCTGAAGGATGAACTCCGACTAGCTCTCACCTTGTTCGAGCCTGGTGAGTTTGATCAATTCTATAGCATGGCACTTAAGCAAGAGGCAGCCCAGCTCAAGATGGAAGCTTCCAAAAAGAGGATCAGAGATGCCGTTCACTCCTCCTCTTCTTCCCAAGTGGTTGCAAAGCAGCAGAAGTTTTGGCTTCCACCTCCTCCAGTGATCCGACCTCCCGACAACAACAACAACAAGAATTCTGGTGGCCGTGGTTTCTCCCACCCACCCAACCCAAGCAATCAGTCAAAGAACCACTTTCAAGCTTCGAGGTCAAGTGCTCCTTATCACCGTCGTCTCTCATAAGTGGTTTGTAACAAGTGCACTCAGAAGGGTCATTATGCTAACAAGTGCCCCAACCCAAGGTGCCTTCCGCCTCCTCCACCTGTCAGCACCACTATGGTCAAGCATAATCCAAAGCAAGCAAGAGTGAATCTGATGAATGCAGCTCAAGCAGAGAATTCTTCAGATGTGATACTTGGTAACCTTCCAGTTAACTCTATTCCTGCAAAAGTGTTGTTTGATTCGGGTGCATCATGTTCTTACTTGTCTCAACCGTTTGCATCCAAGCACAATGTTGACATCAAAATCTTACCTCAAAAGTTGCAAGTTATTTCTCCGGGGAGACGTATGACTTCTAATATATTTGCTCCGAATGTATCTATTCGTATGGGTGATTACCGCTTTCTGGCTTCTCCGGTTGTTCTCGGCAACTCCGGCATTGATCTTATTCTCGGGATGGATTGGCTTTCCCAACATGATGCTCACATTGATTGTGCAAATAAGGAAGTCAAGATTACTCATTCCGACGAAGACGTGATTATCTTCGCCTCTCGAGATAACACAATCAGGCTATTCTCTCTCAATGACAAGGGCGAGATTAATGCCATCTCTCAAATTCTGGTGGTCAATGAATACGAAGATGTTTTCCCTGAAGAGCTTCCAGGCATGCCTCCGTATCGTCAAGTTGAATTCGTCATTGAACTCGAGCCTGGTACTGAGCCAGCATGCCGGCGTCCGTACAAGCTTTCCCCTGGAGAGTTGAAGGAGTTGAAGAAATAGCTCGATGAGCAAGAGCGTATGGGTCTAATCTGGCCTAGCACTTCTCCTTGGGGCTGTGGTGTCTTATTTGTCAAGAAGAAGGATGGCACAGAGCGCCTTTGCGTTGATTACCGGCCATTGAACAAGAAGACAATAAAGAACAAGTTATCGCTCCCCAACATCAATGAATTGTTCGAGCAGCTCAAAGGAGCAAAAGTGTTCTCAAAGCTCGATCTCCGGATGGGTTATCACCAGATCCGTATCCGCGCAGAAGATATTCACAAGACTGCATTCAGAACAAGCTACGGCTCCTATGAATACACAGTCACGTCTTTTGGCCTCGCTAATGCTCCACCCACCTTCTCGAGAATGATGCACTACATATTCAACCCCTACACCAACGAATTTGTGCTCGTCTATCTGGATGACATCTTGGTATTCTCCAAGAATGAAGAGGATCACGAAAAGCACCTCCGTCTGGTTCTCGACAGACTCTGTGAACATAAGTTCTATGCCAAGTTCTCCAAGTGCGAATTCTGGCTCGATAAGGTCTTGTATCTGGGCCATATCATTTCTGCTGACGGTATTGCTGTCAACCCCGAGAAAGTTGAAGCGATTGTCAACTGGGAATCCCCTCAGAACGTCAAGCAACTCCGAAGCTTCCTTGGTCTTGCTAGCTATTGCAGAAGGTTCGTTGAGAACTTCTCCAAGATTGCCAAGCCTCTCTCCAACTTGCTGCAGAAGAATGTCAAGTACAACTGGTCTCCAGATTGTGATGTGGCATTCAAAACTCTCAAAGAAAAGCTCATCTCTGCTCCGGTTCTTACTCCTCCAGATGAGTCCAAGCCCTATGAAGTATTCTGTGATGCTTCTCTTCAAGGACTTGGTGGTGTCCTAATGCAAGACAAGAAAATTGTGGCATACACCTCTCGTCAATTGAAGCCAAGTTAGAAGAACTACCCCACACATGATCTCGAGCTAGCAGCAGTGGTACACGCTTTGATCACGTGGAGACACCTTCTGTTGGGCAGAAAAGTCGACATCTTCACCGATCACAAGAGCTTGAAGTACATCTTCACACAGCCGAACCTGAACCTTCGCCAGACTCGTTGGGTTGAGATGATCCAAGAGTATGATCCAAGCATCGAATACACACCTGGCAAGGCCAATGTTATTGCAGATGCCTTGAGCAGACAGGCATAACAGTCTCCTTATCAAGCCGTTTCAGCCTGAGCTTTGTGAAGCATTCAGGAATCTCAACCTCCAAGTTGTTCCGCAAGGCTTTCTTGCAAATCTTCAAGTTGCTCCTACCTTGGAAGATCAGATCCGTGAGGCCCAACTCACTGATGCTATGGTGCAGAAAGTGAAACATGGTATTGCAAAGGGTACTCCCAAATACAAGTTGATACGTCCAAAATGCATCACTATTTTATATCATAATTCATCCTTATTCATTGATATATTTCACATTACGATGATGTTCTTATGTTGTTTTGGCCTATTTTACACAGTTTGCAACTTTCCGGTGCCGAAGCAGCAGACGCAGGATTCAGCGGTAAAAAGTGGACGCTGAGTTGCTGAAGAAGAATGCCTCCAAATTACCTGAAAATCGACGGAGGGTATTTTCCAGAAGGATCACGAAGATATGCAAAAGAGAAACCAGAGGGGGGCCACAGGGTGCCCAGGCGGCCACCTGGCGCGGCCCCCACCCTGGCCGCACCGGGAGGGCGCCTGGAGCCCCTGGCCCACTCCAGGCTCTCCCCTCTGGCCTATATACTCCTCGTCATCCAGAAACCCTAAAAAGGAGAGAGTTTACGGAGTTCCGCCACCGCTCCGTGGCGGAAACCTACAGAGAAGAAAAGCCATCCCCGGCGGGCAGATTCCGCCGGGGAGATCACCTCCCGGAAGGGGAGATCATCGCCATCGTCATCACCATCGTCACAGGCATCATCGAGATCATCATCAACATCATCCCCAACATCAGCACCATCTCCATCTTCATCCAATCTCATCTCACAATTGCAACTTGTGTTGTAATTCGTACTATCTATCCTCTCTACTCTATCGGTGTTGATTACTACTTTGTGGTGAATGTTATTGAGTTTTGTTGGAGAAATGTCATTGTGTCCAGATTGTTTATCATCCATCTATCTCCACTGATCATGATCTCTTTTATGTCTTGTGAGTAGTTACTTTAGTTCTTGAGGACATGGGAGAAGTCTTGTTGTTAGTAGTCATATGATGTTGAAGTAATATGTGTTGTTTGATACTTAAGTTGTGTTGTTATTTTCCTAGTGGTGTTGTGTGAGTCGAACACTCAACACTTCGCCTTATTAAGGACCTAGGGGAATACATTGTGTACAAAGAATGCTTACGGTGGGTTGCCGGAGTGACAGAAACCTGAACCGTAGTTCGCACGCTTTTGCACAAGGGAACAATGGATCATCGATCGTATTGCTATGGTTAGGCTTTTGCCTTAAATACTATCTTGTATTTGTGGATGCTTGCAAGGTGTTTAATCATAAGAGGGCACTTATCTTAGTCTAGAGGGTGTACTAGCATAGATCCACCCACTCAACACTTATCAACACATCACATATTACCGATACGGAATATGGCGAAAGCACATGACTACCTCTCCCGTGTGTCCTCAAGAACACTTTAGCCTTTATAAGTTCAGTTGCTAGGCCTCTCCTTTGCTCAGAAAGGATTGGGCCACTTGTTACTCTCCAGTGCCTTTTACTTTGCTCGCTTTTACTTTCCTGTTGCTTATATCAAGAAAACCCCTAAAAAGTTATCTTTCAGTGCTTGCAGTTATTCCTTGCTCAGAATCACTTATCAATACCTTCTGCTCCTCGTTGGGTTCGATACTCTTACTTATCGAAAACGCTGCAATAGATCCCTTACGGTTGTGGGTCATCAAGTACCGTTTTCTGGCGCCGTTGCCGGGGAGTGTAGCGCTATTGGTAAGTGAAGCTGGTAAGGAAGTTTTTATATTTCTGTTTTTATTTTGTTGTTGCTGCTCTTTGTCCTTATGGACAACCTTGCTATTGGATCGTTGCTTGTGGGAAGACGCCCCACATATGTGGTGGTTGCTCCTCCCCCTACTGAAATTGTGCCCTATAAAATACCAGCTGGTATTATCGATTATGTTTTGGCTAATCGTTATGCAGGAGACAGACATCCCGGTGAACACTTGCTATATCTGTCACAACTATGTTCATTATTTAAGCTTGCAGGTGTATCAATGGAGTTTGTCATGAGGAAATTGTTCTCCGTATCGCTTATAGATAAAGCTTCAGATTGGTATAAGCTTCTCGATAACTCACACTTGCTTGATTGGCAAGAGCTTATGTCTCTCTTTTATACCAAGTTTTATCCTCTTCATGAAATTCATCGAGACAGGAACTATATCTATAACTTTAGGTCTCGTGACGGAGAAAGCATTGCTCAAGCTTGGGGGAGATTGAAGTCCCTAATGCTCAAATGTCCTATTCATGAGCTCCCCAAGAAAATTATACTTACAAATTTTTATGCCAGGCTTTCTCGTCAGGATAAGGAGATGCTGGATGCCTCCTCTAGTGGGGCATTTCAGACAAAGAGCGTTGAAGAAAGGTGGGATCTCATTGAAAGGATCCAGAGGAATACCGAAGATTGGGAAATCGATAAAGGTATTGAACCCGCTATAAATTATGAGAATGATTATATTGAGAGCTATGTGAAAACTGATTACTTCAATACCTTTTGCTCTAAGATTGGTCTTGATTCCCATCTAATGATTGATTTCTGTAAGGATTTTGCCTCTCACGTTGATTCTTTTAAAAAGAAGAGAGATCAGCATCATGAACCTTTCAAAGAGTTACCTGTTGATATTCATGTTGCTGACCCTATTTTGCCTGCAGTTATATATGAAAAGCCTCCTTTTCCCGAAAGGATAAGGGAGCACTCTCTTGTGACAGGCATAATAAATAAAAGTGAGAGAAGAATTGATGAGCCTGAGGACCAGATCAAGGTCGATCCTCAAGTTGCATTGGTTAAAGACCTTGTTACTAATGATGTTTTGGATTCCAATGTAAATTTTTGTGCTGTTTCCACTAACCTTGTCACAGCCAAGAATAAAGGCCCAATTTCAGGTACTCCAGTAGTATCTGTTAAAATAGGAGATCACAATTATTATGGGCTATGCGATTTGGGATCGAGTGCTAGTGCTATCCCCTATTCACTTTATCAAGAGATCATCGGTGAGATTTCACCTTGTGAACTTGAAGAAGTTGATGTTACCATTCATCTTGCAAACACAGCAACTATCTCTCCTATCGGAATTGTGAGAGACGTTGAAGTCCTATGTGGAAAGGTAAAATACCCTACCGACTTTCTAGTACTTGGTTCAGTGAGGGACAATTTTTGTCCTATTATTTTTGGTAGACCTTTTCTCAGAACTTGTGGAGCTATAGTAGATTGCAAGAAAGGTAAAGTTTCTGTTGAATTCAATGGTGAGCCATATGAATTTAAATTTTCTAAGTTCTCTAAGCAGCCTCGTGGTACCGATTTACCTAGTGATGATAAAATTATTGAAAGTATTGCTTCTATTGCTATTCCCCCTAATGATCCTTTGCAGCAATATATGGAGGACCACGAGAATGACTTGCATATGCGGGAAAGAAATGAACTAGATGAAATATTCTTGAGACAACCTGCTATCCTGAAGCACAACCTTCCGGTTGAACCTTTGGGAATTTTATCAAAACCAAAAGAAGACCCGGTGTTCGATCTTAAACCTCTTCCCGATACCCTCAAGTATGCTTATTTAGATGAAAAGAAAGTATATCCTGTTATTATCAACTCTAACCTTTCAGGTTATGAAGAAGAGCGACTATTGGAAGTACTTCGTAAACACCGAGGTGCAATTGGCTATACCCTTGATGACCTTAAGGGGATTAGTCCATCTATCTGTCAACATACTATTAACCTTGAGCCCGATGCTAAACCAGTTGTTGATCATCAACGACGGTTGAACCCGAAGATGATGGATGTTGTAAGAACTGAGATTCTCAAGCTTCTAGCCGCAGGTATTATCTACCCTATAGCTGATAGCAAGTGGGTAAGCCCGGTACATTGTGTTCCTAAGAAAGGAGGTACAACTATGGTTCCTAATGATAAGAATGAACTAATACCTCAGAGAATTATTATTGGATATAGAATGTGTATTGATTACAGGATGCTGAACAAGGCAACCAGGAAGGATCACTACCCGTTGTCGTTCATCGACCAAATGCTTGAAAGGTTATCCAAAAATACCCACTTTTGTTACCTCGATGGTTATTCTGGCTTCTCTCAAATTCATGTTAACACTGCTGATCAAGAGAAGACCACTTTTACTTGTCCCTATGGTACTTATGCTTACAGGCGTATGCCTTTTGGTTTATGTAATGCCCCTGCTACTTTTCAAAGGTGTATGTCTGCTATCTTTCATGGTTTCTGTGAAGAGATTGTGGAAGTCTTCATGGACGATTTCTCCGTCTATGGAACTTCCTTTGACCATTGTCTCCACAACCTTAATAAAGTTTTGCAGAGATGTGAGGAGACAAATCTGGTACTCAACTGGGAGAAGTGCCACTTCATGGTTAACGAAGGAATTGTTCTTGGTCACAAGATTTCCGAAAGGGGAATTGAGGTGGACAAGGCCAAGATCGAAGCAATTGAGAGGATGCCCTATCCAAGGGACATCAAAGATTGTTGATAGGAAAGGAGAAGACAATCCGGTGGCGGACAATCTTTCAAGGATGGAAGATATACCGCATGATCCCATCCCAGTCAACGACAGTTTTCCAGACAAGCAACTTGCCGTTGTAAAAGTACAATCTCTTTCCGATCCTTGGTTTGCAGATTATGCTAATTTTATCGTTGCGAAGTATTTGCCTCCAGGTTTAACATTTCAGCAAAGGAAGAAGTTCTTTCATGATTTGAGGCACTACTTTTGGGATGACCCACATCTTTTCAAAGAAGGTCCAGACGGGATCGTGAGAAGATGCATACCGGAACATGAGCAGAAGGACATTCTCGGACAATGTCATGATAGTCCCTATGGAGGACATCATGCCGGTGAGAGGACCGCACATAAGGTTCTTCAATCAGGTTTTTATTGGCCTACTCTCTTTAAGGATGCTAGAAATTATGTTTTAGCCTGTGATAAATGTCAGAGAGTTGGTAACATTAGTACAAGGAATGAGATGCCTATGAATTACTCACTAGTGATTGAACCTTTTGATTGCTGGGGTTTTGATTTTATGGGTCCTTTTCCTTCTTCGCACAAGTACACTCACATTTTAGTAGCTGTTGATTATGTGACCAAGTGGGTTGAAGCAATCCCCACTGAAAGTGCTGATCACAAGACATCTTCGAAAATGCTCAAAGATGTGATTTTCCCTAGGTTTGGTGTACCTAGGTATCTCATGACTGATGGAGGATCACACTTCACGCATGGAGCTTTTAGAAAAGCTTTAGCCAAGTACGATGTCAATCATAGAATTGCTTCACCAATCCTCAAACTAGTGGGCAAGTTGAGCTCACCAATAGAGAGATCAAGTTGATCTTACAGAAGACAGTAAACAGAAATAGAAAGGACTGGTCAAATAAGTTAGGAGATGCTTTGTGGGCGTATAGAACTGCTTACAAAAACCCCATGGGCATGTCCCCCTATAAGATGGTTTATGGCAAGGCTTGCCATTTGCCATTAGAATTAGAGCACAAAGCTTTCTGGGCTGTTAGAGAGCTTAATGCTGACCCAAAGTTAGCTGGTGAGAAGCGTCTCATGAACTTGACTTCTCTAGATGAGTGGAGAAGTGAAGCTTACGAGAGCGCTAAAATGTTCAAGGAAAAGGTAAAGAAGTGGCATGATAGGAGGATTCTGAAACGTGAATTTAATGTTGGTGATAAAGTTTTGTTGTTTAGATCCCGTTTCAGGTTTTCTCCAGGCAAACTACTTTCCAGGTGGGAAGGGCCATTTCATATTGAAGAAGTCTATCGGTCTGGTGCAATCAAGATTAACAATTTTGAAGGCACCAAACCTCAAGTTGTGAATGGGCAAAGACTTAAGCATTACATAGCAGGAGACCCTGTCAATGTTGATGTGAATATGATATACACAACAACTCACGAAGAACATGTTGCAGCCCTGTTTCAGACACCAGCAAAAGCAGAATAAGAAAAGGTATGTATTACGGTAAGGAAACATTGCGAACCGCCATAAAAGTTCCATATTATGAGTTTTTGCAAAATTAGGAAAATTCTAAGCCTAAGTGGAGCCGGAGACAGGCTCCAAGGGGCCCAGGCGCCCCCCTGGCGCGGCCTACCTCCTGGCCGCGCCGGGAGGCCGCCTGGGCACCCAGGAGTCCGTCTCCGACCCCACTTTAGCTTGTTACCTTCCTTTCTGTGCAGAAATTTTTGCTATATATTTGCCCGGATTGTTTCGGTAATATCTCGCGATTTCGTGTGTTTTATTTTCGATCTGTTTCTGCCAGGAAATCTTTTAGCTAGACCTAGGTGCCATGGCTTCCCCAAGTTCCCCCAAGGACAAGTTCGTCGTCAACGTCATCAACCCTTACCTCGCTGAGGTGAAGAAGCACCCTCAGGTTGTTCGGATGGAAGACGGTGTTCTCCATCAAGAAGATCTGAAGGGACCTATCAAGGAGGGGAGCATCCAGGCCAGGCTAGAAGAAGTGGAGCAAGAAGTCTTCAAGTACAAGAAGATGATCGAGCGTGGTGTTGAAGCTAACTTTGACATCATCAACGAGCTGAAGACCAACTTCCTGAAGGAGATGAAGGAGATGTGGAAAAGCATCACCGCATCTGAAGAAAGAATTGAAGAGCTCCAAGGGCAAATTTATGATCTACATCACCAGAACTGTGAGTATGAACTAAGGTTTATGCGCATGGGTATGGGTGCTGCATGCAGGATTCAGGAGACAAACTTCTCATATGAGACTGGAGAACCCCTTCCATGGAAGCGCTTCGCCAAGGACTACGTGATCAACGTCAAGAAGAATGAGGAGTGAAATCTCCTTGGGTAATGGCATCCCCTTGGCTTGTTCCAAGCTTGGGGGAGTGCCCGGTATCTTTATCTTTATCTTTTGTCTTTTAGAGTCAAGTAGAGTCGTATCATGTCTAGGGAGGTTATTATATGAAATAGGTGTGTGCATTGAGGTCTATCACTCCTTCTGTGGAGAGATTGTATCCGTGAGTGTGGAGTCGTCTATGATGGAATATTAATGAGAAGTCTATTGGTTCCTTTGCTGCACTCGGTATTCTCTTCACGCAATCGACCTTATATGATGATTCTTATGGGGAGTATTGACCTTATATCAGGTATGGCTTTGAAAACTTTATTTAATCTTGGCAAACATAGCTTTGGTCATAACAACAAGCATGATTTTCTTAAAGTAGCGACATAGCCAAAACCTTTATGTTATTATGCTTGAAGTGTTATGCTGACAAGGAAGACAACTTGATGTGTTATGCTTATTTTAATGTTTATGCTTTATATTGCTTTGCATCTTAGTCATCATCAATTGTCTATTCTATCAAAGCCTTTGCTAGCCTAAACTCTGTACTAAGCGGAATTCTGCTTGTGCATCCATACCCTTAAACCAATACCTTCCATATGAGTCCACCATACCTTCCTATTCGTGTTATTCCACTACCACCTCCTAAAGTATAGAATTTATGTGTTATCCTTAAATGTTCAAAATCTTCTATTTTGTGCCCCTGTTTTATCTCATGAGGAAGTAGTAGTTAATTCATGATCTTTTTAAGTTGGACAAGTTTTACCCCGGGATTGCATGTCTAATCTGCAAACCCCTAATACGAGGAGGAACTGGCATGAGTGCGCCCGGCTCATAAAAGATAATACAACAAACAAACCCTCCTTCACGCTTTGTTCATGAGAAATCAGAAAACTTTGGCAGTGATAAACAAAGGAGATTAAGGGGATGTGATCGTCCCCGTGCGGGAGCCGTTCCTCGAAACTTGTCCAGTTTGAGAAGTAATTGAGTTATCTATTAGCATTCTTTGACAAATCATGCACCTCTCAAAACTTGTTTTCATTCTGTTTGATTTAAGGATAGGACATGAGTTTTCCCTACTTCCCTAGAGCAGGGCCTATCTCTTAGTTTTAGGTTGAGTCAGTTATTCCTACTTTCTTCTATTCTTAAAGAGAGCAGACATTTGATGTTGAGGAGGATTCATTCATATAAAGTTGCATTAAGATTTGTCATATCATATCCTTGTTGACATTATCATTTGATAAGTAAGTTGTTTGTCAAGCCCAGCTAAAGCAAACATCTTCCTTTGTGTTAACACTTTCACTTCTTGCCTATTAACATGTTCTTTCAAAAGCTTCAATTAATCTCATCAAAACATAAAGAGAAAGAGCAAAAGTAAAAGCTATTAGTTGTTCTTTGACCAAAGGACATGTTTGCCATGATTTGATGAGTTTCCTTAGCCCTACTTTCGATTATAAGTGTTACCACTCTTTTATAAGGGCCTTATGAGTTGAAGATTGCTGTTGAGGATATTTGAGTTTGGTGAAGAAACTGTGATGCTTCTTGTCCGTATTCTAATTATCGACACTTCACTCTCTAAACTTGTGGACAGGTTTACCGAGCTCAGTATTCGCTTGGGGACAAGCGAGGTCTAAGCTTGGGGGTGTTGATACGTCCAAAATGCATCACTATTTTATATCGTAATTCATCCTTATTCATTGATATATTTCACATTACGATGATGTTCTTATGTTGTTTTGGCCTATTTTACACTGTTTGCAACTTTCCGGTGCCGAAGCAGCAGACGTAGGATTCAGCGGTAAAAAGTGGACGCTGAGTTGCTGAAGAAGAATGCCTCTAAATTACCTGAAAATCGACGGAGGGTATTTTCCAGAAGGATCACGAAGATACGCAAAAGAGCAACCAGAGGGGGGCCACAGGGTGCCCAGGCGGCCACCTGGTGCGGCCCCCACCCTGGCCACGCCGGGAGGGCGCCTGGAGCCCCTGGCCCACTCCAGGCTCTCCCCTCTGGCCTATATACTCCTCATCATCTAGAAACCCTAAAAAGGAGAGAGTTTACGGAGTTCCGCCGCCGCTCCATGGCGAAAACCTACAGAGAAGAAAAGCCATCTCCGGCGGGCAGATTCCGCCGGGGAGATCACCTCCCGGAAGGGGAGATCATCGCCATCGTCATCACCATCTCCATCAACATCATCCCCAACATCAGCACCATCTCCATCTTCATCCAATCTCATCTCACAATTGCAACTTGTGTTGTAATTCATTCTATCTATCCTCTCTACTCTATCGGTGTTGATTACTACTTTGTGGTGTATGTTATTGAGTTTTGTTGGAGAAATATCATTGTGTCCAGATTGTTTATCATCCATCTATCTCCACTGATCATGATCTCTTTTATGTCTTGTGAGTAGTTACTTTAGTTCTTGAGGACATGGGAGAAGTCTTGTTGTTAGTAGTCATATGATGTTGAAGTAATATGTGTTGTTTGATACTTAAGTTGTGTTGTTATTTTCCTAGTGGTGTTTTGTGAGTCGAACACTCAACACTTCGCCTTATTAAGGACCTAGGGGAATACATTGTGTACAAAGAATGCTTACGGTGGGTTGCCGGAGTGACCGAAACCTGAACCCCAGTTCGCATGCTTTTGCACAAGGGAACAATGGATCATCGATCGTATTGCTATGGTTAGGCTTTTGCCTTAAATACTATCTTGTATTTGCGGATGCTTGCAAGGTGTTTAATCATAAGAGTGCACTCATCTTAGTCTAGAGGGTGTACTAGCATAGATCCACCCACTCAACACTTATCAACACATCACATAGTACCGATACGGAATATGGCGAAAGCACATGACTACCTCTCCCGTGTGTCCTCAAGAACGGTTTAGCCTTTATAAGTTCAGTTGCTAGGCCTCTCCTTTGCTCAGAAAGGATTGGGCCACTTGTTACTCTCCAGTGCCTTTTACTTTGCTCGCTTTTACTTTCCTGTTGCTTATATCAAGAAAACCCCTAAAAAGTTATCTTTCAGTGCTTGTAGTTATTCCTTGCTCAGAATCACTTATCAATACCTTCTGCTCCTCGTTGGGTTCGACACTCTTACTTATCGAAAACGCTGCAATATATCCATTACGGTTGTGGGTCATCACAAGTGCTATCGCGTTGATGAGAAGGACACCTTGTTCTTTGAGGACAGACTTGTGGTTCCCAAGGGTGATCTCAGGAAGCTCATATTGAACGAAGCACATGACTCCCTCCTCTCGATTCATCCTGGAAGTTCCAAGATGTACCGAGACATCAAGCAATCTTACTGGTGGACTCGCATGAAAAGGGAGATTGCCCAATTCGTGAATGAATGTGATGTCTGCAAAAGAGTGAAGGCAGAGCATCAACGTCCAGCCAGTCTCCTCCAACCTCTTCCTATCCCCGAGTGGAAATTTGACCACATTGAAATGCATTTCGTCACTGGGTTTCCCAAGTCCAAGAAGGGGAATGATTCTATCTTTGTGGTGATTGACAAGCTAACCAAAGTAGCTCACTTCCTTCCAGTCAAAGAATCCATCAATGCAGCTCAGCTGGCAGAGCTGTACACTTCCAGAATTGTGTCCTTACATGGCATTCCTCAAGTTATCTCCTCGGACCGTGGAAGTTTGTTCACATCCAAGTTCTGGGACTCCTTCCAGTCAGCCATGGGCACTAAGATCCGTTTCAGCACTGCGTTTCACCCTCAGACTAATGGTCAAGTCGAAAGAGTGAACCAGATCCTCGAAGACATGCTCAGAGCTTGTGTCATATCTTTTGGTATGAAGTGGGAAGATTGTCTTCAGTTTGCCGAGTTCTCTTACAACAACAGCTTCCAAGCAAGTGCCGGAAAAGCTCCGTTTGAAATCCTCTATGGCGGAAAGTGCCGTACTCCTCTCAACTGGTCCGAGACTGGTGAACGTCAACTTCTTGGCAATGACTTGATCTCAGAAGCCGAAGAAATGTGCAAAGTCATACGTGAGAATCTCAAGGCCGCTCAGTCGCGTCAGAAGAGCTACTATGATGGCAAGCATCGTGATTTGGCCTTCAACATTGGGGATCATGTCTATCTCCGTGTTTCTCCTATGAAAGGAACCCAAAGATTCGGTATCAAAGGCAAGCTTGCTCCTAGATACGTGGGCCCTTTCAAGACCCTTGGCAAAAGAGGCGATCTAGCCTATCAACTCGAGCTTCCTTCCAACTTCGCTAATGTTCATGATGTGTTTCACGTGTCTCAACTCCGCAAGTGCTTTAAGACACCTGAACGCACCATTCCGTTCGAGGAGATTGATCTTCAACAAGACTTGTCTTACCGAGAACACCCCGTTGCTATTCTAGAAGAAACCGAGCGCAAGACCCGCAACAAGTCAATCAAGTTCTTGAAAGTTAAGTGGTCACACCATACCGACCGAGAAGCTACGTGGGAACGAGAAGATCACCTTCGTTCCGAGTACCCTTCCTTTTTCCAGTCCTGGAACTCGGGACGAGATCTTTTCGTAGTAGAGGAGAGTTTGTAATGCCCCAGATGTAACACTTTCCCAATATGGCAATATATAAACTTTGGCTTCATCAATTCTTTCTGGGCTCTTCTTTCATTTCGGGTTTCTTCGTTTTGTCGTGTGCATGTGTGCATTTCATCCATGTCATGTTGTCATGTGCATTGCATTTGTGTTGTCACTTGCATCCGGTCCCACTCGTCTCTTCCCGTTGTCCGTTTCGAGTTCCGACGCTCTCACACGTGCCCGTGGCATCCCCGATTCCTTCTTTCGTGTGTGGCCGTGTAACGTTTCCGGAATGACGCGAGACTTGTCGTGCGATGTTGTTTCGGTACGCGTAGGCCTCCCGTCAAGTTTCGTCGCGTTTGGAGTTCGTTTGGTACTCCAACGGTTAACCTAGTGGGCTAAAAGAACCTCTTCTTTGAGGCCCAAGACCCCCTCCACAACAGCCCACTAACCCAGCACAACCCTTCCCATCATCTCGGTCGTCGATTTCTGATAGCGTGTCCGAAAACCGCTCCCCATTTGGAGTCTCCTAGCTCCTAGTGCCTATAAAAACGTCCCCCCATGTCCATTTTTCGCCCAAACCCTAGTTCCACCGCAACCACCGCCGCCGGACACGTCCGGACGGACCGGACACGTCCGTCCGGACGCGCCAGACCAACCGGAGCCAGCCACGCGTCCCCGCCGCCGCCGTTCCTCCGCCGCCGCCAACCGGGCCGCGCCTCCCGCGCCGCCTCCGCTCCGTCCCCGCCGCCTCCGGTGGCCGAGCCGCCGCCTCCTCCCGCCAGGCGGGCCTCGCCGGGGATCCTTGCCGGACCGAGCTCGCCGCCCGAGCTCCTTCGGATCCCGCCGCCGCCTTCGGTCCTCGTCGCCCGCGGTTGCTCCGCCGCCGTCCTCAGGCACCGCCGCCGGCCACCTCGCGCCCCGGCCGCCGGGCTGCCCGCCGGCCACCTCCAGCCGTCACCGGCCGGACCCCGCCGCCGGAAGCTCCGGATCCGCCCGATCTGCCCCGGACGATACAGATCGCCCGGCTGCCCCGAAACCCTAACGGGTCCGCCCCGCGTTGACCCGGCCTGATCCGCGGTTCAAACTTGATCCGCGAGGTAGCCCTATTTTTTTCTCTAAGTCCTTTTGATCTTGTTGTTTGATGGCTTATTGTAATGGTTGTATCTTTTAGTGTGCTAGTCCGATTTGTGCATATGATATGTCAAAATGACAGTGGTGATGTGCTCTACGTTTTGTTCCATTGTGTCATGCTTGTTTGAGTCCATCTAGATGTCTTAATCTTCGTGACAAGAGTGCTACATGATATAAACTGCTGCTACATGTTATTTTCATGCCATGTTTGAGATGTGATAACTTGGTGCATGTTTATCCAAATGAAGTAAATGAGATGTCAAAATGTTCATCATGAGATTGTCTACATGTTGGTTGCTGTAGCATGCATGTTAGGATTCTTATTGCCATGTTAAAATTGTTTGCAAAAGTGCATGTGGCTGTTAAGTTTTGTAACATGTTATGAGATGCTGATTTGAAGAGCTCGTTGCTATTGTTGTGTTTGTCCCCTTGTCACATGCCTAGATGTTTTAGAATCTACATAATGTGGTCTTTGCTGTGGTGCAAAACATTTGCCATGATATGCCTCGAGGTGACTTAAACATGCTTGCAAACATGCCATGCCAATTTAACTGTTTTAACACTTAGTGAAATTTTGGCTAAGTCTGGAATCTGTCATATCCTGATGCTATGTTTGCTTGCTGCCCTAGGCAAATCCATGTTAGTTTTGGGGTGGCCATTGATCATTACTTGTTGTATTTGTTGTTGTCTATCCATCCATGCCCTCACTTGCTCATATGGGTTGCTGTAGCTTATTTATTTCTTGCTCCCAAGTTGCTATAAAATATAACTGTCAGGTTTTTAACGTCATGATCAAAATGTTCTAGCTTGTTGCTATTGATCCACGCCTCCTATGGAGTTGCTCCAATGGAGTTGTTTGCTGTAGGATATGTCTACTTCATGTCCATGCTTCTTATCACCATGTTTGAGTGCTGTAGAGTATATATTTCTTGCCCCAAAGTTGCTATGTGGCTGTTAATTGCAGCTTTGCATTGTTTCTTGTTTCGAGTGTATGTGTTGAACCGTTGCTCCGTTTTGAGCGTGCCCTATATGAAAGTTGTGTGATTTTGCATGTAGAATCATAATATCTTCTTGTTTACATGTTTGGAGTATGTTTGCTTGATGTTTGGGTGCATCTTGCACCGTTGCCATGCTTAACTTGTTTTGTTCATATCTTCTAGACCGTAGCTCCGTTTTAAACAAACTTTATATGAAACTTGACTAGAATTTCGTGTAGATCATCATGGTGCATATTAACTTGCTGTTTAACAACTTTAACTTAAGGTTTGTTCAGATCTGGACTAATTTCAAACTATGCATATGAGGACTTACCGGATTTGTTATATGTAGTTTCCGGCCTCATTTAAACTTGTTGACTTGTGTTGTTTTTGTGTGCTTCCTACCTTGCCATGTTTTGCATCATATATAGACTTGTCTTGCATCATACTTCCTTGAGCACATTGTCATGTTCTTGTGTTGTTTCTCTGTGCTTCCTACCTTGCCATGTATTGCATCATATATAGACTTGTCATGCATCATAAGTGCATCATACTTGCATCATGTTGATTGTGCATTGCACCTTGTTTGATTTCGTGCCTCGTGTGTTCTTGTGTTGAGTATAGCTGGAAGCCGAGACCGAGATCGAGAACGAGGTTACTACCGAGGTTGAGTACGAGGAGCCGTCTGACGATCCCAATGACGACTCGACAGGCAAGATGACCTGACCCAGATATCATTACTATCTTTGCCTATTGCTAGATGTCTCGCTCTTTAGCTTATTGCCTCGATGCCCATGTTTGTTTGTCAGCCTCCTATTGTAACCATGAATCTGCCTAACCACCCAACCTAGCAAACCAGTGTTTGGCTACGTAAGCTTCGCTCAGCCCCTCTTATAGCATTGCTAGTTGCAGGTGAAGATTTGAAGATTCTTGCTTCATGTTGAAGTATTTGTTGGGATATCACACTATATAATATGTCAAACTAAATCATCTATATATTGGTAATGGGTGGAAGGCTAAGCCACTTGCTTGGTGATTTGTTCCACTCATGCCGCCCTAGGAACCGTATAAACCGGTGTTATGTTCCTTGATTATGCGTCCCTAACACGGTTGGGGTTTATGGGCCCCCCTTAATAACCCGCTTAGCGCTAAAACTCTTCCAGCAAATCCCAACATTGGTTTTACATTTGCCTAATAACTAAAACTTGCATAGGGAGTTATAAACCCTCTTCTTAATCAACAACCCCAGGCCAGTGCTCCACATGAGTGTTGGTCCGAAATGGGGAGCCTGCGGGGCCACCTTGGGGAAACCCGAGGGCTGGTAAAAACCCGTAGCTTCACCCATCCGGTCGTGGCCAGAGACTAGATACGCGTGGCTACTGTCAGGGTGTTGGCACGCCAGGAGGATTTGATGGATTAGTTTTACCTATGTCGGTATATCTTGAGTACGGGATTCCGAGAATACTCGGGTCTTCCCACCTTGGACTTGCGACTCCGCAGATCGTGAGCTTGTCATGGGCTAAGTTGGGACACCCCTGCAGGGTTTTGAACTTTCGAAAGCCATGCCCGCGGTTATGTGGCGGATGGGAATTTGTTAATATCCGGTTGTAGAAAACTTGACACCATGTTCAGAACACACTACCAGCGTGAGTAACCGTGACGGTCATTTTCCGAAAGGGGTTCGGGAAGTGAACACGGTGGGGTTATGATTGACGTGCTTATATAGGATCACTTCGTGATCACTTTGACGCTCGTGGCACTTCTCTTCTCGCTCTAAACACGTAAGCTAGTGCTAGTGCAGCTGCAACCTTTTATCTTTCTTCAGCCTTGTTCCACACCCAAGGCTTAGATAGTTTTGCTACCCGGGAACGGGATTGCTGAGTCCTCCGTGGCTCACAGATTCTACACCACACCAGATGTAGGTACCATGGTGAACTACTCAGGTGATGGCACGGAGCTGTACTGGGAGTTCGATGAAGAACGTAGTCGATACTATGTGCACTATCCCGATGATCAGTAGTGGTTTCTACTAGGGGCGATTCGGACCTTGTGGCATTATGTATTTGGTATCTTTCATTTGGATCTTCACCCGTAGTCGGGTGGTGATGTTATTTGGATGATGATTTGCTTATGTAATGTATTGTGTGACGTGGCGAGTGTAAGCCAACTATCCTTTTGCAAAATCATCCCTATTTTTTACATGAGTCATGCAAAGATACCAAACTTGAGATCATTCCAGAATGGGCTTATACCTTTAAGTCGTGCCTCGACACGTAGGAGGTATAGTCCCATCCTAGGCATTACAGTGAGGCACCTTGTGATGTATGTGAGTGTGGTGCCTAACCTTGCCCTTGCAACCCTAGATCCCCCTCCTTTGTTTTTCCCCTCTTCCTTCTTCCTTCTCTTCCTTTCTTTATTTATTTGTGCAAGTCTCCTAGCCTAGTCCATTAATGTTCTTTCTTTTCCTAAAAACCTGGCACCATGTCTACACCCTCTCTGCCAAATTTCAGCCTTTTTGGAATTGATTTGGTTGGGTTCAAAATGACAAGAGTTTGAACCATATTCAAACTCCTTTTATTTTTCTGCCTCCAAAAATGCCCAAACCAATTTTATTAAATAGGGCATAAATCCAGGAGCATGGGGATATTTTATTTATCTCCTAACTCTTTTCCTTTGAGCCTGCACTTTTCTTTTCATTTTCTGTCTGAAGGAAAAATAAAAGGGAAGGAATTAGCTCAGCAGCAGCAACAGAAGTGGCTTGGACCTCCTCCAGGCCCATTCCTTCTCCGTAGCGCACCCCTCGGCCCACTTCTCTCTCCCGCAGCGGCCCAGCCAGCGCCAGCGTCGCGCGCAGTCGCGCCGTTCACTGTTTCCCCGCGGCCCCACACGTCAGCCTCACACCCCCGCATCGCCGTCTACTTTGGTCACGCGTTGCTGAGACAGCGCGAGCTCGCCGTCGCGCCGTGATCACGGACATCGAGATCTCGCGATCAGAGCCCCCCTTTTAAACCTGCAGCTTGTCCAACCCTCTCCCTAGGGTTCCTCCTACCTCCTCCCGCCGCCTGGAGAGCTTAGATCCACCAGATCCGCCGCTCCAAAGCCGTCCCGCACGCATATGGGAGCGAGAGCTCATCGCGGGCGTGCCTCCCGGCGACCTCGGCCTCGCCAACCTTGTCAAGCTTCTTCCCCGTTGTCGACTACGTCGCCTACGTCCTCTACACGGAGCCGATCACCTCGTCGTCATCGTCTTCTTCCTCTTCTTCCACTCCATCGGCCGTAGCTGTTCGAGGCTCGCCGTCGTCGACTCCGACCACCTCCGGGCCAGCCGAACACACCTACGTGTTTGTGGTGAGCGTCTCCACCTCCTCGTGCCCTTTCCCTCCTCCTTAGCGCCGTCTAGCCTCAAGTTCATCGTGCACCCGAGCTCATCGCCGTCGGGCCTTGTCTCCGGCGAGTGCCCCATCCACCGTAGCCCATCCGCTGTTGCCCGTCGTCTCCGCCGTGTTGCGTAGGTCCTATTTGTGCATTCGCCGCTCCGTTAGGGCCAGTGGTGTGTCGCGCCGCAGTTCGTCGGCGCCGCCTCTGTTGCTTGTCACCGGCGTCGCTGTAGTCTTCGTTAGGTGCTGCAAGTTCACGTCGCGGGTGCGGAACTCCTCCAGGAGCACTCCGCTTGCCTCCGCCGCCTGATTTGGTCGTCGGAGTAGCTCCGACGAGCTCCTCCGACGGGCCCTGTTTCTCTCTAGTTCAGGCTTCTTCAGTTTACACTTAAGGCCACTCGCACCTTCTCTGGCAGATGCACGCTCGTAGCCTAGTGGTGTGTTTCTTCGTCAGTTAGCTAGCGGCGCGGGTTCGATTCCGCCCGGGGGGCAGTGGAATTTAGCCCCCCTTTTTGTTTCGCGAGAGGCTGACAGGCAGGCCCCACCTGCCAGCCACTCAGCTCCCTTCCACCCACTCGCGCACCCGCTGGTGCCACCTCAGCATCGTTGGGTCCACTCGCCAGTGTCTCTGGCTAGTGAAGGCCTGGGTTAGTTGACCTCTGTGCCTGTTTTTCTTTTATGTTTTTGTTTTTATTTTTATTTTTCTGCTATTTCTTTGTTTATTTAATATCTGTTGATATATTCATCTGATGGAAATAAGTTGTATATGAAAAATGCTTAGTTTTTCATGAAGATTATGAATATGCTGTTTGTTGCCATGTTTGAAACATTTAAAATGTTGTTTGAATTAATCTTGTGCTATAAATGCTTAAAACTTGTAAAAATCATAACTAAATATCTACAACTCCAAATGTAACAAACTTTATATGCATTTGGGGTGGAAAAATGTGTAGAAAATTATGGTGCTGTTGTTTTGCATGTTTAACAACTTTGTAAAAGAAGTTTTTCAGTTCTGTCCCAAACTCATTTAATTAATTATGGGAGTTTCTGGAAATTCTTGTTTGTTATTTCCAGCCCATTTAATTATGCTAGCATGTTGTTGTAATCTCAGTTGCACCCTTGCCATGTTAACCAACCCCTTTAAACTTGTTGGGTGGTTGTTTGTTTAATCTACATAACCTTGTTAGTATTTTTCTTTTGCTTGTTTCTTTCATGTGAGTGTTCTTGTTTGCTATGATGTTATTGCACTTTTGTGTTCCTAGGCCATGCATCATTGCTTCCCATGTCCATATGCATCATGATCATGCATCATGTGGTTGAGCATTGCATGATGAATTTGTTGTTCCGGTGTTGCTTGTTGTGTTGGTTAGAGCCAGGTGACGATACGGAGTACGAGGTTCCTACCGAGGCTGAGTTTGAGGAGCAAGGTTACGATCCCTTCGTGGAATCAACAGGCAAGATGACCATTCCCAAATATCACTACTATCTTTGCCTATGCTAGATGTCTCGCTCTTTAGATATTGCCTCGATGACTATGTTAGTTTGTCAGCCCTCCTATTGTTGCCATGAAACTCTTTAACCACCCTCCTAGAAAGCCGTTGTTTGGCTAAGTATGCATCGCTCAGCCCCTCTTATAGCATTGTTAGTTGCAGGTGAAGATTTGAAGATTCTTGCTTCGTGATGAAGTTATTGTTGGGATATCACAATATATATAATTTGTTAAACTAAATGATGGGCCTCTAACCCCTCGTTGGTTACCCCAAGTGGAAGGTGTGAGATGCAGTGTTGTGGAAGTTTTTCCCTTAGCAAAGATGCCAAGGATCGAATCCCCAGAGACTCCTAGGTTCAATAAGTAGGTGTCAACTGCTAACGGCGCCAGATATTAGCAATCAACGTGGACCTGCACACAGATACAAATAACTTTGCTCCCAACAAGTACAGAGAGGTTGTCAATCCCTTCGGCCTTGTAGTTCACAAAGGATTAAACGCAAATGATAGTAGTGATAGATAATGTTTGCAATAGTAAGTAAAAGCGAAAAGTAAATAGCGGATGTGATCAATGATGGTAATATGGACCGGAGTCTCATGATGTTCACTAGTGATGTCTCTCTCCCAAAAGACGATAAAACAGCTATGTGAGGTAAACGAATTACAACTGGGCAATTGACAGGACCACGAACGCAAACCAATGCAGACTACATTGCAAGAAAGGTTGAGGTTCAAAGCATGGGTGGTATGCCAAAGTAAGTAGACCGAAATCCATCAATATCTACTACTAATCATCCACCTTGAGATATCTATCCAGAACATCTCGCTGGTATTAAGTTGCGAGCCCCACCCATAGTGTAAACTCAAAGCAACAGACAACTGCATTAAAAGAACTTTGCGTAAAGTAAACAATCCTTGCACCCGCGGGCACAAGCACCGTTGTTTTCCCCCTTGTGGCAACAGCACATCCCCTAGACTCATGTTTCTGTCACTCAAGCTAGTCATCGAGGGGCATGAACCCACAATCAAGCATAACGTTCCCTCTTGGAGTCACTACCTATTACTTGGCCAAAGCAATAAATAACAACGGAGAACATGCAAGAATTACTTACGAACATAAATATAAAAGAGGTAGATCAAATATATTACTCAATCACAATCTGAACATAATTCATAATCCATCGGATCCCAGCAAACTCATCATAGCAATAGCATAAGGATTACATATGTGCCTCAATCATGTAGGGCAGCTCACGAGGACTAATTAGTGAAGCACAAGAACGGGAGGAGAACATCACATATCTACTGGTCATGGACTCATGGTCCAAGGGAGACTACTCACAACTCATCCGGGAGGCGTCCATGGTGGTGGAGAGGCTCCCGATGGTGATCCTCCACTCCGGCAGGGTGCCGGGAAGAGTTCTCCTGGTGCTCCCGATCTTGGAAGCGGCGGCGGCGGCAGAACAGAGATGAGATCACGAAAAATAGTTCCCGTCCCGAGGGTTTCGAAGGACGCTCTAAATATATGCCAAAGGAGGGCACCAGACGGGGCTCGGGGGGCCCAGGCGCCCCCCGTCGCGGCCCAGGGGGGGCGCGCCGCCAGGGCGCCTGGGGCCCTGGTGCCCCCCCCCCCAGCTGTACTTCGGGCGCAAGGTAGGTTCTGGAACGCTGATTTTTTATATAATTTTTCTGGATTTTTCCTGGCAGTTCTCGTAACGTGAAAACCTGAAATACAAAAATAGCCGAAAACAGAAACTGGCACTGGGGTGCACTGGATTAGTAGGTTAGTCCAAATATGATCAAAAGTGTATGGAAGTGTATAAATATCATAGCAATATCACCCAAAAGTGGCATGGAGCAAGCAGAAATTATAGATACGTTTTGGATGTATCAACATCCCCAAGCTTAATTCCTGCTCGTCCTCGAGTAGGTAAATGATAACAAGAATAATTTCTGTGGTGACATGTTATTAACCATATAGGAATTTTTATAGTCATATGACAAAAGCTTACTGAGACAATGATTCTATAGAAATTAAGTTGCATCATGAGAAAATCACAAATGACTGAAAGTTTTACAACATGACATTGAAGCATCAAATAGATTTGCAATTAACATGATGTGCAAATATGATAAAGTGATATCTAGCTTGCCCCCTTTAGTGAAGCAAAACATAAATGCAGGGGCACCTTCAAGGTTTAAGTGATGACTAGATACAATGATTTCAAAATAAACGATATCACAATCATGCAAAAGACAATGCTACTTTGGAACAATGCACATTACACTTAGAATGACAATCATGCTCTCAGTAGTTGGTCCTTGAAGAAAGAAGGTGGAGACTCAACTTAAAAGTAAAAGAATGGTTATGTGCTAGAGCTTTTTTTTTATTTTGAAAACATAGAAGCAATTTTGTCAATGGTAGTAGTACTTCATATGTGTCATGCATAAGACATCCTATAAGTTGCAAGCCTCATGCATCGAATACCAATAGTGCTCGCACCTTGTCCTAATTAGCTCGGATTTCCATGGGTTATCATTGCATTACATATGTTTCAACCAAGTGTCACAAAGGGGTACCTCTATGCCACCTGTACAAAGGTCCAAGGAGATAAATCGCATTTGATTTCTCGTTTTTGATAGATCTCAACTTGAGGACATCCATACCGGGACAACATAGAAAATAGATGATGGACTCCTATTTAATGCATAAGCATATTCTCATAAGAGATTGAGGATTAATGTCCAAGCTAAAACTTCCACCATGATACATGGCTTTGGTTGGCGGCCCAATGTTCTTCTCTAACAATATGCATACTCATTCAACCCATGGAAAATCACCCTTACTTCAGACAAGACGAACATGCATAGCAACTCACATGATATTCAACAAAAGTGTGACAGTTGATGGCGTCCCCAGAAACATGGTTACCACTCAGCAAGCAACTTATAAGAAATAAGATACATAGGCAACATATTATTTACCACAATAGTTTTTAAGCTACTTTCCCATGAGCTATGTATTGCAAAGTTAGTCTGCTTAGTACAGGTGGAGGTTAGCAAAAGACTGGGAGCGACCAACTAAGAGAGCAATGACGGTCATAATCATGCAGAGCGACAAAGCAACATTGAATCAGGCATGGTAGTTATATCGCTACTCAGAAATAAAAGATCATCAAGGCTTGACAGACTTTCTTTACAGTCTTAAATATGCGTGAGCATACGCCAAGTCAATCAAAATAAATTCTCGATGGAAGATATTACTAAACCATACCACATCATAGGCAAGCAAATCATGTTGGTACTCCAATAACACATTGGGAATCCCCCAGCTATTTGAGACTAACCATAAGAAAACCTGAACTACTAAGCGCCATTATGCATGTAGCATCTTTATCATAGACATATTAACCAATGCAACGGAAGCAAACTCTCTTAATAAGGTGAGCATGGTAATTAAAGAGAGTTCAAGCAACCAACTAAACAAAAGCTCTTTGAAAAGATAAGCATGAATACTAAGAGTTGAACATGATAGTAGCTAGTAAAAGACAAAGAACACACACAGCAAAGATAGACATGAAAATTCTATGTTATGTTCTAGGTAGAAGTGGAGCATGTTTCTCTCCCACATAAAGAACGCTGAGTTCCGACTCGTTATGAAAAACTAAAAAGGAAACTAAAAGCAAGACGCTCCAAGCATAGCACATAACACATGAAGTGATAAAAATATAGCGGAACGAAAGACGAACTGATAATGTTGATGGAGAAGGGGATGCACGGGGGCATCCCCAAGCTTAGACGCTTGAGTCTCCTTGAATATTTCTTGGGGGTGCATGGGGGCATCCCCAAGCATGAGCGCTTGACACTCCTAAATCTTTTTATCATCTTCCCTCGCACACTTGAAAACTCCCTTCATACATAACTCATCATAATCTGATTAGCGAGGTTAGTACCCTTAATAAAATAATTATACCTTGCTGGAAATAAAGATATTCTTGAAGGTCTACTGTTTCTCAAGATTGCCAAAAGATTTTTGCAAAGAAAAAGCAAGCTCTTGGTTTGCAAAATGAAGGAAAGGCAAAACAGGACAGAATCTGTGAAAAACAGAACAGCAGGTAGTAATTGATTTGTTCGGGGCACTTCTGCAACTCAAATCAAAAAACTCAAAACAGACGCACGAAAGAAAATTATATAGAGAACGCTGTCGAAACAATTGAGACCAAAAAGATGATCTGGTGATTTTATACAAATTTTTCTATCCAAGGACAGAATCTGTTTCCTGGACAGCACCTCACAACTTTTGAACTTTCTAGCAATCATAGGCTATACTTGGCACAAATATGAAAAGCACAGATACAATGATGATGCTACTGTAGTAAAAAAAATCAAGACACAAGAAAAGCAAAGTAAATTTATTCATGTGGGCTGCCTCCCAAAAGCGCTTTCTTTTATGCCTTTAAGCTAGGCATAATGCATATAGATCAAGTTTTATCAAGAGTAAAAGAATAGCTAGCCCGTACAACGGACTCAAAAGGTAACTTGATCTTCTTACGAGGGAAGTGTTCCATCCCTTTCTTGAGAGGAAACTGAAATTTTATATTATCCTCTTTCATGTCAATGATAGCACCAACGGTGCGCAAAAAGGGACGTCCCAAAATAATTGGACAAGAAGGATCACATTCAATATCCATAATAGTAAAATCAACGGGAACATAATTATCATTGAGAATGATAAGAACATCGTCGATCCTCCCCAAAGGTTTCTTTATGGAAGAATCAACGAGACGAACACCAAAAGAACAAGAATCATAAGGTTTCAATTTAAGCATATCATATATTCTTTTGGGCATAACAGAGGTACTAGCTCCAACATCACATAATGCATAGCAAGAGAAGTCATTCAATTTAATTTTTATCATAGGATCCCAACCATCTTCTAGCTTTCTAGGTATGGAGGCTTCTACTCTAAGTTTCTCCTCCCTAGCTTTGATGAGAGCATTAGTGATATGCTCTGTGAAGGCAAGTTTAAGCGTGCTAGTGCGGGGGTCTCTAGACATCTTGTGAAGGAAATCAATAACTTTGGTAAGAGTGCAATTATCAAAATCAAGGTCACTAGCATCAAGTAAAGTGGTAGTGGTGTCCTTTAGGTTCACATGTTTGGTAGTTTCTATAGTCATAGCATCACCATTAATAGGTCCAATGGGACCAGGAGTACATTGGGTGCTAAGAGTTTGAACATCCTCAACAACTTGGATAGTAGCAACAGTGTGGTGGTTAGGAAGGCTCTTAATTCTATCTTCTTCCTCCCTTTCTCTAGCCCATCTCTCTTTAAGTTTAGCCATCATCCTAATGTTTTCATTAATTTGCACTTGAATAGCATTTATAGGAGTGACTTCCCTCTCCTCAAGAGGAGAAGTTTTAATTTTTAGCAATTTTACCTCATTGGCTAAATGGTCTACCTTAAAAGAAAGATCATCTAGTTTATGTAGTTTTTCTTCTACACTCTTATTAAAGGCTTTTTGGGTAGTGATGAAATCTTTAAGCATAATCTCTAGTTCAGTAGTGGAGTTCTTGGTACTAGGATAAGCATTGTTGTTCCCATAAGAATTAGAGGGGAACGGTCTAGGATTGTTACCAAAGTTACTCCTATAAGCATTGTTGTTAAAATTGTTTCTAGAGATAAAGTTCACATCTACTTGTTCTTGAGCAATCAAAGAATTTAAAGGAACATCGCGAGGATCAACAGAAGATTGCTTCGAAAGTAGAGACATGATCATGTCAACTTTTTCATTTAAGGAGGAAATCTCATCGACAGAGTTTACCTTCCTACCTGTTGGAGCGCGTTCGGTGTGCCATTGGGAATAGTTGGTCATCATCTCATCGAGAAGCTTTGTGGCAGCACCAAGTGTAGTTGACATAAAAGTTCCTCCCGCGGCCTAATCTAACAAGTTCCGCGAGGTAAAGTTCAAGCCTGCATAAAAAGTTTGGATAACCATCCAAGTAGTCAAACCATGAGTAGGGCAGTTCTTGATAAGAGATTTCATACGTTCCCAAGCTTGGGCAACATGTTCATTATCCAATTGTTTAAAATTCATTATGTTACTTCTCAGTTGGATAATTTTAGCAGGTGGATAGTATTTTCCGATAAAAGCCTCTTTGCACTTGTCCCATGAATCTATGCTATTTCTAGGCAAAGACTGAAACCAAATTTTAGCTCCTCCTCTCAAGGAGAAAGGAAAAAAGCTTAAGCTTAACAATATTACCATCTATTTCTTGGTACTTTTGCATATCACAAAGTTCAACAAAGTTGTTTAAGTGTAAAGCAGCATCATCTCCAGCACCGGAGAATTGATCTTTCATGACTAAGTTCAGTAAAGCAGGTTTAATTTCATATGAAGGTGCTGAAGTGGCAGGTGTAGTGATAGGTGTGCTGATAAAGTCATCGTTGTTGTGACTAGTGAAGTCACACAACTTGGTGTTCTCGGTGGAACCCATAGTAGCAAGCAAGCAAGATAACTATTTTTGTGATTTTCGATAAAAGGTACTAAAGCAAAAACTGAAAGGTAAACTAACGAGACTAAAAAGCAAAGGTAAAAGATAGCATGCAACTCCCCTATCCTGAAGAGTGGAGTCCCCGGCAACGGCGCCAGAAAAACTCCTTGATGGGCCTCTAACACCCCAAGTGGAAGGTGTGAGATGCAGTGTTGTGGAAGTTTTTCCCTTAGCAAAGATGCCAAGGATCGAATCCCCAGAGACTCCTAGGTTCAACAAGTAGGTGTCAACTGCTAACGGCGCCAGATATTAGCAATCAACGTGGACCTGCACACAGATACAAATAACTTTGCTCCCAACTAGTACAGAGAGGTTGTCCATCCCTCCGGCCTTGTAGTTCACAAAGGATTAAACGCAAATGATAGTAGTGATAGATAATGTTTGCAATAGTAAGTAAAAGCGAAAAGTAAATAGCAGATGTGATCAATGATGGTAATATGGACCGGAGTCTCATGATGTTCACTAGTGATGTGTCTCTCCCAAAAGACGATAAAACAGCTATGTGAGGTAAACGAATTACAGCTGGGCAATTGACAGGACCACGAACGCAAACCAATGCTGACTACATTGCAAGAAAGGTTGAGGTTCAAAGCATGGGCGGTACGCCAAAGTAAGTAGACCGAAATCCATCAATATCTACTACTAATCATCCACCTTGAGATATCTATCCAGAACATCTCGCTGGTATTAAGTTGCGAGCCCCACCCATAGTGTAAACTCAAAGCAACAGACAACTACATTAAAAGAACTTTGCGTAAAGTAAACAATCCTTGCACCCGCGGGCACAAGCACCGTTGTTTTCCCCCTTGTGGCAACAGCACATCCCCTAGACTCATGTTTCTGTCACTCAAGCTAGTCATCGAGGGGCATGAACCCACAATCAAGCATAACGTTCCCTCTTGGAGTCAC
>LR738712.1:632234408-632263866 GCA_902687465.1 Secale cereale
CCCCGGCTGTACTTCGGGCGCAAGGTAGGTTCTGGAACGCTGATTTTTTATATAATTTTCTGGATTTTTCCTGGCAGTTCTCGTAACGTGAAAACCTGAAATGCAAAAACAACTGAAAACAGAAACTGGCACTGGGGTGCACTGGATTAGTAGGTTAGTCCAAATATGATCAAAAGTGTATGGAAGTGTATAAATATCATAGCAATATCACCCAAAAGTGGCATGGAGCAAGCAGAAATTATAGATACGTTTTGGACGTATCACTAAATCATCTATATATTGGTAATGGGTGGATGGCTAAGCCTCTTCCTTGGTGTTTTGTTCCACTCATGCCATCCTAGGAACCGTTAAACCGATGTTATGTTCCTTAATTTTGCGTCCCTAACATGGTTGGGGTTTATGCCCCCCCCCCTTGATAACTTGCTCAGTGCTAAAGCTTTTCCAGCAAGGCCCAACATTGGTTTTACATTTGCCTAATAACTAAAACTTGCATAGGGCGTTGCAAACCCGAGTTCTTAATTAACAACCCGGGCCAGTGCTCCTCATGAGTGTTGGTCCAAACCGGGGGTCCTGCAGGGCCACCTTGGGGAAACCCAAGGGCTGGTAAAAACATGTAGCATCACCCATCCGGTCATGGCCTGAGACTAGATACGCGGCGCTACTGTCAGGGTGTCGGCACGCCGGGAGGTCTTGCTGGATTAGTTTTACCTTTGTCGGAATATCTTGAGCACGGGATTCTGAGAATACTCGGGTCTTCCCACCTTGGAGCTGCGACTCCACAGATCGTGAGCTTGTGATGGGCTAAGTTGGGATACCCCTGCAGGGTTTTATCTTTCGAAAGTCGTGCCCGCGGTGATGTGGCAGATGAAATTTGTTAATATCCGGTCGTAGATAACTTGACACCATGATCTGGAATACCCTACCTGCGTGAGTAACCGTTATGGTCTCTTTCCGTAGGGTTTCGGGAAGTGAACACGGTGGGGTTATGTTTGATCGTGAGTAGGTAGGATCACTTCGTGATCAACTTCGCGATCGTTGGCACTTGTTCTCTTCTCGCTCTAAACTCGTAAGTTAGTGCTTAGTGCTGCTGCAACCTTGTTTTAAGCCTTTTCCACACCTAAGGCTTTGATAGTATTGCTACCCGGGAACGGGATTGCTGAGTCCTCTGTAGCTCACAGATTCAACACAACACTAGATGTAGGTACCGTTGAGAACTACACAGGTGGTGGTTCAGAGCTGTATTGGGAGTTCGATGAAGAGCGTGGACGTTACTATGTGTCTTATCCCGACGATCAGTAGTGGCTCTTACTAGGATGATCCGGGCCTTGTGTTGTTTTATGGTATCTTTCATTTGGATTTCGTCCGTAGCCGGACTCTAATGTTATTTGGATGATGTATGTTAATGTATTTCATTGTGTGACGTGGCGAGTGTAAGCCAACTACCCTTTTACACTGTCATCCCTGCTTTTACATGAGTTGTGCAAAGATACCATACTTGAGATCATTCTAGTATGCAATTATGTCCTTAAGTCGTGCCTCGACACGTGGGGGACATAGTCGCATACTGGGCATTACAAAGACCTCGGTGAAGATGCTTATATATTAGGCATCAAGATCTATAGAGATAGATCAAACGCATAACAGGACTTTCACAAAAGACATACCTTGTTAAAGTTTTGAATAAGTTCAAAATGGATCAGTCAAAGAAAGGGTTCTTGCCTATGCTACAAGGTGTAATGTTGATTAAGACTCAAAACCCGACCACGGCAGAATATAGAGAGAGAATGAAATTCATTCCCTATGCCTCATACATAGGTTCTATAAAGTATGCCATGTTGTGTACTAGACCTATTGTGTGCCTTGCCATGAGTTTGGCAAGGGGGTACTGAAAGAAATATGCCCTAGAGGCAATAATAAATTTGTTATTTATATTTCCTTATATATCATGATAAATGTCTTTTATTTATTCTAGAATTGTATTAACCGGAAACTTGATACATGTTTGAATACATAGACAAAACAGAGTGTCCCTAGTATGCCTCTACTAGACTAGCTCGTTGATCAAACAAGGTTATGTTTCCTAACCATAGACATGAGTTGTCATTTGATCAACGGGATCACATCATTAGGAGAATGATGTGATGGACAAGACCCATCCGTTAGCTTAACAACTCGATCGTTTAGTTTTTCTGCTTTTGCTTTCTTCATGATTTATACATGCTCCTATGACTGTGAGATGATGCAACTCCCGAATACCGGAGGAACACCTTGTGTGCTATCAAACATCACAACGTAACTGGGTGATTATAAAGATGCTCTAGTGGTGTCTCCGAAGGTGTTTGTGGTGTTGGCATAGATCAAGAATAGGATGTGTCACTCTGAGTGTCGGAGAGGTATCTCTGGGCCCTCTCTGTAATACACATCGTAATAAGCCTTGCAAGCAAACGACTAATGAGTTAGTCACGAGATGTTGTATTATGGAATGAGTAAAGAGACTTGCCGGTGACGAGATTGAACTAGGTATGATGATACCGACGATCGAATCTCGGGCAAGTAACATGCCGATGACAAAGGTAATAATGTATGTTGTTATGCGGTTTGACCGATAAAGATCTTCGTAGAATATGTAGGAACCAATATGAGCATCCAGGTTCGCTATTGGTTATTGTGCGGAGATGAGTCTCGGTCATGTCTACATAGTTCTCGAACCCATAGGGTCCGCATGCTTAACATTCGATGATGATTGGTATTATGAGTTTATGTGTTTTGATGTACTGAAGTTTGTTCGGAGTCCCGGATATGATTACGGACATGACAAGGAGTCTCGAAATAGTCGAGACATAAAGATCGATATATTGGAAGCCTATGTTTGGACATCAGAATGGTTCCGGGTGAGTTCGAGCATTTACCGGAGTACCGGGGGGTTGCCGGAACCCCCCAGGGAGTGTATGGGCCTTATTGGGCCATAGTGGGATAGAGTAGGAGGCGGCCTAGGTGAGGGGCGCCCCCCCCCCAAGCCCAATCTGAATTGGGTGCCCCCCCTTCCTTCTTCCCTCTCTCCTCCTTCCTTCCTCTCCTACTCCAACTAGGGAAGGGGGGAATCCTACTCCCGGTGGGAGTAGGACTCCCCTAGGGCGTGCCATAGAGAGGGCCGGCCCCTCCCCTCCTCCACTCCTTTATATAAGTGGGGAGGGGGCACCCCATAGACACACAAGTTGATTCGCAAGCCATGTGCGGTGCCCCTCCCCACGGTTACACACCTCGGTCATATCGTTGTAGTGCTTACGCGAAGCCCTGCGCCGGTAACTTCATCATCACCGTCACCACGCCGTCATGCTAACCAAACTCTCCCATGACGCTCAACTGGATCAAGAGATCATGGGACGTCATCGAGCTGAACGTGTGCTGAACACGGAGTCGACGTACGTTCGGTGCTTGGAGTGGTTGGATCGCGAAGACGTTTGACTACATCAACCGCGTCACTAGACGCTTCCGGTTTCAGTCTACAAGGGTACGTAGACAAACTCTCCCCACTCATTGCTATGCTTCTCCTAGATAGATCTTGCGTGATCGTAGGAATTTTTTTGAAATACTACGTTCCCCAATAGTGGTATCAGAGCCAGGTTTATGCGTAGATAATATGCACGAGTAGAACACAATGAGTTGTGGCCGATAATAGTCATACTGCTTACCAGCATGTCATACTTTGATTCGGCGGTATTGTGAGATGAAGCGGCTCGACCGACATTATGCGTACGCTTACGCGAGACTGGTTCACCGTTACGAGCACTCGTTGCTTAAAGGTGACCGGCGGGTGTCTGTCTCTCTCACTTTAGTTGAATCGAGTGTGGCTACGCCCGGTCCTTGTGAACGTTAAAACAACACACTTGACGAAAAATCGTTGTGGTTTTGTATGCGTAGGTAAGAATGGTTCTTGCTAAGCCCGTAGCAGCCACGTAAAACTTGCAACAACAAAGTAGAGGACATATAACTTGTTTTTGCAGGGCATCTTGTGATGTGATATGGTCAAGACGTGATGAGTTATACGTTATTGTATGAGATGATCATGTTTTGTAAATTATCGGCAACCGGCAGGAGCCTTATGGTTGTCTCTTTATTATATGAATTGCGAAGGCCATGTAATTGCTTTACTTTATCACTATGAGTTAGCGATAGTAGTAGTAGCAATAGTTGGCGAGACAACCACGACGCTACGATGAAGATCACGGTGTCAAGCCGGTGACGATGGAGATCATGATGATGCTTTGGAGATGGAGATCAAAAGGACAAGATGATGATGGCCATATCATGTCACATATTTTGATTGCATCTGTTGTTTATCTTATTATGCTTCTTTTTTTGCTTAGTACGGCGGTAGCATTATAAAATGATCCCTTACAAAATTTCAAGGTACAAGTGTTCTCCCTGAGTATGCACCATTGTGAAAGTTCGTCGTGCTGAGACACCACGTGATGATCGGGTGTGATAAGCTCGACGTTCAAATACAACGGGTGTAAGACAGTTTTGCACATGCAGAATACTCGGGTTAAACTTGACGAGCCTATCATGTACAGACATGGCCTCGGAACACTGGAGACCAAACGGTCGAGCGTGAATCATATAGTAGATATGATCAACATAAAATGTTCACCATTGAAAACTACTCCATCTCACGTGATGATCGGACATGGTTTAGTTGATTTGGATCACGTAATCATTTAGATGACTAGAGGGATGTCTATCTAAGTGGGAGTTCTTTAATAATATGATTAATTGAACTTTAATTTATCATGAACTTAGTCCTGATAGTATTTGCAAATTATGTTGTAGATCGATAGCTCACGTTATAGCTCCCCTATGTTTTTGATATGTTCCTAGAGAAAACGAAGTTCAAAGATGTTAGTAGCAATGATGCGGACTAGGTCCATGATCTGAGGATTATCCTCATTGCTGCATAGAAGTATTATGTCCTTGATGCACCGCTAGGTGACAAACCTATTGCAAGAGCAGATGCAGACGTTATGATTTGACAATCTCGGTATGATGACTACTTGATAGTTTAGTGCGCCATGCTTTACGGCTTATAACGGGGACGTCAAAAGTGTTTTGAACACCATGGAGCATATGAGATGTTCCAAAAATTGAAAATAGTATTTCAGACTCATGCCCTTGTCAAGAGGTATGAGACCTCTGATAAGTACTTTGCCTACAAGACGGAGGAGAATAGCTCAACCAATGAGCATGTGCTCAGAATGTGTGAGTACTACAATTGCTTGAATAAAGTGGGAGTTAATCTTCCAGATAAAATAGTGATTGACAGAGTTCTCTAGTCACTATCACCAAGTTACTAGAACTTCTTGATGAACTATAATATGCAAGGGATGACGAAAACGATTCCCGAGCTCTTCGTGATGCTGAAATCAATGAAGGTAGTAATCAAGAAAGAGCATCAATTATTGATGGTTAATAAGACCACTAGTTTCAAGAAAATGGCAAGGGAAAGAAAGGGAACTTCAAGAAGAATGGCAAGCAAGTTTTCACTCCCATGAAGAAGCGCAAAGCTGCATCGAAGCCTGAAACTGAGTGCTTCTAACTGCAAAGGAAATGGTCACTGGAAGCGGAAGTTCCTTGAATATTTGGCCGATAAGAAGGATGGCAAAGTGAACAAAGGTATATTTGATATACATGTTATTGATGTGTATCTTACTAGTATTCATAGTAGCCCCTGGGTATTTGATACTAGTTCAGTAGCTAAGATTAGTAACCCGAAACAGGAGTTGCAGAATAAACAAAGACTAGTTGAGGGTGAGGTGATGATGTGTGTTGGAAGTAGTTTCAAAATCGATATGATCATCATCGCACACTCCCTATACTTTCGGGGTTAGTGTTAAACTAAATAAATGTTATTTGGAGTTTGCGTTGAGCATGAACAAGATTAGATCGTGTTTATTGCAAAACGGTTATTCATTTATGTGAGAGAATAATTGTTATTCTGTTTACGTGAATAAAACCTTCTATGGTCATACACCCAAGGTAAATGGTTTATTGAATCTCGATCGTAGTAGTACACATATTCATAATATTGAAGCCAAAATATGCAAAGTTGATAATGATAGTGCAACTTATTTGTGGCACTTCCGTTTAGGTCATATTGGTGTAAAGCGCATGAAGGAACTCCATGCTGATGGACTTTTGGAATCACTTGATTATGAATGTTTTGATGCTTGCGAACCATGCCTCATGGGCAAGATGACTAAAAATCCATTCTCCGGAACAATGGAGCGAGCAAATGACTTATTGGAAATAATACATACTAATGTATGTGGACCAATGAGTGTTGATGCCCACGGCGAGTATCGTTATTTTCTCACCTTCACTGATGATTTGAGCAGATATGGGTATATCTACTTGATGAAGCACAAGTCTGAAACATTTGAAAAGTTCAAAGAATTTTAGAGTGAAGTAGAGAATCATCATCAAGAAAATAAAGTTTCTATGATCTGATCGCAGAGCCGAATATTTGAGTTATGAGTCTGGTCTTCATTTGAAACAATGTCGATTAATTTCACAGCTCACGCCACCTGGAACACCACAGCGTAATGGTGTGTCTGAACGCCGTAACCGTGCTTTATTAGATATGGTGCAATCTATGATGTCTCTTACCGTCTTGCCACTATTGTTTTGGGGTTATGCATTAGAGACAACTACATTCATGTTAAATTGGGAACCATCTAAATCCGGTGAGATGACGCCTTATGAACTGTGGTTTGGCAAGAAACCAAGGTTGTCGTTTCTTTAAGTTTGGGGCTGCGATGCTTATGTGAAAAAGGTTCATCCTGATAAGCTCAAACCCAAGTCGGAGAAATGTGTCTTCATAGGATACCCGAAGGAAACAGTTGGGTACACCTTCTATCACAAATCTGAAGGCAATATATTCGTTCCTAAGAATGGATCCTTTTTAGAGAAGGAGTTTCTCTTGAAAGAAGTGAGTGGGAGGAAAGTAGAACTTGATGAGGTAATTGTACCTTGTCTAGAATTGGAATGTAGTACATCACAGAAACTAGTTCCAGTTATTCCTACACCAATCAGCGAGGAAGCTAATTATGATGATCGTGAAACTTCAAATCAAGTTACTACTGAACCTCGTAGGTCAACCAGAGTACGTTCTGCGCCAGAGTGGTACGGTAACCCAGTTCTGGAAGTCATGTAACTAGACCATGATGAACCTACGAACTATGAGGAAGCAATGATGAGCCCAGATTCTGCAAAATGGCATGAGGTCATGAAATCTGAGATGGGATCCATGTATGAGAACAAAGTATGGACTTTGGTTTAGTTGCCCGATGATCGGCAAGCCATTGAAAATAAATGGATCTTTAAGAGGAAGACTGATGCCGATGGTAATGTTACTGTCTACAAAGCTCGACTTGTTGCAAAAGGTTTTCGACAAGTTCAAGGAGTTGACTACGATGAGACTTTCTCACCCGTAGCGATGCTTAAGTCTGTCCGAAACATGTTAGCAATTGCTGCATTTTATGATTATGAAATCTGGAAAATGGGTGTCAAAACAACATTCCTTAATGGATACCTCAAAGAGGAGTTGTATATGACGCAACCAGAAGGTTTTGTCGATCCTAAAGATGCTAACAAAGTGTGCAATCTCCAGCGATCCATCTATGGACTTGTGCAAGCATCTCGGAGTTAGAATGTACGCTTTGATGAAGTGATCAAAGCATATGGTTTTATACAGACTTGCGGTGAAGCCTATATTCACAAGAACGTGAGTGGGAGCGCTGCAGCCTTTCTGATAAGTATATGTGAATGACATATTGTTGATCGGAAATGATGTAGAATGTTCTGGAAAGCATGAAGGATTGTTTAAAAGAGTTTTTCAATAAAAGACCTCGATGAAGCTGCTTACATACTGGGCACCAAGATCTATAGAGATAGATTAAGACGCTTGATAAAATTTTCAATGAGTACATACCTTAATAAGATTTTGAAGAAGTTCAAAATGGATCAGTCAAAGAAGGAGTTCTTGCCTGAGTTGTAAGGTATGAAGTTGAGTAGGACTCTGTGACGCCCCAAGACCGACGCTCCAGAAGACTTCCAGCTATTCCGGGTTTCGCGTGTGTTTTGTATTTGTGCTTGCTCTATTTATTTTTGCATTGGATCATATGATCATGCCATCATGTCAAATATTTTGCATCTCAACTAAATAAATTGTGTGGATCTTCTATCCATTTAAATCGAGGGAAGGATGAGTTCTCTTTAAAACATATCCTCCCAATATTTTAGGGAGCTATTATAAAATATTCCATTGTTTTGGAATCACCGAAACACACTTGCAAATATTCCCCACGCATATTTCACTCCAAGTTTTGACTCTCAAACCGTGCCAATATTTATTTATCTCTTTTATCGAGGCTCCAACAAAATTCTTGACATTTTTTGGACCTCCCAAATACCCACTTCTTTCTCACACTCGTTGAATTAAATTCATATGACTTTGAATTCAACTTCACACCCGTGCCGACTTATATATTTTTCTTGGATCATGCTCATTTTTACGAGTCCGGGAAAAATAACCCCTTGTCCAAACACTATCCCTAGCACCTCCTTTATTCTCCTTTATTCTTCTTTGTTTTCTATTTTTTGGAAGATCTATAAGATGCAAGAGAGAGAGGGGAGCACTAGGCTCAGCCGCAGCTAGCCAGGCCGGCCCAACCCCAACTCCTTGAGGCCCAACTCACCTCCACCCTAACCCTAGCCTCGCTCGACCCCGCAGCCCGATCCCCTCACTCCTCTCGTCCTCCCACTCCGCCGCACGCACGAGCCCTCGCTCAATCCCTCTTCTCCTCTGCCCACCCGCGACTCCTCCCCGTTGCCTCGCACGCCCCGCCCTCTGCCCCTTCCGCGGTCGCCCCGCAGGCCCTGCCAGGCCGCTGCCCCGAGCCGGTGCTACGCCGCCTCCCTGTGCTCCGACCTCACCGCCACAGCGCCATGGCCGCCCGCCGCCGTCACGAGGCTCCCCACCGGCCGCCTCTTCCTCCGCGCCGGCGAGCACGAGCCGCCGCCCCTCCGCGTCGTCCCCGTGCACCTGCAGCCACGATGCCCTGGCCGCCCCAAGCCCCGTCGAGCGCCGGCGACCTCGGCCTCTGGCCCGTTTGCTGCTGGCCCCACTTCTTCTTCTCGTCCTCGACACCACCTTCGCCATGGCTGATAGCCTTCCATGCGACGTCGGGAGCTCCTCCCACCGTTGCCCCGTGCGCTGCACCCGGCCGTGCTTCAAGCTTCTGTTGCCCTGCCTTTGTTGATGCTCTGTCCGCTAGGACCCCATCTCAAGGCCAGGAACGCCCTGCCGGCTGCGCACCACGGCTCCTGTTGCTCCAAGTTCCTCTCCAACCCGTTGCAAAAACAAGACCGACAAGTCCAACCAGCACCGCTGCCCCAAGGGCCCTGAGTATGACTACACGGCGAAATGTCAAGTACCTCTATCGCCGTCTCCGGAATCGCCAAGACGCCAAGTACCTCGACAACCAATGCCGAACAACTACCATCGACCCGTGGATGCGACAAGTACCTCTACCGACGACCCCGAACATCTACAAAAAGTGTACCTCTACCGTCGCCGAAGACCCATGTACAACTACCATCAAGTGAATGACTACCGTCGACGTGTACGACTATGAAACGTGAACGACTACTTCGACGATGAACCGCGAGTACCACTACTTCCCTCGACGTCTCGAACCGCCCCAAAATGCATGCTTCGAAGGTATACCGTTAAAACGATGCCCATGAATGAATGTGGTTGTATGATATGCATCCCTTGTTTGCGCCCTGTTCGTTGTGCCCCTCTTTTGCCGTCGAACCGTGGGAACCGGGTAACCGGGAGCACCCCACCGTCTTTGCATGACAAGCTCACGCTCCCGTCGTCCTTCTTTTGCACCGGTCTCTCAACGAGCTACCGGAACCGAAATGTTGTCGTGACATCATTTTCGGTTATCGCCGCCGTGGCCCCTTTTCCTTCCACCATGGTGACAAATGCTCCATATCTTATAACATGCCAAGTTTTCATAAAAATTACATAAAACTGCATTTGTCATCCGCATCATGATAACAATCTTTAAATGCTTAAAATTGTTGTGTTCTCTAATAATTGCTAAAAATGACATGGGGTTTTCCGGAATTGTTGTTGTTATTTCCGGCCTCATTTAAAATGCCTAAATAGATAGTTTACTTATGCCTAACCTCTTGCCATGTTTATAGAAACATTTAAACTTGTTGGGTTCATAACGAGATCAAACTAAATAATCTAACGTGGTGTTTTGTCAATATGCAACTCGTTGCATATTGAGCTCCACTTAATTTGTAGTGTTGTTCGAGAACTTTGCCATGCCATGCATATTTAAACCGGACATGCATCATACTTGGTTGTGCATCATATGCCATGTTTATGCTTGTGTGTTTACCATGTTGTTTGCTTCTTTCCGGTATGCTTCTCTCGTTAGCTGCGGTTTCGTTCCGGAGTTGTTAGGAGTTGTTCGACTACTTCATGGACTCGTTCTCCTTCCTCGCGGGATCCCAGGCAAGATGATTGGTCCCCGATATCACCTCTATCTTTGCTTTGCTAGTTTTCTCGCTCTATTGCTATGCCTCGATGCCTATTCCTATCTTTGCAGCCTCCTATTGTTGCCATGAATCACTCTAACCGCCTTCCTAGCAAACCGTTGATTGTCTAAGTACGCTTTTGCTCAGCCCCTCTTATAACATTGTTAGTTGCAGGTGAAGTTTGAAGATTGCTCCAAGCTTTGGACTTGTTTATTGGGATAACACAATATATATCTTAATTAATTTAATGCACATATATATTGGCAATGGGTGGAAGGCTTGGCCTTCTGCTTGGTGTTTTGTTCCACTCATGCCACCTTAGGACCCGATAAACTGGTGTTATTTTCCTTGATTTTGCGTGCCTAACACGGTTGGGGTTTATGGGCCCCCCTTGATAATTTGCACTGCTTAAAGCTTTTCCAGCAAGGCCCAACTTTGGTTTTAACATTTGCCTAACAACTTAAAAACTTGCATAGGGAGTAATTAACCCGAGGACTTAATTTTACAACCCGGGCCAGTGCTCCTCATGAGTGTTGGTCCAAACTGGGGGTTCTGTGGGGCCGCCTTGGGGAAACCCGAGGTATCTGGTATTATCTGTAGAATCACCCATCCGGTCGTGGCCTAAGACAAGATACATGCGGCTACTATCAGGGTGTCAGCACGCCAGGAGGTCTTGCTGGATTAGTTTTACCTTTGTCGAAATATCTTGAGCACGGGATTCCGAGAATACTCGGGTCTTCCCAATTTGGAGTTGTGACTCCGCAGATCGTTAGCTTGTGATGGGCTAAGTTGGGACACCCCTGCAGGGTTTTGAACTTTCGAAAGTCGTGCCCGCGGTTATGTGGCAGATGGGAATTTGTTAATATCCGGTTGTAGATAACTTGACACCATATCCTTAAGAATACATTACATGTGTGAGTAACCATGATGGTCTCTTTCCGAAGGGCTTCGGGAAGTGAACACAGTGGGGTTATGTATGAACGTGAGTAGCTAGGATCACTTCTTGATCAACTTGGCGATCGTTGGCACATATCCTCATCTCGCTCTGAATTCGTAAGCTAGTTGCTTAGTGCTTGCTGCAGCCACTTTATTACCTCTCCACACCTAAAGGCTTTGATAGTTTTGATACCCGGGAATGGGATTGATGAGTCCTTGTGACTCACAGATTACAACACACACCATATGCAGGTATCGCTGAGTACGATGCAGGAGATGGATCAGAACTTCACTGGGAGTTCGATGAAGAGCGTGGTCGTTACTATGTTTCGTATCCCGACGATCAGTAGTGGTTCCTACTAGGGTGATCCGGACTTGTGTGGTGGTATCTTTTCTCGTTTGGATTTCGTCCGTAGTCGGACCCTGTGTTTTGGATGAATGTATGTTATTGTAATCATTGTGTGACGTGGCGAATGTAAGCCAACTAATTTACTCTTTCATCCCTGTACTTTACATGAGTTGTGCAAAGATACCACGCTTGTGATCATTCCAGAATGCGCTTATGTCTTTAAGTTGTGCCTCGACATGTAGGAGATATAGTCGCATCCTGGGCATTACAAGTTGGTATTCAGAGCCTTCTCCGACCTAGGAGCCCACTGATTGATCGAACCGCTGACGGTTGAGTCTAGGCACACACGCAAAATGTTTTCAGTCCTATATATAAATCGTAGAGTAGGATTTCTTTTTACTCCTCATCCCCTTCATCGCTCTGGTAAGGACTCCTGGTGTTGTTCTATCTCCTCTACTCGCAAAATTTCACCCAAAAAAATTTTAGGATCACGCGGGTATTGTTTGAACTGTTTCGATATCTTTGTGACGAGAACATTGTTCTCGGTGCCTCCTGTCATTTAGGGGTTGTGGCAATGTCCCGGGGAGTTGAGCTCCGAGTTGTTGTCGTGATAAATGTATCGTAGCGGTTCTAGAATACCAGAGGCGGCCGACATCGAAAACTCTTCTATGCGGTTAGTGGTGAGATAACCCCGACGTCACCCAGTACTGGCGGGATAGTTCGGGAGTATTGCCACAGCTTGTATAGCGGATGCGTTTCGAAGGTCCGAGGTAAACGGTTTCCGAAGGTGCCTGGTTATGTGTTTATGGATGGATACAGCTGGATGTAGGTTTAGAGTTGAGTGCGCGGTGCTTCCCCTGTATCCCCAACACCAGATCGCATAACCGAAAAGCTTCGGGAATTAATAGGTGCGTTTCAAGTAGCTCGTAGGTAATCTTCCAACGGGTGCATGGTATGAGGTTTGGGGTTCAATGTCAGGCCCAAGATGCGATTCTATCCCGATCACATGACACTTACGTGATTGGGGCACAACCGCATTTCGGGCGCTTAGCAAGATGGATATCATTACATCGTACCATTACATACATACATGGGGGATACAACAATACATACAAGTCACATGAATACAACAACATCAATACAAAGCATCCGACTACGGATGCAAACATGAAAAGCACAATGACATCCATCTGCTATCCCAGGCTGCCGACCAGGAACCTAACCCAAGACTGAAGAAGAAGAAGAAGAAGAAGAAAGAACTCCAACAAAACGATCATCGCTCTCACGTCAAGACAGCGGAAACCTGCACCTGCAACTGTAGTTGTAGTATCTGTGAGCCACGAAGACTCAGCAATCCCATAACCATGGGTAACAAGACTAGCAAAGCTTAATAGGTAGGAAGAGGTAAAGTGGTGAGGTTGCAGCAGCGGCTAAGCAAAAGTATGGTGGCTAACTTACGAGTACAAGAATAAGATGAGCATCTACGCCAATGGTCCTAAACTAGTAGTGATCGCTAAAGATCCTGAACTACCTACGAGTCAAACAAAACCCCACCGTGTTCTCATCTCAAAGTGAAAAGAGACGGTCACGGTTACTCACGCAGTTGTGTGTTTTATCTCGGATCCTCTATCAAGTTTTCTACAACCCGACATTAACAAATTCCAATCTGCAACATAACCGCGGGCACGGCTTTCGAAAGATCATAACCCTGCAGGGGTGTCCCAACTTGGCCCATCACAAGCTCTCACGATCAGTTGAAGTAATAATAATTATTACCCCTTATCTTAGGGAAATCCGATCAGGCTCGGCATCCCGGTGCACAAGACATTTCGACAATGGTAAAACAAGTCCAGCAAGACCTCCCGGTGTGTTGACACCCTGATAGTAGCCGCGCATATCTCGTCTCAGGCCACGACCGGATGGGTGATGCTACAGGTAAAACCAGCCCTCGAGTTTCCTCGAGGTGGCCCCGCAGGCTCCCCGTTTGGGACCAACGCCATCAGCACTGGCCCCCCTGCTATGTAGAAGAATCCACGGGTAGCGCTAACTCCCTATGCAATTTAATTAATTAATTAAGTTGTTATTATGAGCAAATTAAAACCAATGTTGGGCCTTGCTGGAGGAGTTTTATTCAAAGACGAAGTGTCAAGGGGTCCCCATATACCCAACCGTGTAAGGAACGCAAAATCAAGGAACATAATGCCGGTTTATCAGCGCCTAATGTGGCATGAGTGGAACAAAACACCGAGCAAAAGGCCAAGCCTTCCACCCATGCCCAGTATATAGGTGTGTTAATAATAATAATAGATATTGTGATATTCCCAAAGCATCAAGTTCCAACATGGAACAAACTTCATCTTCACCTGTAACTAACAACGCTATAAGAGGGGCTGAGCAAGCGGGTAACATAGCCAAACAATGGTTTGCTAGGAAGGTGTCAAAGGTTAGAGGTTTCATGGCAACAAGGAGAGGGGCTGACAATAAAGATGGGTAGCGCGACATGTAACGATAGCATCGAGACACTAAGCAATGGCAATGATAGTAAAGGTATCCAAGGGTATGGTCATCTTGCCTGAGATCCCGCAAGGAAGAAGAATGAATCCGTGAAGAAGAAGAAGAAGAAGCCTTGAAGACGGACCACGAGTAGACGAACAAATCCTCACGATCGCAACGGAACAAGCACTAACGAGAAGAAGCAAGCAATACGGTAAACACACAACACAAGAACATGACAATATGCTCAACCAAGTATGATGCAAGACAAGTCCATATATGATGCAAAACATGGCAAGGTACGAAGCACAGAAATACAACACAAGAACATGTCAATATGCTCAAGCAAGTATGATGCAAGACAAGTCTATGTATGATGCAATACAAGTCTATATATGATACAGTACATGGCATGGTAGGAAGCACTCAAAAACAACATCACCAACAAGTTTAAATGAGGCCGGAAACTACACATATCAAATCCGGTAAGCACTCATATGCATAGTTTGAAATTAGTCCAGATCAGGACAAACCTTAAGTTAAAGTTGTTAAAAATCAAATTAACATGCACCATGATGATCTACATGAAATTCTAGTCAAGTTTCATATAAAGTTTGTTTAATTCGGAGCTACGGCCTAGAAGATATGAGCAAAACAAGACAAGCAAGGCAACGGAGCAAGATGGACCCAAACATGAATCAAACACACTCCAAACATGAAAACAACACGTTATTATGATTCTACATGCAAAACCACACAAGTTTCATATAGGGCACACTCAAAACGGAGCAACGAGCTAAAACATACACATGAAACAAGATATAACAACAAGCTGACGTTCACAGACACATAGCAACTTCGGAGCAATGTAAAAATAAGCTAAATCACCCAAACTTGTTAACATGAAGCATGGATATGAAGTAGACATGATGCTTAACAAGTATTAACTTAGAACACACCCAAAAGCTTGCTGGAACACATTTAAACAAGCATGGCAAGTTGCAATAAAATTATCCAGACTTAGCCAAAATCTGGGAAGGCAAAAACATCATCATGATGCTGCCTTCGGAGGCACAAAACAACATGCATATCAACTCCATTAAGAACATAAAGAGCATGAACATGTACTAGAAATATTCTGCAGAAAACAACTCCATTGGAGCATCTCCATGGGAGGCATGGATCAATAGCAACAAGCTTCACCAAATTGAATAAACTGATAAAATCCTGACAGGGATAATTTATAGCAACTTGAGAGCAAGAAATAAATAAGCTACAGCAGGTCATATGAGCAAGTAAGGGCATGAATGGATAGACAATAACATGGACAACAAGGCATGATCATTGGCCACTCCAAAACAAGCATGGATTTGAGTAGGGCATCAAGCAAACATAGCATCAGGATATGACAGATTCCAGACTTAGTAGAAATTTCACTAAGTATAAAACAACAATAACAATATGGCATGTTTACAAGCATGTTTAAGTCAACACAAGGCATGTCATGTAAAGAGGTTTGCACCACAGCAAAGACCATATTATTGTGCTTCTAAAACAACTAAACATGTGGCATGAGGGCAAACACATCAATAGCAAAGAGCAATTGAAATCATCATCTCATAACAAATTTCAGAACTTAACAGCCAAATGCACTTTTGCAACAGAGATTAACATGGCAATATGAACTCAAACAAGCATGCTACAGCAACCATCATGTAGTACACTTCACAATGAACATTTTGACATATCATTTGCTTCATTTGGATAAACATGCACCAAGATATCACATCACAAACATGGCATGAAAATAACAAGTAGCAGCAGTTTATATCAAGTAGCACTCTTGCAACAGAGATTAGGACCTCTAGATGAAGTCAAACAAGCATGGCACAATGGAACAAAGTGTAGAGCATATCACCACGGTCATTTTGACATATCATACAATCAATTTGGATAAGCACACACAAAGTTACAGGCATGTAAAGATGCAACATTATAACAGTTTTCTGGGGGACTTAGAAGAAAAAGACCTCCGGAGGGCCGGACACGTTCGTGTCAGATCGGACACGTCCGGGGCTGAGGTTCCACATGGCAGAGAGAAGGGGGCGTACATGTCCGTCGCCACCCGGACATGTCCGTCGGTGGCGGCGGCCGGGCCCGCCTGGCAGCGGCTCGAGGAGTCAGCGCGGAGGGGGATCTGGCGATGGATCGGGTCCGGGCGATGGAGGAGCTCGGAGGCCGGCCGATCCGGCGAAGGGAAGCGGCGGCGGTGAGCCTCCGGCGAGGTCGGCAGCTCCAATCGGCCGGGGTCGGCAAGGGCGCGGACGCCGACGAGCACCCACGGCGGGGCCTCGACTCCCTAGGATGACGGCCATGCGAGGCTTCAGCGGGGAACGACGCCGGCGGTGGTCAACCAGGGCGGCGGCGGCCTCAGCGCGGTGGTGGAGAGGCCCGACGGCGGCGGTCCTGCTCGGCGGCGGGGCTGGAGGAGCCAGGAGCGGGAGGCGCAGAGGCTCGGGCGGCCTGGGGCGCGGGCCCGCGGGCGCGGCGGCTGGCCCAGATGTGGCCCGGGGCGGGCTGCCTTCGGGCCCCAAAGGGCTGCGGCGGCTGGGCCTGTGGCTCGCCGCCAAGTGGCGAGGAAGGAGGGGCTCGGCGCGGAATTTGAGGCAGGGGGAGGCTAGAGGTTAGGGGAGAGGTTAGGGGAGTCCATTTTTGGCATGGAGGGGTCTTTATATAGGGAAAGGGGGCTAGGGTTAGTGGAATTGCTCCGTTTCGGAGCCGTTCGATCGCCATCGGACGGTCCGGAGCGGAGGGGGTTTGTAGGTGGGCTAATGGGCTGTGACAAGAGGCCAAGAGCTGATAGGACAGGAGAGAAGGGATACCTGCGGGGGTTTTCGGAGACCGAAAACGTCCGACGATTAAACCGGCGACTAGTGTCGCTATATATATCCGTTGGGCTATCAAACGAGCTCGGAATGCGATGAAATTTGGCAGGCGGCCTGTCTACACTATAATAAGACCACACGCCAAGTTTCAACCCATTCCGAGAACGTTTTTCATCCACTCACAAAATAAATATTCGGAGGTGCCGCGGGCACGTGCAAGTGTGTCTGGGCTCAGAACGGACAACGGAAAGGACGAGGGGACTCGGCGGATGCAAGTTTTGAAAACATGCTGATGCAACACACATGATGACAAGGCAAGATGCAACACGCAAGTATATGACATGGCAACGACGACGAATAACTGGCTGACACCTGGCGCACCGGTCTCGGGGTGTCACAACACTCCCCTACTAACAAGAGATCTTGTCCCGAGATCTTAGGAACGAGACGAAAGAGAAAAGGAAGAACAAAGTTCTTCGAGGACAAAAGAGTGAAACCAAGAATATTGAGAGGTTGAGCCACTCAAAAGGAAATGCAATGGAAAGAATGAAGTTGCAAGGACTTCGTTAAATAAGAGGAACAAGGAAATACAACGATAATCAAGGAGGTTGAAAGGCACGAAACAAGAGCTGAAGGAATAAGACTGAATTCAAAACCACTCCGTTTAATAGAGATAGAAAAGAAATCTCCACGGAGGAATTCGGGCAGCACTCCGGCTGAAAAAGGAATGAATATAACATGAACCTGAGAAGATGGAATAATACTTGATGAGAGAAACAACACAATGCCTTCGGAATAATTGAAAGAACGGAATGAAAAGAATGGAGACGAAGAAGAACAACTTTGAGCGCGAATGACTTTGAAAGAAGGAAGGATTGAACGGAGTCGTTGAAAAATCAACAACAAAAGAATAAACTTGTTGTGGACTTATTTAAACATCTCAAGACTTGAGGTGAATTATGCCACAACCAAAATATTGATGAGCTGAGAAGAGCGAAGAATGCAAAATTCCACTTCAAAAGAATACAGAGAATTATTTGCACTCGAGAGGCAAAAGAATAAGAATGCTTGAGCTGCTCCAGAATTATTAGATGAATATTTGAAGAATGAATTAAATGATGAAGACCCACCACGAAGAACTCTGGTAATGAAAGGATGATGATAAAGAAATGACGAACGAAAGGAATAAGATTAAAGCCTTGCGATGATTTAGATGGAGGTTCCGATGAGATAGCCGAGAAAAAATATGAACTCCGGAAAATAAAAGATGAAAGGACTTGATACTAGAATTTATTCATGAAGAATAAACTCCAAAGGAAGGAATTAAATAAATTTCACAAAGAAGAATAATAATTATGTTATGCTTATCCTCCACCAGTTAATTGATGTGAAGCAATGGATTCACATACTACTTATTCTCATTGAAAAGATTAAAGAGGGATATATCGCGAACTTGCGAAAAACTTCATGAAACACCGGTAGGATTGGAATAAAAAGAAATGAATGGATTGATATGATAACACCGGAAAAGAATTCTTGAGTGAGCCACCGTAAGGAATTAAAGCCGAGTGAAGAAAAGGAACGAACCACCGGGAAGAATCAAAATCGAATGATGAAAGAGAATAAACCACCGTAAGGAATTAAAATTGGACGAAGAAAAGAGAATGAATCGCCGGGAAGAATAAGCACTTGAGGAAATTTAGAATGATGACAACGAAGAGAACATGAACTGATTAAAGAATAATTGAACGAAGCATCAGAAGAATATGGGGACGAACGAAGAGGCATCGATGAAGAATATTTGGAGGACGAAGTTTAAAACTGAGAACGAAGAAATCTTCTGAAATGATGGCCTTCAGAGGAACACGAGGAAAAGGAATTCATAAATACTCCGGAAAATTAAAAGAAGTAAGGTTGAACCAATGATGAAAAGACTTGAAAGCGATCTTGGAGAAGGCACGTGACTGATGGAATCCATACTTACGTCAGAATTAAAAAGATTTGGTAATAGCTCCGGGAAATTAGAAGAGTCAGGTAAGATCCTGGGAAAAGACATGTGGGTTATGAGCCCACCGAAGAGAAAACACCGTTGGAAAAAATATCGAAAAGGAGATCACGCACCGGAACGATTGAGAAACTCGAATGTGGTGACAACCTTGGATTAATTGGAAGACAGACGAATCTCTGAGATTTCTTCGGAACTCCGGAACAATTAAATGGCGAGAGGTGAACGAGTAATTGGAAACATTTGAGCCGATGAAAGAATAAGAACAACACCTAGATATTGGAATTGAATCCACCGGAAAAAAAGGAGAGGTGAAGAATATCAAACGAGAGGAGAATTCTTCGGAGAAGAAAATAGAAGAATGATGACGAGCTAGACAAGAATTTGCCGGTTGAAATAACTGAGGAAAAATGCAGAGGATTCAACCGAGTAGGATGGATACTCGATTACGGACTCCGGCTCCGAGAAGAAAAAGGGTGGGCGGGTGGGGAAAAAAGACCACATCGGACGGGGAAACACCGTCGGATGGAAAGAACTAAGGATGAACTTGCAAAGAAGAAGAGGGTTGAATCCACTTGACGAGAGATGCACCAGATGACAGAACTAACAACGCAACAACAAAAACTAACCACGTGATCCTAAAAAATTGAAGGGGAAAAGGAGTAATTCAAAATACCTACGTCAAGATTCCTCACCAGAGAGAAGAAGGGGCAGGGGAGTAAAAGGAAATCCAACTCTCCGATATAACTAGACTCCAAAAAAAAATTCTGCTAGACTCAACAATGGCCAAGCTACAATCAATCAAGGGGGCTCCTATGGTTGGTCGAGGCTCTAATACCAACTAGTCAGGCCCAAGATGCGATTCTATCCCCATCACGTGACACTTACGTGATTGGGGCACAACCGCATTTCGGGCGCTTAGCAAGATGGATATCATTACATCGTACCATTACATACATACATGGGGGATACAACAATACATACAAGTCACATGAATACAACAACATCAATACAAAGCATCTGACTACGGATGCAAACATGAAAATCACAATGACATCCATCTGCTATCCCAGACTGCCGACCCGGAACCTAACCCAAGACTGAAGAAGAAGAAGAAGAAGAAAGAACTCCAACACAACGATCATCGCTCTCACGTCAAGACAGCGGAAACCTACACCTGCAACTGTTGTTGTAGTATCTGTGAGCCACGAGGACCCAGCAATCCCATAACCATGGGTAACAAGACTAGCAAAGCTTAATAGGTAGGAAGAGGTAAAGTGGTGAGGTTGCAGCAGCGGCTAAGCAAAAGTATGGTGGCTAACTTACGAGTTCAAGAATAAGATGAGCATCTACGCAAACGGTCGCAAACTAGTAGTGATCGCTAAAGATCCTGAACTACCTACAAATTAAACATAACCCCACCGTGTTCTCCTCTCAAAGTGAAAAGAGACGGTCACGGTTACTCACGCAGTTGTGTGTTTTATCTCGGATCCTCTGTCAAGTTTTCAACAACCGGACATTAACAAATTCCAATCTGCCACATAACCGCGGGCACGGCTTTCGAAAGATCATAACCCTGCAGGGGTGTCCCAACTTAGCCCATCACAAGCTCTCACGATCAGCTGAAGTACTAATAATTATTACCCCTTATCTTAGGGAAATCCGATCAGGCTTGGCATCCTGGTGCACAAGACATTTCGACAATGGTAAAACAAGTCCAGCAAGAACTCCCGGTGTGTCGACACCCTGATAGTAGCCGCGCGTATCTCGTCTCAGGCCACGACCGGATGGGTGATGCTACAGGTAAAACCAGCCCTCGAGTTTCCTCGAGGTAGCCCCGCAGGCTCCCCGTTTGGGACCAACACCATCAGCACTGGCCCCCCTGCTATGTAGAAGAATCCACGGGTAGCGCTAACTCCCTATGCAATTTAATTAATTAATTAAGTTGTTATTATGAGCAAATTAAAACCAATGTTGGGCCTTGCTGGAGGAGTTTTATTCGAAGACGAAGTGTCAAGGGGTCCCCATATACCCAACCGTGTAGGGAACGCAAAATCAAGGAACATAATGCCGGTTTATCGGCCCTAAGGTGGCATGAGTGGAACAAAACACCGAGCAAAAGGCCAAGCCTTCCACCCATGCCCAGTATATAGGTGTTATAATAATAATAATAGATATTGTGATATTTCCAAAGCATCAAGTTCCAACATGGAACAAACTTCATCTTCACCTGCAACTAACAACGCTATAAGAGGGGCTGAGCAAGCGGGTAACATAACCAAACAATGGTATGCTAGGAAGGTGTCAAAGGTTAGAGGTTTCATGGCAACAAGGAGAGGGGCTGACAAAAAAGATGGGTAGCGCGACATGTAACGATAGCATCGAGACACTAAGCAATGGCAATGATAGTAAAGGTATCCAAGGGTATGGTCATCTTGCCTGAGATCCCGCAAGGAAGAAGAATGAATCCGTGAAGAAGACGAAGAAGAAGCCTTGAAGACGGACCACGAGTAGACGAACGAATCCTCACGATCGCAACGGAACAAGCACTAACGAGAAGAAGCAAGCAATACGGTAAAGACAAAACACAAGAACATGACAATATGCTCAACCAAGTATGATGCAAGACAAGTCCATATATGATGCAAAACGTGGCAAGCTAGGAAGCACAAAAAAACAACACAAGAACATGACAATATGCTCAAGCAAGTATGATGCAAGACAAGTCTATGTATGATGCAATACAAGTCTATATATGATGCAGTACATGGCAAGGTAGGAAGCACTCAAAAACAACATCACCCAACAAGTTTAAATGAGGCCGGAAACTACACATATCAAATCCGGTAAGCCCTCATATGCATAGTTTGAAATTAGTCCAGATCTGAACAAACCTTAAGTTAAAGTTGTTAAACAGAAAATTAACATGCACCATGATGATCTACACGAAATTCTAGTCAAGTTTCATATAAAGTTTGTTTAATTCAGAGCTATGGCCTAGAAGATATGAGCAAAACAAGACAAGCAAGGCAACGGAGCAAGATGCACCCAAACATGAAGCAAACACACTCCAAACATGAAAACAACATGATATTATGATGCTACATGCAAAACCACACAAGTTTCATATAGGGCACACTCAAAACGGAGCAACGGGATAAAAGATACACATGAAACAAAGTATAACAACAAGCTAACGTTAACAGCCACATAGCAACTTCGGAGCAATGTAAAAATAAGCTAAATCACCCAAACATGTTAACATGAAGCATGGATCTGAAGTAGACATGATGCTTAACAAGTAGGAACTTAGAACACACCCAAAAGCTTGCTGGAACACATTTAAACAAGCATGACAATTTGCAATAAAATTATCCAGACTTAGGCAAAATCTGGGAAGGCAAAAACATCATCACGTTGCTGCCTTCGGAGGCACAAAACAACATGCATATCAACTCCATTAAGAACATAAAGAACATGGACATGTAGTAGACATATTCTGCAGCAAACAACTTCATTGGAGCATCTCCATGGGAGGCATGGATCAATAGCAACAAGCTTCACCAAATTGAATAAACTGATAAAATCCTGACAGGTATAATTTATAGCAACTTGAGAGCAAGAAATAAATAAGCTACAGCAGGTCATATGAGCAAGTAAGGGCATGAATGGATAGACAATAACATGGACAACAAGGCATAATCATTGGCCACTCCAAAACAAGCATGGATTTGAGTAGGGCATCAATCAAACATAGCATCAGGATATGACAGATTCCAGACTTAGTAGAAATTTCACTAAGTATAAAACAGCAATAACAACATGGCATGTTTACAAGCATGTTTAAGTCAACACAAGGCATGTCATGTAAGGAGGTTTGCACCACAGCAAAGACCATATTATTGTGCTTCTAAAACAACTAAACATGTGGCATGAGGGCAAACACATCAATAGCAAAGAGCAATTGAAATCATCATCTCATAACAAATTTTAGAACTTAGCAGCCAAATGCACTTTTGCAATAGAGATTAACATGGCAATATGAACTCAAACAAGCATGCTACGGCAACCATCATGTAGTACACTTCACAATGAACATTTTGACATATCATTTGCTTCATTTGGATAAACATGCACCAAGATATCACATCACAAACATGGCATGAAAATAACAAGTAGCAGCAGTTTATATCAAGTAGCACTCTTGCAACAGAGATTAGGACCTCTAGATGAAGTCAAACAAGCATGGCACAATGGAACAAAGTGTAGAGCATATCACCATGGTCATTTTGACATATCATACACTCAATTTGGATAAGCACACACAAAGTTACAGGCATGTAAAGATGCAATATTATAACAGTTTTCTGGGGGACTTAGAAGAAAAAGAACTTCGGAGGGGCGGACACGTCCGTGTCAGATCGGACACGTCCCGGGCTGAGGGTCCACATGGCAGAGAGAAGGGGGCCGACATGTCCGTCGCCACCCGGACATGTCCGTCGGCGGCGGCGGCCGAGCCCGCCTGGCAGCGGCTCGAGGAGTCAACACGGAGGGGGATCTGGCGATGGATCGGGTCCGGGCGATGGAGGAGCTCGGAGGCCGGCCGATCCGGCGAAGGGAAGCGGCGGCGGCGAGCCTCCGGTGAGGTCGGCAGCTCCGGCCGGCTGGGGTCGGCAAGGGCGCGGACGCCGACGAGCACCCACGGCGGGGCCTCGACTCCCTGGGACGACAGCCATGCGGGGCTTCAGCGGGGAACGACGCCGGCGGCGGTCAACCAGGGCGGCGGCGGCCTCAGCGCGGTGGTGGAGAGGCCCGACGGCGGCGGTCCTGCTCGGCGACGGGGCTGGAGGAGCCAGGAGCGGGAGGCGCAGAGGCTCGGGCGGCCTGGGGCACGGGCCCGCGGGCGCGGCGGCTGGCCCAGATGCGGCCCGGGGCGGGCTGCCTTCGGGCCCCGAAGGGCTGCGGTGGCTGGGGAGCCAGCCAGGGCGACGTGGCAAGCGCCAGTTGGGCGCGGGCGACGGCTCAGGTGGCGGCTGGGCCTGTGGCTCGCCGCCAAGGGGCGAGGGAGGAGGGGCTCGGCGTGGAATTTGAAGCAGGGGGAGGCTAGAGGTTAGGGGAGAGGTTAGGGGAGTCCATTTTTGGCATGGAGGGGTCTTTATATAGGGAAAGGGGGCTAGGGTTAGTGGAATTGCTCCATTTCGGAGCCGTTCGATCGCCATCGGACGGTCCGGAGCGGAGGGGGTTTGTAGGTGGGCTAATGGGCTGTGCCAAGAGGCCAAGAGCTGATAGGAGAGGAGAGAAGGGAGACCCGCGGGGGTTTTCAGAGACCGAAAACGTCCGACGATTAAACCGGCGACTAGTGCCGCTATATATATCCATTGGGCTATCAAACGAGCTCCGAATGCGATGAAATTTGGTAGGCGGTCTGTCTACACTATAATAAGACCACACGCCAAGTTCCAACCCATTCCGAGAACGTTTTTCGGCCACTCACAAAATAAATATTCGGAGGTGCCGCGGGCACGTGCAAGTGTGTCTGGGCTCAGAACGGACAACGGAAAGGACGAGGGTGAAGGAAATATGCCCTAGAGGCAATAATAAAGATGTTATTTGTATTTCCTTATATCATGATAAATGTCTTTTATTCATGCTAGAATTGTATTAACCGGAAACTTAGTACATGTGTGGATACATAGACAAAACAGTATGTCCCTAGTATGCCTCTACTAGACTAGCTCATTGATCAAAGATGGTTATGTTTCCTAGCCATAGACATGAGTTATCATTTGATCAACGGGATCACATCATTTGGAGAATGATGTGATGGACAAGACCCATCCGTTAGCATAGCACTATGATCGTTTAGTTTTACTGCTATTGCTTTCTTCATGACTTATACATGTTCCTATGACTATGAGATTATGCAACTCCCGAATACCGTAGGAACACCTTGTGTGCTATCAAATGTCACAACATAACTGGGTGATCATAAAGATGCTCTACAGGTGTCTCCGAAAGTATTCGTGGTGTTGGCATAGATCAAGATTAGGATTTGTCACTCTGGGCCCTGTCGGTAACACACATCACAATAAGCCTTGCAAGCAAAAGACTAATGAGTTAGTCACGAGATGATGTGTTACAGAACGAGTAAAGAGACTTGCCGGTAACGAGATTGAACTAGGTATAGAGATACCGACGATCGAATCTCGGGCAAGTAACATACCGATGACAAAAGGAACAACGTATGTTGTTATGCGGTTTTGACCGATAAAAGATCTTCGTAGAATATGTAGGAGCCAATATGAACATCCAGGTTCCGCTATTGGTTATTGACCGGAGATGAGTCTCGGTCATGTCTACATAGTTCTCGAACCCGTAGGGTCCGCACGCTTAACGTTTGATGACGATCGGTATTATGAGTTTATGAGTTTTGATGTACCGAAGGTAGTTCGGAGTCCCGGATGAGATCACGGACATGACGAGGAGTCTCGGAATGTCCGAGACATAAAGATCGATATATTGGACGACTATATTCGGACACCGGAAGTGTTCCGGAAAAGTTTCGGATTTAACTGGATTGCCGGAGGGGGTTACCGGAACCCCCTACGAGGGGGGATGGTCCATAGTGGGCCTTGAGGAAAGGAGAGAGGCAGCCCATAGAGGCTGGCCGGCGCCCCACCTAGGGATCCTAGTTGGACTAGGATTGGGGAGGCGCCACCTCTCCCTCTTTTCCTTTCCCTCTCTTCCTTCTTGATGGACTCCTACTAGGAATAGGATTGCAATCCTATTCCTAGTAGGATTGCCCTAGCCGCACCATAGGAGGCCGGCCGGCCCTCCCCTCTTGCTCCTTTATATACGGGGGCAGGGGGGCACCCAAAGACACACAAGTTGAATTGTTCCAGCCGTGTGCGGTGCCCCCTCCACAGAAACACACCTCGGTCATACCGTCGCAGTGCTTAGGCGAAGCCCTGCGCCGGTGAATACATCATATCCGTCACCACGCCGTCGTGCTGACGAAACTCTCCCGTGAAGCTCAACTGGATCAAGAGCTCGTGGGACGTCATCAAGCTGAACGTGTGCTGAACGCGGAGGTGCCGTACGTTCGGTGCTTGATCGGTTGAATCGCGAAGAAGTTCGACTACATCAACCGCGTCACTTGACGCTTCCGCTTCCGGTCTACGAGGGTACGTAGACACACTCTTCCCTCTCGTTGCTATGCATCTGGTAGATAGATCTTGCGTGATCGTAGGAAAATTTTAAAATACTACGTTCCTCAACAGTGGCATCATGAGCCAGGTCTATGCGTAGATGATATGCACGAGTAGAACACAATGAGTTGTGGGCGATACTAGTCATACTGCTTACCAGCATGTCATACTTTGCTTCGGCGGTATTGTGAGATGAAGCGGCCCGGACCGACATTACGCGTACGCTTACGCGAGACTGGTTTCACCGTTACGAGCACTCGTTGCTTAAAGGTGACTGGCGGGTGTCTGTCTCTCTCACTTTAGCTGAATCAAGTGTGGCCACGCCCGGTCCTTGTGAAGGTTAAAACAGCACATACTTGACGAAACATCGTTGTGGTTTTGTATGCGTAGGTAAGAACGGTTCTTGCTAAGCCCGTAGCAGCCACGTAAAACTTGCAACAACAAAGTAGAGGACGTCTAACTTGTTTTTGCAGGGCATGTTGTGATGTGATATGGTCAAGACATGATGAGTTATACGGTTTTGTATGAGATGATCATGTTTTGTAAAGTTATCGGCAACTGGCAGGAGCCATATGGTTGTCGCTTTATTGTATGAAATGCAATCGCCATGTAATTGCTTTACTTTATCACTAAACGGTAGCGATAGTCGTAGAAGCAATAGTTGGCGAGACGACAACGATGCTACGATGGAGATCAAGGTGTCGCGCCGGTGACGAAGGTGATCATAACGGTGCTTTGAAGATGGAGATCAAAAGCACAAGATGATGATGGCCATATCATGTCACATATTTTGATTGCATGTGATGTTTATCTTATTATGCTTCTTATTTTGCTTAGAACGACGGTAGCATTATAGGATGATCCCTTACTAAATTTCAAGGTATAAGTGTTTTCCCTGAGTATGCACCGTTGCGAAAGTTCGTCGTGCCGAGACACCACGTGATGATCGGGTGTGATAAGCTCTACGTTCAAATACAACGGGTGTAAGCCAGTTTTGCACACGCAGAATACTCGGGTTAAACTTGACGAGCCTAGCATATGCAGATATGGCCTCGGAACACTGGAGACCGAAAGGTCTAGCGTGAATCATATAGTAGATATGATCAACATAAGATGTTCACCATTGAAACTACTCCATCTCACGTGATGATCGGACATGGTTTAGTTGATTTGGATCACGTGATCATTTAGATGACCGGAGGGATGTCTATCTATGTGGGAGTTCTTTAATTAATATGATTAAATTGAACTTTAATTTATCATGAACTTAGTCCTGATAGTTATTGCATATCTATGTTATTGTAGGTCAATGGCCCGTGCTACCGTTCCTTTGAATTTTAATGCATTCCTAGAGAAAGCTAAGTTGAAAGATGATGGTAGCAATTACACGGACTGGGTACGTAACGTGAGGATTATCCTCATTGCTGCACAGAAGAATTATGTCCTTGAAGCACCGCTAGGTGACAAGCCCCCTCCCGCTAATGTGGACGCTCTGAACGTCTGGCAATCGCGGTCTGATGACTACACGATAGTTCAGTGTGCCATGCTTTACGGCTTAGAACCGGGACTTCAACGACGTTTTGAACGTCATGGACCATATGAGATGTTCCAGGAGTTGAAGTTAATATTTCAAGCAAATGCCCGGATTGAGAAATATAAGATTTCCAATAAGTTCTACAGCTGCAAGATGGAGGAGAATAGTTCTATCAGTGAACACTTGCTCACAATGTATGGGCACTACAATCATATGACTCAACTTGGTTGCCAAGTTTATGAGAATAGTGTTATTGATAGAATTCTTCAATCACTGCCACCAAGCTATAATGGCTTCATGATGAACTATAATATGCAAGGGATGCAAAAGACAATTCCCGAGCTCTTTGCTATGCTCACAGCTGCGAAGGAAGAAATCAAAAAGGAGCATCAAATGTTGATGGTTAACAATACCACTAGTTTCAAGAAAAAGGGCAAGGAAGGGATTTTCAAGGAGAATAGCAAGATTGTTGCTGCTCTCGCAGAAAAACTCAAGTATGGAACCAAGCCTGAAACTGAGTGCTTCTACAGCAAGGGGACTGGACACTGGAAGCGGAACTGCCCCAAGTATTAGGCGGATAAGAAGGATGGCAAGGTGAACAAAGGTATATGTGATATACATGTTATTGATGTGTACCTTACTAATGCTCGTAGTAGTACCTGGGTATTTGATACCGGTTCGGTTGCTAATATTTGTAACTCGAAACAGGGACTACGGATTAAACGAAGATTAGCTAAGGACGAGGTGACGATACGCGTGGGAAACGATTCCAAAGTCAATGTGATCGCCGTCGGCACGTGTCGGTGTACTAAGGTAGGGGGACCCTAGTACCCCAACTTGTGCACGGGCAGTTGCAGCTTCCCGCGGCAAGGTTTACTGCGTGCTCGCCGGAGACCTCCCTGCCTCCTATTAAAACCATTCAAAAACAAAGTATGCAAAACAGAAGATCGAGACCCCGGCAAGAGGAGTTTGCCGGGAAGGCCGTACCAGGCTCAAGGCTGTTCCACTAACACAAGACCCTGGCGAGAGGAGCTTGCCAGGAAGATTAGAAGGCGTTGCCTCGGCGCTATGCGCGCCCCGGCAAGGGGCCCGGGGAGCGGCAAGTTCCCGGGCCCGGCAAGATCAAGGCCCCGGTAAGGCGCTTGCCGGGAAGGCCACGCTGTGTGCCCGCGCTCCAGCTCATCGGCCCACGCGTCGCCCTGAGGTCTAACCAGGGACGCGTGGCGGATGGCTGTGCAGCCTGGGGTACACGGTGGCACACCACGGCGATAAATCCGTCGCCGTGGCGGACGGAGACGCTAAGGCGGGAGCTTTTGGGGTCGACGGCGACGGGCATTAAATGCCCTTGTCCCCCACTGTTAAAGTAGGTATAGACCACTGTTCTGTACTGTAGCTCCACTGTTCCCGCACTATTACAACTACCACCTCTTTTAC
>LR738712.1:632273300-632284719 GCA_902687465.1 Secale cereale
CCTCGGCCGGCTCGCTGGGCCCAGCATCCAGCGATGCGGCCCTCTTCCCCTTGGCGCCTCCGCCCCTCGCGGCGCCTCTGCTTCCTCCGGCGGTTCCCTCCTTTGCCGCGGCCTCCGTCGCGATCCCATGGATCCCGGAGTGCCTCAACGAGGGGACCCCGGCGAGCGCGTCGGGTGGGAGGTTCAGCAACCGACGGATCTCCGCCTCTTCCGCCTGGGTGGACGCCTCCTCGGCCTCCGCCTCCTCCGGCGAGAATCCGAAGACTCCTGCCGCCGCGGCTGCGGCGGCCTCCTCAGCCCGAGAAGCTATGTAGGCGATTTCCTGCTCGGTGGTGTCCCGCGTATGCAGCTTGAGGTCCTCCTTGTTGCTCGCCACCTCGACGAGGTTGTCGTAGAAAGTGAGGACGTCGATTGGCTTCGGGGGGATCCACGAGCGGTCCAGGCCATGCGAGTCGCACATCGGCATCATGGCTAGGATTCGGTCCCTCGCGGCGTTGTTGCAGAGCGGCACCACTTCCCGGGGAGTCCGGAACCACTCGGGGTGCGCCGGGTCGTACTTGAAGAGCTCTCGTACCATCCCGCGCAGCTCCAGAGTGGTGAAGTTAAAATTAAGTCCAGGGCGCAGCCGCATGATGTCTGCCGGGCCGCCGTACAACCAAGCCGGCCTCTTCCGGTCCTGGAGGGGGGCGATGCGCCGGCGGAGGAAATCTGCGCCCACCTCGGCAACTGACAGCCGGGCCAGCCGAAGACGGAGGATCCGGACAAGAGCGATGTCAAGCTTGACGTCGTCGGGGTCTAGTTCGCTCCAATCTCTGCCGCGCGCGATAGGCGTTGTGCGCGGCGCAGTAAAGGCTTGTGGCTGGTCCTCTACAATCCAGCACCACTCAGCTCGCCATTCCTCCCACTTGCCGCGGAGCTCCCCCGGCAAGTACGACCCCTTCTTCCCGAGACGGAAGACCCAAGAAATACATCCGGAGAGGGGGGCATCTGCCTCGGCTCTAGGGGTGAAAAAGTGTCTAAAGAGGGCTACGTTGGGGTGGACTCCTATGAAGTTTTCGCACATATGTGCGAAAACGGCCATGGTGAGGATGGCGTTGGGGGTGAAATCAAGCAGATGGAAGCCATACGTATTCATGATATCACAGAAGAAGTTCGAAAATGGAGGGCAGAGACCACAGTGGAAAAAGGGAGCAAAGAAGTAATACCCGCCGGGATAGTGGTCCTTGGCGGCGGCCGGGTATGCTCGGGTGCGGGGATGCGCATCAGTGCCCTTGGACCAGAACAAGTAGTACTTGTTCCAGAGTTCTTCCACACCGAGCTTCGGCGAGAAGACGACGTTCCGCTTCCGGTAAGCGATGAGCTTGGCTGCTTGCTCGGATTTCTCCTTCTTGGACTTCTCCGCTTTCCCCTTGTCGGCCTTTGGGGCCATGGCGGACGCGGCGGAAGGAAGGGGACGAAGAGCTAGGCGGCGGCGGAGCTGTGGAGGCGGAGCGCAAGAAGGAATCTTTTTGCAGGAAGAAGACGACGTAATGAGAGCACAGGGAGGGGAACCGCGCCCGCTGCCTCTGCTTTTATGGGGGAGTGGGGGGCGTTTTCCCCTTTCCATTAAGAGATCGTGGGCACGTCCCATCCCACGGCGCCGCAATCGACGCGTGCCGTTACTGTGGGGTGCGGCGGATATGGAAGTGGATTCGGCGCGCCGCGGGCCGCGGGTGCCCGTGCACTGTTTTGGGCCTGGCCCAACAGCGCTCGGCACCGTGTGTGGCCCAGGCCCGGGGGCTCCTGTCGGTGTACTAAGGTAGGGGGGCCCCAGTACCCCAACTTGTGCACGGGCAGTTGCAGCTTCCCGCGGCAAGGTTTACTGCGTGCTCGCCGGAGACCTTCCTGCCTCCTATTAAACCATTCAAAAACAAAGTATACAAAACAGAAGATCGAGACCCCGGCAAGAGGAGTTTGCCGGGAAGGCCGTACCAGGCTCAAGGCTGTTCCACTAACACAAGACCCTGGCGAGAGGAGCTTGCCAGGAAGATTAGAAGGCGTTGCCTCGGCGCTATGCGCGCCCCGGCAAGGGGCCCGGGGAGCGGCAAGTTCCCGGGCCCGGCAAGATCAAGGCCCCGGCAAGGCGCTTGCCGGGAAGGCCACGCTGTGTGCCCGCGCTCCAGCTCATCGGCCCACGCGTCGCCCTGAGGTCTAACCAGGGACGCGTGGCGGATGGCTGTGCAGCCTGGGGTACACGGTGGCACACCACGGCGATAAATCCGTCGCCGTGGCGGACGGAGACGCTGAGGCGGGAGCTTTTGGGGTCGACGGCGACGGGCATTAAATGCCCTTGTCCCCCACTGTTAAAGTAGGTATAGACCACTGTTCTGTACTGTAGCTCCACTGTTCCCGCACTATTACAACTACCACCTCTTTTACTCTTTTACCCCTTTCTCCTACGTTGACACCTGTCGGTGACCCCTTGCACTATAAAAGGAGGCCCGTGCACAACGTGGAGGGGGTTCGAAACCTAGATTACTCTCACGCACGGTGTAGCTGCTTCTTCAAGCTCCCGAGCGCTCAACTCAATACACAACCAAGCAGGAGTAGGGTTTTACGCATCCGTGCGGCCCGAACCTGGGTAAAAACTGCCCGCGCGTCTGCCTCGATCTGCTCTTTGTGCTCCCTCCGCCCTCGTACCGCACAGACAAGGGGCTCCGGTCCCATAGGTGTTCGTGGCGGACAGTTTCCCCCGACAGCACGCTACCTCTACATCTACCTTCGGGATTAGTTTTAGACCTAAATAATTGTTATTTGGTGCCAGCGTTGAGCATGAACATTATATCTGGATCTTGTTTGTTGCGAGACGGTTATTCATTTAAATCAGAGAATAATGGTTGTTCTATTTTAATGAATAATATCTTTTATGGTCATGCACCCTTAAAGAGTGGTCTATTCTTATTGGATCTCGATTGTAGTGATACACATATTCATAATATTGAAACCAAAAGATGCAAGGTTAATAATGATAGTGCAACTTATTTGTGGCACTGCCGTTTAGGTCATATTGGTGTAAAACGCATGAAGAAACTCCATAATGATGGACTTTTGGAATCACTTGATTATGAATCACTTGGTGCTTGCGAACCATGCCTCATGGGCAAGATGACTAAAACTACGTTCTCCGGAACTATGGAGCGAGCAACAGATTTGTTGGAAATCATACATACTGATGTATGTGGACCAATGAGTGTTGAAGCACGCGGCGGGTATCGTTATTTTCTGACCTTCACTGATGATTTGAGCAGATATGGGTATATCTACTTAATGAAACACAAGTCTGAAACATTTGAAAAGTTCAAAGAATTTCAGAGTGAAGTAGAGAATCATCGTAACAAGAAAATAAAGTTTCTATGATCTGATCATGGAGGAGAATATTTGAGTTACGAGTTTGGTCTTCATTTGAAACAATGTGGAATAGTTTCACAACTCACGCCACCTGGAACACCACAGCGTAATGGTGTATCCGAACGTCGTAACCGTACTTTATTAGATATGGTACGATCTATGATGTCTCTTACCGATTTACCACTATCGTTTTGGGGTTATGCTTTAGAGACAGCTGCATTCACGTTAAATAGGGCACCATCTAAATCCGTTGATACGACACCTTATGAACTATGGTTTGGCAAGAAACCAAAGTTGTCGTTTCTTAAAGTTTGGGGCTGCGATGCTTATGTGAAAAAGCTTCAACCTGATAAGCTCGAACCCAAGTCGGAGAAATGTGTCTTCATAGGATACCCAAAAGAGACTGTTGGGTACACCTTCTATCACAGATCCGAAGGCAAGATATTCGTTGCTAAGAATGGATCCTTTCTAGAGAAAGAGTTTCTCTCGAAAGAAGTGAGTGGGAGGAAAGTAGAACTTGATGAGGTAATTGTACCTTCTCCCGGATTGGAAAGTAGTACATCACAGAAAATTGTTCCAGTGATTCCTACACCAATCAGTGAGGAAGTTACTGATAATGATCATGAAACTTCGGATCAAGTTTCTGCTGAACGTCGTAGATCAACCAGAGTACGTTCCGCACCAGAGTGGTACGGCAACCCAGTTCTGGAAATCATGTTACTAGACCATGATGAACCTACGAACTATGAGGAAGCGATGATGAGCCCAGATTCCGCAAAATGGCTCGAAGCCATGAAATCTGAGATGGGATCCATGTATGAGAACAAAGAGTGGACTTTGGTTGACTTGCCCGATGATCGGCAGGCCATCGAAAATAAATGGATCTTCAAGAGGAAGACCGACGCAGACGGTAATGTTACTGTTTACAAAGCTCGACTTGTTGCGAAAGGTTTTCGACAAGTTCAAGGAGTTGACTACGATGAGACTTTCTCACCTGTAGCGATGCTTAAGTCTGTCCGAATCATGTTAGCAATTGCCGCATTTTATGATTATGAAATCTGGCAAATGGATGTCAAAACTGCATTCCTGAATGGATATCTCAAAGAAGAGTTGTATATGATGCAACCAGAAGGTTTTGTCGATCCAAAAGGTGCTAACAAAGTATGCAAGCTCCAGCGATCCATCTATGGACTGGTGCAAGCATCTCGGAGTTGGAATATACGCTTTGATGAGGTGATCAAAGCATATGGTTTTATACAGACTTTTGGAGAAGCCTGTATTTACAAGAAAGTGAGTGGGATCTCTGTAGCATTTCTAATATTATATGTGGATGACATATTGTTGATTGGAAATGATATAGAATTTCTGGATAGCATAAAAGGATACTTGAATAAGAGTTTTTCAATGAAAGACCTCGGTGAAGCTGCTTATATATTAGGCATCAAGATCTATAGAGATAGATCAAGACGCTTAATTGGACTTTCACAAAGCACATACCTTGATAAGATTTTGAAGAAGTTCAAAATGGATCAGTCAAAGAAAGGGTTCTTGCCTGTATTACAAGGTATGAAGTTGAGTAAGACTCAATGCCCGACCACTGCAGAAGATAGAGAGAAAATGAAAGTCATTCCCTATGCCTCAGCCATAGGATCTATCATGTATGCAATGCTGTGTACCAGACCTGATGTGTGCCTTGCTATAAGTCTAGCAGGGAGGTACCAAAGTAATCCAGGAGTGGATCACTGGACAGCGGTCAAGAACATCCTGAAGTATCTGAAAAGGACAAAGTATATGTTTCTCGTGTATGGAGGTGACAAAGAGCTCGTCGTAAACGGTTACGTCGATTCTAGCTTTGACACTGATCCGGATGACTCTAAGTCACAAACCGGATATGTATTTTTATTGAACGGTGGAGCTGTCAGTTGGTGCAGTTCCAAGCAGAGCGTCGTGGCGGGATCTACGTGTGAAGCGGAATACATAGCTGCTTCGGAAGCAGCAAATGAAGGAGTCTGGATGAAGGAGTTCATATCCGATCAAGGTGTAATACCTAGTGCATCGGGTCCAATGAAAATCTTTTGTGACAACACTGGAGCAATAGCCTTGGCGAAGGAATCCAGGTTTCACAAGAGAACAAAGCACATCAAAAGACGCTTCAATTCCATCCGCGATCTAGTCAAGGAGGGAGACATAGAGATTTGCAAAATACATACGGATCTGAATGTTGCAGACCCGTTGACTAAGCCTCTTCCACGGGCAAAACATGATCAGCACCAGGACTCCATGGGTGTGAGGATCATCACTTTGTAATCTAGATTATTGACTCTAGTTCAAGTGGGAGACTGAAGGAAATATGCCCTAGAGGCAATAATAAAGATGTTATTTGTATTTCCTTATATCATGATAAATGTCTTTTATTCATGCTAGAATTGTATTAACCGGAAACTTAGTACATGTGTGGATACATAGACAAAGCAGTATGTCCCTAGTATGCCTCTACTAGACTAGCTCATTGATCAAAGATGGTTATGTTTCCTAGCCATAGACATGAGTTGTCATTTGATCAACGGGATCACATCATTAGGAGAATGATGTGATGGACAAGACCCATCCGTTAGCATAGCACTATGATCGTTTAGTTTTACTGCTATTGCTTTCTTCATGACTTATACATGTTCCTATGACTATGAGATTATGCAACTCCCGAATACCGTAGGAACACCTTGTGTGCTATCAAACGTCACAACGTAACTGGGTGATCATAAAGATGCTCTACAGGTGTCTCCGAAAGTATTCGTGGTGTTGGCATAGATCAAGATTAGGATTTGTCACTCCGAGTGTCGGAGAGGTATCTCTGGGCCCTCTCGGTAACACAGATCACAATAAGCCTTGCAAGCAAAAGACTAATGAGTTAGTCACGAGATGATGTGTTACAGAACGAGTAAAGAGACTTGCCGGTAACGAGATTGAACTAGGTATAGAGATACCGACGATCGAATCTCGGGCAAGTAACATACCGATGACAAAAGGAACAACGTATGTTGTTATGCGGTTTTGACCGATAAAAGATCTTCGTAGAATATGTAGGAGCCAATATGAACATCCAGGTTCCGCTATTGGTTATTGACCGGAGATGAGCCTCGGTCATGTCTACATAGTTCTCGAACCCGTAGGGTCCGCACGCTTAACGTTTGATGACGATCGGTATTATGAGTTTATGAGTTTTGATGTACCGAAGGTAGTTCGGAGTCCCGGATGAGATCACGGACATGACGAGGAGTCTCGGAATGTCCGAGACATAAAGATTGATATATTGGACGACTATATTCGGACACCGGAAGTGTTCCGGAAAAGTTTCGGATTTAATGGGATTGCCGGAGGGGGTTACCGGAACCCCCTACGAGGGGGGATGGTCCATAGTGGGCCTTAAGGGAAAGAGAGAGGCAGCCCATAGGGCTGGCCGGCGCCCCACCTAGGGTTCCTAGTTGGACTAGGATTGGGGGGGCGCCACCTCTCCTTTTTCCTTTCCCTCTCTTCCTTCTTTTGGTGATTCCTACTAGGAATAGGATTGCAATCCTATTCCTAGTAGGATTGCAACCCTAGCCGCACCAAACAAGGGCCGGCCGGCCTCCCCCCTTGCTCCTTTATATACGGGGCCAGGGGGCACCCAAAGACACACAAGTTGAATTGTTTTAGCCGTGTGCGGTGCCCCCCTCCACAGAAACACACCTCGGTCATACCGTCGCGGAGCTTAGGCGAAGCCCTGCGCCGGTGAATACATCATATCCGTCACCACGCCGTCGTGCTGACGAAACTCTCCCGTGAAGCTCAACTGGATCAAGAGCTCGTGGGACGTCATCAAGCTGAACGTGTGCTAAACGCGGAGGTGTCGTACGTTCGGTGCTTGATCGGTTGGATCGCGAAGAAATTCGACAACATCAACCGCGTCACTTGACGCTTCCGCTCCCGGTCTACGAGGGTACGTAGACACACTCTCCTCTCTCGTTGCTATGCATCTAGTAGATAGATCTTGCGTGATCGTAGGATAATTTTAAAATACTACGTTACCCAACAGAGGGGACTCGGGCGGATGCAAGTTTTGAAAACATGCTGATGCAACACACATGATGACAAGGCAAGATGCAACACGCAAGCATATCACATGGCAACGACGACGAATAACTGGCTGACACCTGGCGCACCGGTCTCGGGGTGTCACATTCAACATCTAGTTAAGAGGTTTAATGGGCGTTGTTCCAATTGGGAGTTCCATCTTAAAGGATCCTTGGCTATGCTGATCCGGGGATGACAATGCCCTTTGTAACACGTGCCATGGGGCATTCAGCACGAACATGTGGGACGAAACCTCTATTATGTATTTGTTCCATCTGTTACCTTGTTGTTTTATTCTATCATTTTGTTCTCCCAAGTGGCTTCTCCACAAGTTGATGTACCATTAAGCTTATGGAATTCATTCGTTCAATTCTCTGTTCGAATTATATTGTGCAGATTATGTTGCAACATTTCTATCTTTTGTTTTGTTTTGAGTTGTGGTATTCGGGTTGCTTCGATGTCAAATGTTGATTCCATACCTTTCCTAATCAGTGTTCTCATATTTCTATGGGAGTGCTAGTTCTTCTTGATCATTAAGATTGTCATGTTAAATTCTTTTTCAACCGGTGTGTTTCTCTTCAAGTTAACCCGATCCTTTTAATATGTGCAAGACCAAGTCTTGGTTTTTTTTCTCAAAGGTGTCTATTTCATTCATCCCAAGTTGTCTTTGTTTTTCCCCACCCTCCCACCCTTTTTCTTTATGGAGTCCGAATTCTTTAATCAGTCTACGATCTACTGGATAATCTGTCATAAAACCACTTCACTCAATGTAGAACCCCGAACTCGCTAACCTGCATTCGTTGGAAGAATGCCTACGATCTACTGGATAATCCCACCTATTAATTTCCGAAAGATTCCAGTTATGCAATCAGGTGTTGGGGATACAGGGGAAGCACCGCGCAATCAACTCTAAACCTACATCCAGTTGTATCCATCCTTCAACACATAACCAGTCTTTCTCGGAAACCGTCTACCTCGGACCTTCGAAAAGCATCCACTATACCAAGCTATGGCAATACTCCCGAACTACCTCCCCGGTACTGGGTGATGTCGGGGTTATCTTACCACTAACCGTATAGGAGAGATTTTCGATGTCGGCCGTCTTAAGTATTTAGTACTGTCGCGATATGCTTGTGACGACAATACCCCGAAGCTCAACTCCCCGGGACACTGCCACAACCCCTAATGTCAGGAGGCATCGAGAACAATATTCTCGTCACAAGAACATCGAAACAATCCAAGAATACTCGCGAGATTCCTAAAAAAAAATTGGTGCAATTTATGAAAGTAGAAGAGGCAAGAGTAGACGTCAGGAGTCCTCACTAGAGAGAAAGGGGATGAGAAGCAAAGAAATCCTACTCTCCGATATAAATATAGGACTCAAAAATATTTTCAGTGTGTGCCTAGACTCGACCGTCAATGATTCGATCAATCAGTGGGGGCTCCTAGGTCGGAGAAGGCTCTGAATACCAACTTGTAATGCCCAGGATGGGACTATATCTCCTACGTGTCGAGGCATGACTTAGAGATATAAGCCCATGCTGGAATGATCGCAAGTTTGGTATCTTTGCACAACTCATGTAAAAGATGGGGATGGAAAACATAAAATAGTTGGCTTACACTCGCCACGTCACACAAATACATTACATGTCCAAATCATCACACAAAAGAACATCACAGCCCATCTAAGGGTAAAATCCAAATGACAAGATACCAAACATAATTTAAATCCACAGGTCGGATCGAATCCTAGTAGAAGTACCACTACTGATCATCAGGATAACGAACATAGTAACGGCTACGCTCCTCGTCGTACTCCCAGTCTAGCTCGGTGCCATCACCTGGATAGCTCACCATCGGACCTGCATCTGGGGTGGTGAAGTAACTGTGAGCCACAGAGGACTCAGCAATCCCGTTCCCGGGTAACACGACTATTTAAGCCTTGGGTGTGGAACAAGGCTGAAGGAAGAATAAGAATAAGTGGTTGCAGCAGCACTAGACTAGCTTACGTATAAGAGAGCGAGAAGAGAAGGTGCCTCGGTCGAGAGATGATCACTAAGTGATCCTAAACTAAAGCCAGTCAAACATAACCCCACCGTGTTCATCTCCCGAAACCCCTTTCGGAAAATGACAGTCACGGTACTCACGTTGGTAGTGTATTAGAACAATGTGTCAAGTTTTCTACAACCGAATATTAACAAGCTCCCATCTGCCACATAACCGTGGGCACGGCTTTCGAAAGTTCATAACCCTGCAGGGGTGTTCCAACTTGGCCCATGACAAGCCCACGATCCGCGGAGTCGCAACTCCAAGGTGGGAAGACCCGAGTATTCTCGGAATCCCGTGCTCAAGATACAACGAACTAAGGCAAGGCTAATCCAGCAAATCCTCCCGGCGTGCTGACACCCTGATAGTAGCCGCGCGTATCTCGTCTCAGGCCACGACCGGATGGGCGAGGCTACGGGTTTTTACCAAACCTCGAGTTTCCTCGTAGTGGCCCCGCAGGCTCCCCGTTTCGGACCAACACTCATGTGGAGCACTGGCCCGGGGTTGTTGATTAAGAAAGAGGGTTAATTACTCCCTATGCAAGTTTATTAGTTATTAGGCAAATAGTACCAATGTTGGGACTTGCTGGAAAAGACTTAGCACTTAGCGGTTTATCGAGGGGGGCCCCATAACCCCAACCGTGTGAGGAACGCATAATCAAGGAACATAACACCGGTTTAAACGGTTCCTAGCGGCATGAGTGGAACAAATCACCAAGCAAAAGGCTTAGCCTTCCACCCATTGCCAATATATAGATGATTTCATTTTAAGCATTTATATAGTGTGATATTGTAACACCCCTATGTATTAACTACTGTGTCACTTTGCTAAGTATGCCATGTCATCAACATTAGCAATGCATAATCACAGTGGTTAAGCTTACAAGTTCAAAAACTCCCCTGAAAATTCAAATTCAAACTCCAAGTGCAAAATGAAGTTGCTCCAAAAATTATGGAAAAATGTTCATTAGTTAGCAAAAATTCCATAACTAATGATGTTGTGTAAAAACAACATCACCAGCAACCCCATTTACGGGCTAGGGCATCAAGCAGTGTTCAAACAGCACTTTTAATTGCCTTTTCATTTTTGAATAATTCAAAAATGATCCAAAATTGTTCCAACCAATTTTTGGTGATGGGTAATATTGCAATATCAATTATGGGCCAACTCCCACATTTTTACAAATTGTTTGGTGGCCCAGGCATTTCATTTTCTCTCTGCCTTAGAAATAAAAGGAAAAGGCAAAAGGAATAACTTACCTGACGCCCCCCCTCCTGGGCCGAGCCGGCCCAGCCCGCGCGCCTGTCTCGTCCCCCACCTGCTCCCGCCGCCGTGTCGAACACCCCGTGGGCGCGCGCGCGCTGCGCCGGCCGCAGCTCGACACGGCGATGCCACCGACGATACAGGAGGCTGAGGGGATAAGAACGACGCCGTGCGTCCCCCCCTGGCCTCCCCGTCCATTTCCCCTTCCTCTCCGCTGCTTTCCCCCTCGCCCCCCTTCGTCACCGAGCGCCGTCGCCGACGCAACCCCGTCGTCCCCGCGGCCACCGGCGGCCCCGTGCTCGCTGGTGATGCCCAGGAGCTCCGCCGTGGTCAACTACTTCTCCTGATGGCCTCGGAGGGAGCTGGGTGACCCTGCAGCGCCGAGCCCCTCCTTCTGCATCTCCGGCCGCCGTCGATCCCCTCCGACCCCGGCGAGGCCCTCTGCTGCTACTAATCTTCCGCGGGCTTTTCGTAGCCGCTGCGGTGAGCTCCGTCTTCCTCCTCATCCTCTCTTTCTTGGCCTGCCGGGCCCGTAGCTCACCTCCCCGCTTGTGACCGAAAGCCACGCCGCCGGCGAGCTCGTGGTCATGGCCACGGCCATCGCCAAGCTCAA
>LR738712.1:632286764-632312426 GCA_902687465.1 Secale cereale
GGCCTCCGGGCCGATAGCACTAACCACCACGTGGGTGTGAGTGGGTGCTCTGCGTCGTATACATCAGCCGGAGTCGTCACGACGTCAGCGATTGAGCGGGCTGTTCGGATTGGACTTAGGATGCAACCGCGCTTGTATAAGGGGTTGCTAGGTCTGCTACCGAACGGCTTCGCAACGTGCGGAGCGTCCGGGGCGATGGCCCCGACCCCCGGGGGCATAGGTTTAGTCCGGCGTGCTCGATCCTCTCTGGCGGTATCCGGTCGGGTTGCGTCGTATTGTTTAGCCGAGGGCGGGCACGACCTGATGGTGTGTCCGGCCGGAGTTAAGCGAGCGTGGTGGGTAACTTGGTGCACCCCTGCAGGGAAGAAACAATCTATCGATAGCCTGTCCTACGGTAACGGACACTCGGAGTTGTATCCACTTCGGTACAACTAGAACTGGTGACTTGAGATATGAGGATGATGTTGCTGCAAACACTATATATTATTATGATGAAACTATTATGTTTCCCTCCTCATTGCTGCAAGACGCTGAAGATGCTAGTCTTCGTCAGGACTAGGCTTTCCCCTCTCTACTCTGGCTTTCTGCAGTCTAGTCCACCCACATAAAGCCTCCTTTGAAAATGATGCATTGCTAGTATAGATCTGATGTAAGTCTTGCTGAGTACTTTGGATGAGTACTCACGGTTGCTTTGCTTCCTCTTTTGTCCTACCCGCATGATAAACCAGACGACGGAGCCATGGTGCCTGCAGCCCCCGTTGACGACTACTACTACCAGCCCGAGGCTGGCTACTACTACTACCCGGCCGGCGAGTACTACTGCGAGGAGCCGGCGGACGACGACCAGGAGTAGGATCGGAGGTCCCAGGCAGGAGGCCTGCGCCTTTTCGATCGTAGCTTTTCTTTTGCCCCGCCTGTGTAACAGGCCTATCTTCTGTTGTGTTGTATCTGTACCCAGATACCTAACGCTTCCGCTGACTATGTGTGAGACATCATGTTATGTATTCGAGCCCTCGAGGCCCTGGCTTGTAATATATGACTTGTACGTATTTATTTATGTTTTAGAGTTGTGCTGTGATTCCTTCACGTGAGTCCTTAGGCTTGATCGTGTGCATTGCGTGTATGATTAGTGCACGGTCGGGCCGGGGTCGTCACAGGTTGGTATCAGAGCCGACTGCCTGTAGGAACCCCCTTTCCAACTCCTTGGCCGAAGTCGAGTCTAGAGGTCCAAAATGTTTTACTAACTTGGTTGTGTGGCTTATGGCCCCACGTCGCCAATTGGGTGGTATAGTATCTTTTATTCCTCGTCTATACTCTGGGACTCTGAATCTCTCTTCTATTCGGGTTAAACGATTTTACTAACTCCATTAGGTTCTCGTTTCCACATCTACCCGGAGAGCTGGATATCAGTGCGATTTCGTGTCATTGACCTGATTAGTCTGATAATCATTCCTTTCCATTTGTTTGTTTAACCTTTCTTATCAAGTTCTGTTTAATTACCATCGGAACTTGACAAGTCTGATTCTTCTTCTTTCAGATGAATCCTCTGTTTCCACACCGCCCGGAGACTCAGCTTGTGCTTCGCACCTGGGCTCGAGATGCCCCTGGGTTTCCGGCCATTCTAGTCGCTCTCCTGACCAGACTGGGCTACCGCTGGTACCCCGAGTACATGGTCTACGAGGAGTATCGTGAGTTCAACCAGGAGCAGTATTATGCTGTTGTTCGTATCTATGACCGGCAGGATGACTCAGACACTGAGCTGTACCGCTTTCACGGTAGCGGCGTGACGGTTGCGATGGCAGTCCATGATGCTGCCTACGCTGCTGTCGCACGCCTCCGAGGAGAGCACAGAGATAGCTTGGATGCCTCTGAGTTTCGGTACATTCCGTATGCACCTGCTGGAGATGAGACTGGATACTACTCAGCTATCTGTGCCCCGTACGAGAGTCGACGTTATGACCCGCAGGTTCTGATTCAGCACACTCAGGCGCTGGATCGAACTGCTCGGGCCCTGGCGGTTGAGTTGTCCATCACTCGGACAATTCTCTACCAGACGTTGACGCAGTTGGTACCGGCTGTCCAAGCAGGGACACTTCCTCAGTCTATCCTTTGCCCGCGCAGGATCAACACACCTCCAGGTGTCGAGTGGCCTGCGGTTGGAGGTCACACGCCAGTTCGTGGACCTCTGATTCCCGTCCGAGACCGGGTTCTGCATCAGAGTGCACATGGAGCTCAGGATCCTTCTGCGATCGAGATCCGCCGTCCGCACTTGCAGCTACCCCGTTTCAGTTCCCTTCTCCGACGCTGATGTAGCCTTTGCTATGTCTCGTTGTGTACTTCCTTATCGCGGTCTGCGCGCCGCCTACTATGTCTAGTTCTGATTTTGCGCCGTTGTGCTGCCCGTTTGTAACCGACGCTATGTACGAACCCGTATGTCATGATGTGTATGATGTGGTATTAGTGCACTTCTCTTATGTCGTGCATATTTACTTCATTGTTGAATTCATGCAACGTGTATTCTTGACTCTAAACCACCCCTGTTGGAATTATCAGGATGGCTGGTAACGGTGATCCACCTCCACCTCCGCCTCCGCCTCCGCCGCCAGAATATATGGCTGCCGTAATGCAGACCCTTCACATGCAGCGTCAGGTGCTGCAGGGTATGCTCAACCAGATACCCCAGGTCAACGCCAATGCTCAGCATCAGCCAGCCGCTATCACTCTGCAAGAATTTCTGCGGCTCAATCCAACGGTATTTCGCAGTGCCGCCAACCCCTTGGATGCCGATGATTGGCTGCGTGATATCTTCTTTGAGCTGGATTCTGCCGCCGTGTCCCCTGACAACTATGTCAAGTTTGCGACATATTTCCTGAAGGGTCCGGCGGCCCAGTGGTGGGACACTCACCGGAACACGGTGCCTGCTGGAACTATCATTACCTGGGCAGACTTCAAGACTGCCTTCCGTGCTCGGTACATCCCGGAAGGGGTTATCGACCGCAAGCGTACGGAGTTCCGTAACCTGATTCAGGGCAACAAGTCAGTTGATGCTTATCAGCGGGAGTTCCTTGAATTGTCCCGTTATGCTGAGGAGGATATCGCTACTGACGCTAGACGCCAAGAGAAGTTCAGGCGCGGACTTCATCATGATATTCTGCTTGCTCTAGTGGCACTGGACTTTCCGGACTTCGCCACTCTAGTGAACAAGGCCATTCAAGTTGAAACTGGACTCAAGCTACACAAGGATGCTCTTAAGCGCTCTCGCGAGTCGGGCTCATCTTCGGGCTCGTCTTCTCAGAAGCGCCGCATATGGATTCCTCAGAGCATGTATCGTCCCAACGCTCCAGTGTACAGGCCTTCGTATGCTGCACCTCGTCTGCCTCCTCCACCGCCAATGCAGTACAGGCCTGCTGTCCCAGCACCTCGAGCACCTGCGATTCGTCCAGAGAGTGGACTCTGCTTCAAGTGTGGCCGTCCGGGTCACCGTGCCAGAGACTGTCCGCAGGCTCAGGGTCAGCTGGTTCTTCCATCTGCTGGCCGTGGCAATGGACGTGGAATTCCTCCGCAGCGCAACAATAATATCAGGCCTTCTAATGCTCGTGGTGGTCAGCTTCACCACGTCAATCTGAGCGAAGACCCAGAACAGCCAGCCACAGTGATGGGTACACTTCTTGTCAACTCAGTAATTGCTAATGTTTTGTTCGATACTGGTGCATCTGATTCTTTCATATCGGAACCATTTGCATTTAAACATGGCTTTAGACAAGATACACTACATCACACACTATCCGTACAAACCTCCGCGGGTCAGTGCAACGCTACCTTATTCTGTCCGGATGTGGTAGTAGAGATAGAAAAGAGGAAGTTTCGGGCACACCCCATTGTCCTGAAATCCTGCGGCATCGACCTTATCCTAGGAATGGATTGGTTGGAGGCTCACGAGGCCCTAATTGATTGTGCCACCAAGACTGTACGTCTTCGGCACCCCTCGAATCAACTCGTGAATTGCCGCGCTCGTGTATCCCATAATGCCGAAGCTCAAATCTATGCCTTAAATGCATTGAACGCTTCACCACTGGAAGGGCTCGAAAGCATACCAGTTGTATGCGAATTCCCGGATGTCTTCCCAGAAGAACTTCCAGGAATACCCCCTGCTCGAGCCGTCGAATTTGTTATTGACCTAAAGCCGGGTACTACTCCTATTGCGAAGCGTCCTTACAAGATGCCACCGCATCATCTCCTCGAGCTTAAGGAGGAAATCGACAAGTCTCTCAAGAAGGGCTTCATCCGTCCTAGTTCCTCTGCCTGGGGAGCACCGTCTCTTTTCGTCAAGGAGAAAGATGGTACGAATAGGCTGGTACAAGATTACCGACCTATCAACCAGGCAACCATCCAGAATAAATATCCGCTTCCTCGGATCAATGACTTATATGATCAACTGGCTGGATCATCGGTCTTTTCTAAACTCGACTTGAGGTTGGGTTATCACCAGATCCGTGTTCGTGAGGAGGATATTCCAAAGACTGCATTTGTTACTCGCTATGGCTCTTATGAGTACACTGTCATGTCTTTTGGACTGACTAATGCACCAGCTACCTTCTCCCGCCTGATGAATTATATATTCATGGATTACCTCGACAAGTTCGTCGTGGTATATCTGGATGATATTCTGGTATTCTCAAAGAACAAGGAAGAACACGCCGAACATCTTCGCCTTGTTCTGGAGAAGCTGCGAGAGCATCAGCTTTATGCTAAGTTTTCCAAATGCGAGTTCTGGCTTTCTGAAGTGACCTACCTTGGACATGTGATTTCCAAGGATGGCATTGCCGTTAATCCGGAACGGGTTCAGGCTATTCTTGACTGGACTCCTCCGAAGAATGTCAAGCAAGTGAGAAGTTTTCTCGGCCTTGCAAGCTATTGTCGTCGCTTCGTCGAGAACTTTTCCAAGATTGCCAAGCCCCTGACTAATCTGCTTCACAAAGGCGTTAAGTTTGAGTGGACAGATAAATGCCAGGAAAGCTTTCAAGCTCTTAAGGACAAGCTCGTTTCTGCTCCAGTGCTTGCTCCTCCAGATTCCCGCAAGGACTTTGTGATATATTGTGACGCCTCTCGTCAAGGCTTAGGCTGTGTCCTAATGCAAGAACGAAGAGTAGTTGCTTATGCATCGCGTCAACTGCGTCCGCATGAAGAGAATTATCCAGTGCATGATCTTGAACTTGCTGCAGTGATCTTTGCACTGAAGTTATGGCGACATTACCTTCTCGGTAACCGGTGTGAGATTTATACTGATCATCAAAGTTTGAAGTATTTATTCACTCAGCCGGATCTTAATCTCCGCCAACAGCGATGGTTGGAAACTATTTCTGAATACGACTGTGGTATTTCTTATACCCCTGGCAAGGCTAATGTGATGGCCGATGCCTTGAGTCGCAAGTCATACAGCACCAACCTCAAGGTTAAGCGAGCTCAGCCTCGTCTTTACGAGGAATTACGCAAGCTGAATCTGCATATTGTTCCACATGGTTCGCTCAATGACCTTGTGATACAGCCGGATCTTGAGAAGGCTGTCAAGGTGGCGCAAACCAAAGATGCTTTCGTTGATGTCATAAAACAGGAACTTCATCTTCCGAAATACAGGGATTTCTCAATATCCGAAGATGGAACCTTGTATTTCCGAGGCCGCATTGTGGTAACTCGTTTCGACCTAATGACTGACAAGGTCATGAAGGAGGCACATGATACACCGCTGTCTATTCATCCTGGTAGTACCAAGATGTATCGTGATCTCCGCCAAAGGTACTGGTGGCCTAATATGAAGCGGGATATTGCTCGTCATGTTGCTGAATGCGATGTCTGTCGTCGCGTGAAGGCAGAGCATCAGAAGCCTGCTGGACTTCTGCAACCTCTTCCTATTCCGTTGTGGAAATGGGATAAGGTGCAGATGGATTTCATTACTGGATTTCCTAAGTCTCAGAAGGGTAACGATGCCATTCTTGTCGTCATCGACCAACTCTCAAAGGTTGCACACTTCTTGCCAGTCAAGGAGACTATCACTGCTAGCCAGTTAGCAGAACTGTATATCTCCCGAATTGTATCCCTCCACGGAATTCCGAAGGAGATCAGTTCGGACCGTGGCACCCTGTTCACTTCCAAGTTCTGGGAAAGTTTTCAAGAAGCTTTGGGAACTCATATCCACTGGAGTTCAGCTTATCACCCCCAGTCCCAAGGTCAAGTTGAACGAGTCAATCAAGTGCTTGAAGATATGCTGCGAGCTTGTGTCATATCATTCGGTAAGAAATGGGAAGAATCCCTTCCATATGCCGAGTTCTCGTATAACAACAGCTATCAAGCAAGCTTGAAGATGGCTCCCTTTGAAGTTCTGTACGGACGTAAGTGTCGAACCCCTCTGAATTGGTCAGAAACTGGGGAACGACAAGTTATTGGTCCGGACATTATTCAACACGCCGAAGAGCAAGTCCGTATCGTGCGTGAAAATCTCAAGGCGGCTCAAGACCGTCAGAAGAGCAACTATGATCGCAAGCGATGGGGTCTGACTTATCATCCAGGTGATCAAGTTTATCTTCGTGTCACCCCTATGAAGGGCACGCATCGTTTCGGTATCAAGGGCAAGTTAGCTCCGCGCTACATTGGCCCCTTTCCCGTGGTTGCTAGACGTGGATTCGTGGCTTACAAATTGCAATTGCCTCCGCAATTCTCGCATATCCACGACGTGTTCCATGTGTCGCAACTTCGTCGATCCTTCAAGGAATCCCCGCATCGTGCTGTGGATCACGAGATGCTCGAGCTTCAAGATGATCTGTCTTATAAGGAGCATCCGATCCGTATCCTCGATCAAACTGAACGTCGGACCCGTCAGAAGACGACCAAGTTCCTGAAAGTGCAGTGGTCAAATCATACTGAAGATGAAGCCACTTGGGAACGCGAGGAAAATCTTCGGGCGGAATACCCCGACCTCTTTGCTTCTACCTCCTAAATTCTCGGGACGAGAATTTCTTTTAGAGGAGGAGAATTTGTAACACCCCTATGTATTAACTACTGTGTCACTTTGCTAAGTATGCCATGTCATCAACATTAGCAATGCATAATCACAGTGGTTAAGCTTACAAGTTCAAAAACTCCCCTGAAAATTCAAATTCAAACTCCAAGTGCAAAATGAAGTTGCTCCAAAAATTATGGAAAAATGTTCATTAGTTAGCAAAAATTCCATAACTAATGATGTTGTGTAAAAACAACATCACCAGCAACCCCATTTACGGGCTAGGGCATCAAGCAGTGTTCAAACAGCACTTTTAATTGCCTTTTCATTTTTGAATAATTCAAAAATGATCCAAAATTGTTCCAACCAATTTTTGGTGATGGGTAATATTGCAATATCAATTATGGGCCAACTCCCACATTTTTACAAATTGTTTGGTGGCCCAGGCATTTCATTTTCTCTCTGCCTTAGAAATAAAAGGAAAAGGCAAAAGGAATAACTTACCTGACGCCCCCCCTCCTGGGCCGAGCCGGCCCAGCCCGCGCGCCTGTCTCGTCCCCCACCTGCTCCCGCCGCCGTGTCGAACACCCCGTGGGCGCGCGCGCGCTGCGCCGGCCGCAGCTCGACACGGCGACGCCACCGACGATACAGGAGGCTGAGGGGATAAGAACGACGCCGTGCGTCCCCCCCTGGCCTCCCCGTCCATTTCCCCTTCCTCTCCGCTGCTTTCCCCCTCGCCCCCCTTCGTCACCGAGCGCCGTCGCCGACGCAACCCCGTCGTCCCCGCGGCCACCGGCGGCCCCGTGCTCGCTGGTGATGCCCAGGAGCTCCGCCGTGGTCAACTACTTCTCCTGATGGCCTCGGACGGAGCTGGGTGACCCTGCAGCGCCGAGCCCCTCCTTCTGCATCTCCGGCCGCCGTCGATCCCCTCCGACCCCGGCGAGGCCCTCTGCTGCTACTAATCTTCCGCGGGCTTTTCGTAGCCGCTGCGGTGAGCTCCGTCTTCCTCCTCATCCTCTCTTTCTTGGCCTGCCGGGCCCGTAGCTCACCTCCCCGCTTGTGACCGAAAGCCACGCCGCCGGCGAGCTCGTGGTCATGGCCACGGCCATCGCCAAGCTCAACCGAGCCTCTCGACGAGCTCAGGACCTTTCTCTGGTGCCGTCTATACCATTTGCTCCCCTCCCCGTAGCCGCTAGCATCGAACCCGAGCGCAGCCGAGCCTCTGTCGCCGCCGATGAGGCCGCCGCCGTCACGTTAGACCTCCCCTGCCCGTTCCGATGCCGGAAATGGACGCGGCGTTGAGTAGCCGATCTAACGCAGCAAAGAACATCCAAATCGGTGCGGTATACGCATTTTCCGACGCCCTCCGGCGAGTGCGCCGCCGCGGGAGCTCGTCGGAGCTCATTCCGACGGCCGCGCTGACCTGGCCAGCGGTGGGGCCCTCCCTGTGAGGCTGCCAGTGGGCCCCGTTCACCGTTTGACCACGTTGACTAAAGTCAACGCAGTTACTGTTCACCCCCCTGACACTGACTAGTGGGCCCCCTGCGCTTAATTAAGTTAATTAGGGTTTTTAAATTAATCTGCTAATTAGTATAGACACTGACATCAGGGGCCCACCTCACTAATCACTCTGTTAGTTTAATTAACACATGGTTAGCCTTAACAGAGACTGACATGTGGGTCCCACTGGACCCACATGTCAGTTTTGACTGGTCAGCCGTCTTGTTGACTTGCTGATGCCAGCATGACATCATGCTGATGTCATATTTCCTTTTTCTGTTAATTTAAATAAATCCAGAAAGTCATTTAAACTTTGAAAATTCATATCTTTTAATCCGTAACTCCGATGAAAATAAATTATATATGAAAGTTGATCAGAATTTCGATGCGAATCTAGATACGCCCTCCGTTTTCCCATTAGATGCCCCTAGCTAGATGAACATGGAACTTTTAGCCTGTTTTCAATAAATGAATAGTGCTCAACTTTAATAAAAATAATCCAAATAAATTCTTAAAAATAACTAATATGTCCTAGACATGTTTTTAGGCACCCCTGCACTGCACGTTAGCTTAGCACGCTCTGTGTTGCATATGCTTGTGTATTTATCTGTTTCTTCCCCCTCTTCTCTCTCGGTAGAGTCCGACACTGACGCAGATCCCGAGACCGACGCCGTCCCGGTGATTGGTTCCCCCTCCGACGATCTTGCTTTTGCCACCGAGCAACCAGGCAAGCAACCCCCCCTTGAGCATTTCCGATATCGCCTATATCTATTCTCTCTTATTCTTGCATTAGAATTGCTGCTATTGCTACTGCTCCTATTACTGTTGCATAGCCTGTTTTTGCTAAATTGTTGATACCTGTCATTATTCTTAAACTGCTTAGTATAGGATGGGTAGCACTGCTATGGTCCCGCACTCTCGTAGTTGCCTCGCATAGTACCCTTGTCTCGATCAACCGATCGAGCCCCCTTCCCCTGACCTTCTTCACATCACCGCACAACCCCCCCTAATATGCTCGACTCCGCAGAGTTAACATCGGGTGACGAGGGTGATACCTCCGAACTCACTTCTGATGTTGTCCCTGTATTATAGCTAGCTCGTTGTGGGTTACCGAGGGTGATTCCTCTTCCCACTTTCGACTTAGCTTTTGTCGTGCATCCGCTATGGTGAATACCGCCGAGGGTGATTCCTCCGGTACCACCTTATCGGGACTTGTCGCTTAGGAATCCAATGAGGGTGATTCCTCGGATTCCTCATCGGCATGAAAACCACACGGATGCCCTGGTTTACTGTACCGTGTTTAAAGACGTATCGATCCCCGAGGCCGGACGTCGCCAGGAACAAAGGTGTGCGGCCAGAGGTATCGTGCGTCTGATGACACTTTATGGTGACTACTACACATGTTGGATAGAGACGGGTTGACCCTGAGGGGTACCCGCGAGTGCCTTTGAGGCGTGAGCTGTGGAGTCGGGTGACCAGAGAGGGTACCCGCGAGATAACTACGAGGCGTGGCCGGTCTTTCCCAGTCCTTGTCACAAGTCCTCGAGACGGGACGACGGGGCCAACAGTATCGTAGGCTCTGCTCGTTTCCGCGCGCTCCCAACACACTAAGCGATTTGGATATTTGATCCGAGAGGCCTCCGGGCCGATAGCACTAACCACCACGTGGGTGTGAGTGGGTGCTCTGCGTCGTATACATCAGCCGGAGTCGTCACGACGTCAGCGATTGAGCGGGCTGTTCGGATTGGACTTAGGATGCAACCGCGCTTGTATAAGGGGTTGCTAGGTCTGCTACCGAACGGCTTCGCAACGTGCGGAGCGTCCGGGGCGATGGCCCCGACCCCCGGGGGCATAGGTTTAGTCTGGCGTGCTCGATCCTCTCTGGCGGTATCCGGTCGGGTTGCGTCGTATTGTTTAGCCGAGGGCGGGCACGACCTGATGGTGTGTCCGGCCGGAGTTAAGCGAGCGTGGTGGGTAACTTGGTGCACCCCTGCAGGGAAGAAACAATCTATCGATAGCATGTCCTACGGTAACGGACACTCGGAGTTGTATCCACTTCGGTACAACTAGAACTGGTGACTTGAGATATGAGGATGATGTTGCTGCAAACACTATATATTATTATGATGAAACTATTCTGTTTCCCTCCTCATTGCTGCAAGACGCTGAAGATGCTAGTCTTCGTCAGGACTAGGCTTTCCCCTCTCTACTCTGGCTTTCTGCAGTCTAGTCCACCCACATAAAGCCTCCTTTGAAAATGATGCATTGCTAGTATAGATCTGATGTAAGTCTTGCTGAGTACTTTGGATGAGTACTCACGGTTGCTTTGCTTCCTCTTTTGTCCTACCCGCATGATAAACCAGACGACGGAGCCATGGTGCCTGCAGCCCCCGTTGACGACTACTACTACCCGCCCGAGGCTGGCTACTACTACTACCCGGCCGGCGAGTACTACTGCGAGGAGCCGGCGGACGACGACCAGGAGTAGGATCGGAGGTCCCAGGCAGGAGGCCTGCGCCTTTTCGATCGTAGCTTTTCTTTTGCCCCGCCTGTGTAACAGGCCTATCTTCTGTTGTGTTGTATCTGTACCCAGATACCTAACGCTTCCGCTGACTATGTGTGAGACATCATGTTATGTATTCGAGCCCTCGAGGCCCTGGCTTGTAATATATGACTTGTACGTATTTATTTATGTTTTAGAGTTGTGCTGTGATTCCTTCACGTGAGTCCTTAGGCTTGATCGTGTGCATTGCGTGTATGATTAGTGCACGGTCGGGCCGGGGTCGTCACAGATATAACTCAACAAAACTTCAACATGAAGCAAGCATCTTCAACTTCACCTGCAACTAGCAACGCTATAAGAGGGGCTGATCGAAGCGTACTTATAGCCAATCAATGGTTTGCATAGGTAGGGTGGTTAGACATGATCATGGTTACAAGTAGGAGTCTGACAGGAAAGACATGGGCATCGAGGCAAAACTATAGAGCGATACTCTAGCAATAGGCAAAGATAGTAATGTTATCGGGGTTCGGTCATCTTGCCTGAAGAGTTATCGTTCGGATCGTAAGAGGGGTCCTCGTGTTCAACCTCGGTAGTAACCTCGTGCTCGTACTCGTACTCGGTCTCAGCTTCCGGCTCTAATCAACACAATCACACAAGGCACGAATCAACAAGATGCAATGCGCACACAAAAATGATGGGTGCATGACTTATGCAATATGGGAGCACAAGGAGCATGGAAAAATGCACTCAAGCAAAATGCTTCAAAACAAGATAACAATAGGATATTATGAATCTACACGAAAAATCAATCAAGTTTCATATAAGACTTGCTGCAATCGGAGCTACGGGCTAAAAGTTATGCCCGAAACAAGAAATATGCACAAGCTGAAAATTACAGCAACATAGCAACTTCGGAGCACTAGTTAAATAAGCTACAGCACTCAAACATCATGGCAAAGAGCATGAACATAAACTAGACATATCCTACAGCAAATAAGTCCATTGGTGCACCCCCAAAGAAGCCACGGATCAATAGCAACAAGCTTGGACATATTGAACTTGACAACAAAATCCTGACAGCAGTAATTTATTGCAACTTTGGAGCAAAAGTTAAATATGCTACAGCCACTCAAATAAGCATGTGAGAGCATGAATGGATAGACAACAATATATACTACACGGAACCATCAAGAGTCACCCCAAAACTATCATGGTTTGTCCTAGAACAACAAGCAAACATGGCATCTGGAAATTACAGATTCCAGACTTAGTGAATTTCACTAAGTGTTAAAACAGCAGTTTCATCATGGCATCTTTGAGAGCAAGTTTAAGTCACCTCAAAACTAAACATGGCAAGTGGTAAGCACCACATCAAAGTACATATGATGGTGATTTCAAAACAACCAAGCATGCATCATGGAGATAAACACAACGATAGCAATGAGCTCCTCAAGTTGGCATTTCATAACAAGTCTAACAACATCACAGCCACATGGCACTTTGCAATGGAGATAAACATGGCAAGATTAATTCTATCATGCAAGTCTAAGCATATAACATGTAGAGCATGACAAGACGAACACGTGGACATGTCATTTGCATCATTCGGATAAACGAGCACCAAGTTATCACTATGCAAAGGTGGCATGAAAATAACAACAAACAGCAGTTTGTAACGGGATGCACTCTTGCAACAGATATTTAAGCATCTAGTCGACCTCAAACATGCATGGCATAATGGAATGAAATGTAGTACATGTCTCCACGAACATCTGGACATCTCATTCACTCAAATCGGAGCATCACACACAAAGATATCATCATTTGAATATTGCATCAGACAACACAAAAACTGGGACTTAGAGGAATTTGAAGTCAACCTCAGATCTGGAGATAACGGGCTGGATCTGCGGCGGAGACGGGGTTCGGCCCGCGAACAACTGCGGATCTGGCCTTGCGGACGAAGTGGCGCGGCGGCGTTACCTGGTCGGGCGCCAACGGGTCCTGCGGGAGCCGGCCCGTTAGGGCACCGAGGCCGATTGGATCGAGGGAGCGGGCGGTCGGCTCCCCGATCGGTCAATGCGCGGTGGCTGCGGCCTCGAAGCTAGGCGCTGCGCACTGGGCCGGCTGCGGAGCGGCCCACCAGGGCGCCTGGCGAGGCGGGGTGGAGGCCCGGTCTGGCGAAGGAGGGAGAGGCCCGGCGGGTGGCGAAGACGGGCCAGGCGGCGGCCTCGAAACTGGCGAAGCCTAGGGTTCGGCCCGCACGAGGGGATCGGCCCAGGCAGTAGGTGGCGATTGGATCGGGGCGGGGAATCGTCCCGTTCCCGAGCGGCGGCGACTGGCGAGCGAAGGAGCTGCTGGCGCCGGACGGGGATGGGGGCGGCGGCGCCCGGCCGGGGCGGCGGCGGTGCCCGGCCGGCGCGGTGCGGCGGCGGTGTTGGGTGGCGCAGCGCCGGCGGTGCGGAGGAAGGCCGGAGGTGCGGCGGCGGTGAACTCCGGCGGTGGTGCTCCGGCGAAAATTCCGGCGAGGTCCGGTGGCTGGAGGAAGAAGAAGGCTGGAGGAAGAAGAAGACTACTAGGGTTTTCTACTAGGGCAAAATTTGGGGGAGGTTGGACAAATATATAGGCACAAGGAGCTAAGGTTGTCCAAATGAGGTGTGGTTTTCGGCCACGCGATTAGAATTGTATGGCCTAGATGAAGGGATGGGTTTGGGCTGGTTTGGTGGGCTGTTGGAGGGGTGTCTTGGGCCTCAAAGTGGAGGCACTTTGAGCCCACGAGAATAACTGTTGGGGTAGCAAACGAACTCCAAACACGACGAGATTTGACAGGCGGGTCTCACACATCAAAACAACAACACACGACAAGTCTCGCGCCAAACCGGTAACGTAACACGGCCAAAACACCAAAGTGGGCCTACGGGACGCCACGGACACGTGAAGGAGCTCCGGAACGCGAAACGGACAACGGGAAGGAACGCGTGGGACCGGATGCAAACAACACAAATGCAATGCGATGCACACGACTACATGATATGAATGAATGCCACACACGCACGCAACAAAACGACGAAAACCCGAAAGACAAAGAACCCGGAATGGAATAGATGAAGCCGGAGATATATTATATGCCCAAAAGGGAAAGTATTACATCCGAGGCATTACAAAAGCATTGCAAGGCTTCAATCTTATTATTTTCATCTTTCACTTCTCATCCTTTTGTTATCGGAGTTCTTCATGGTGGTTCATCATGATTTAATTCATCCTCGAAGTGTCCTTCAAGATTCTTGTTGGAGCTCAAGCATTCTTCACCATGCATTCCGAAGTGCAATTCTTTCTACCTTATCTTTTGAGGTGGTGTTATGTCATTCTCGACAATTTATTTCATGTTTCATGATTCACAAGTTATTAAGAATGAGATATTTAAAACCATCATTTCTCTTTCTTTAGGAGATCCTTTCAACCCCTCATTTTATTTGTTGGAGTTATCTTGGGTTGTATTTCACCTAGAAGCTTTTCCCTAAGGATTGTTGCTATTTATGGTGCTTATAAATGACCCAATTTCTCCATTTATCCTCTCGGTGAAAGAAATTTTCATCTCTTTGGTGCTCTCAATCAAATCAATTGTTTCCGTTAGTGGCAGAATTTCACCAAAAGTTTTGGGAGGATTTCCATAAGCTCACAACAAGCTTATTCTTTTGCGTTGATGTTTTCAACAACTCTGTTCAACCCTTCTTTGTAAGGATGCTTTTCTAATTCAGTTGTGGGAGAAGTTGTCATTTGTATTCTCCGTTCTTTTCTTTCCAACGATCTAGCATCTATTCTTTCATTCCGGAGGCATTGTGATGTTGCTCTCTCCAAACCATCATCTTGTTTTATCGAGATCATGTTCTTTCTTTTGCTTATCCATTCAACTGGAGTGTTGTGTCCTCCATTCAAGTTCTCTCGTTCTATCAAGTTTTTCCTCTCTTTTCAACTGGTGTGATGTCTGAAATCTTTCTTACCCCTTGTGCCATTCTTTCAATTATTTCGGAGGCAGTGTGTTGTTGATTTCATCAAGTATCATCCCATCTCCTCAAGTTCATGTTGAATTCCTTCCATTTTCAGTTGGAGTGCTGCCGAATTCTTCTTTCCTTGATTCTCTTCAGCCAGAGTGGTTTCAAAGTCTATATTGTTCCTTGAGCTCTCGGTTCTTGTCGTATTACTTGTTCCTCTTGTCCAACGAACTGTTTGTAATCTCGTTCATCTCCGTTGTTTTCTTTCTTTCAATTTGTTCAACCTCAAGGTTCATGGTTTCACTTGTTTGTCGAAGAAGCAACTTTGTTTTACCTCTTCATTTCCCGTTTTATCCGGTGCCATCTCCAGGATCTCGGGTCGAGATCCTCTGTTAGTGTGGGAGAGTTGTGACGCCCCAAGACCGACGCTCCAGAAGACTTCCAGCTATTCCGGGTTTCGTGTGTGTTTCGTATTTGTGCTTGCTCTATTTATTTTTGCATTGCATCATATGATCATGCCATCATGTCAAATCTTTTGCATCTCAACTAAATAAATTGTGTGGATATTCGATCCATTTAAATCGAGGGAAGGATGACTTCTCTTTAAAACATATCCTCCCAATATTTTAGGGAGCTATTATAAAATATTCCATTGTTTTGGAATCACCGAAACTGTAGCGACCCGACCCAAATGGATCGGAGTCTCTGTGCTTAAGTGTCATCCCTGGATCGGTATGCTGACACACACAGTACTCGATGAATTATAACAGAGTTCAATCACACACTTTATTACATCGAGGTCATCAAAAGAGTATTTATTACAATAATATGGCCAAAGGCCATCTAAATAAAAATAACTGCGGAAGCATCGAAGGTAAATGAGTCCATCCAACTCCACGGCAAACTGAGTGCAGAACAACGACCTATCGCACCTTTAATCCTCGTCGGAAAACTCTGCAACATGAGACGTTGCAGCCGTGTAGGTCAGCACATGGAATATGCTGGCAATTTCACACCATAGAAATAATAATAAAGAAAAAGACTATCTCTATATGCAAATTTAGCTGGTGGAGGCTCTAAGTTTAATTTTTGCATAAAGCCAATTTTTACCCTACAACAAAGGAATACATTTTTATTTACTACTAAGTTAGAAATGCCATTATTGAGAAGGTTCCTCCAACTCAATCCCAAAATTCCCAAGTTATTAGTAACCCAATGATTTCATTAAATAAAGTGATGAGATCAACCAATAATTCACTTCTAGATACTCAAGTTGTCCATAACCGGGGACTCGGCTAATCATGATTAGTTTTTACACTCTGCAGAGGTTTGCGCACTTTTCCCCACAAGACTCGACCACCTCCATGATCGGAAGATCGAGACATAGTCTTTCTGAAGTATTTCCTCCAACCCTGGGTAGACCGGTACACCTACTTTCCCCTACATCAGCTAGTCTACCACGGAAAGAGGTCACACAACTTACTAAACTATGCCAGAGCCCATAATGGCTTGTGGCTGCACACGGAAGTTTCTAGGCATGAAATATCTTATGATCCCTTTGAGCCTGGGTGGCGGACCTAGGGTAATCACACGGGTACTCCGGGATTCCCCTTGGGCAAGAACTGGTTTCTCCAGGTGCCCCAAACAATCCACCCAGATGTGTATTAAAGTTGCCACCTTATGTTGTCCCAAAATTATTATCTCTCGCAACTTGCATGTATCACACATACCAATCCCCGTCTACGAGCATGGCTAAGCAATATATGACATAACGAATATTCCCGGGGTGATAAAAGGTCATAGGTTCCTACCAAATGAACTACATAGCATAACCACATGTTCACAATCCTACTCATGCAATCTTTGAGGGTGAAACTAACGCATAATAAAACTGGGTATTGAAAATTATGATCAAAGTGTGAACTTGCCTTGCTGACGTTCGTTGAACTCTAAAGATTCGTAGTAGCAAGCTTCACACTCCGGATGATCTAGCGTAAGCAAGCAATAACATACATAAGCATACAAGCAAAGAATCAAAAAGAAAACGAATAAAAGACTTCGAAAAACTCCAAAAATACCAAAATAAAATTTCTGTACAGAATATAATTTTCACAGCAACAAAAATAAATGTTTTTGGTTTTAACAGAAGGTACATATCACAAGCTTCGATTTGCAAAAAGAATCACCCAAAACGGTGTTACGAAACTCAAGTTATGGCCTAACAAAGTTTGAATTCAGATCTGTTTGAATTCAAATTTTAAAATTTTCAAAAATATATTTCGTTTGGTTCTCTGGATAGAGGATATTTCTATGAAACCGTAGGAAAAAGAATCAACTAAATCGGATCTATAGACTAAAAGATATACTAGAAACAAGATTCGGTAAAGAATCTGAATTGGAAAATATACTGATAAAAGAGAAAAAAAATCGGACAGGGTGTTCACCGGACTTGTCGCCGGAGACGAGGAAGAAGGCGGCTCCGGTGTGTTTCGGCGAAGGACACGCACGGGACGGTGTAGAGGACGATGTGGTGAACCACTTGATCAAGTTGTGGTTGTAGATAGCTTCATGTACACACGGTGAGAGGTCGCCGGAATTCACGAACTCCGGCGAGCAATTGGCGAGGTTAGGGAGGGAGATAGCTTTTGCAAATAGGGGGCTTCGGACGAGGGGTGAGAGGGGCTCGCGGGGTGCCTTTTATAGGGGTCAGGGGAGGTCAGAATTGGGTGGGGCGAGATGTGTTAATGGCAGCAGTTTCAAGCGTTCATGGTGGCCATTAGAGATGGAATTAAGGCGCACTAGTGAAGGGGAAGGGGTAGAGGAATGCGAGGGGGTTCCATTCAGAGCAGTTTCTGGGCGAGGGAGAGGAGGGAAGGGGTGGGGGCGCTGGGTGGATGATGCTCTCTGCGCTCTCTATGCTCTCTGTGAACCAACGACCAAAGGAAGGAGACGACCAGGTTGGGTCGTGAGGAAGGCTGGGCCTTTCCTGGCCCGTGGCTGTTTTTTTTTGTTTTTTTTTTGTTTTTTTTTTGACACAGAGAAAAAAATGTATAGATAGAAAATAAAAATATTTTAATATAGGACATATATATATCAAAAATTTCAGAAAAATAAATCCTACAAGATGAACTATTTTTCAGAGGCTAAATAAAAACTTTATAAAAAACATTTTTCTAAAAATCCAAATGAAACTCAAATTTGAATTCAAATTTTTTGGCATTGTTTTCTTCTGACTTTTTGGAGTGTCATGTTAGCTCCTCTCATACTTTTGAACAAGTATCTCGTCAGGGATTTTTGAAATAAATTTCAATTGCCAAGTAGAATTCAAAGTCAGATAAAATTCAAATGCCTCTGAAATTTCCAAATGACACTCAAATAAAAAAATGCATAGATGCTTAGCTAATAATTGTAAAACATTCCAAATTGAAAATTTGGGATGTTACAAACCTACCCCCCTTAAGATGAATCTCGCCCTCGAGATTCGGGTTGGCTAGCAAAAAGGTGTGGGTGATCCTGTCGAAGATCTTCTTCGCGTTCCCAGGTGGCTTCTTCCTCAGTATGATGACTCCACTGAACCTTGCAAAACTTGATGACCTTGCCGCGGGTAACCCTGCTTGCTGTTTCGAGAATCTTGACGGGCTTCTCCTCATGGGTCAGATCACTATCCAACTGTATAGCTTCTAGTGGCACTGTATCTCTTAAAGGAATATCGGCCATCTCCGCATGGCACTTCTTCAACTGGGAAACATGAAACACATTATGAACTCCAGACAAGGCTTCGGGTAATTCCAACTTGTAGGCAACTTCACCCATGCATTCCAAAATTCTGTATGGCCCCACAAATCGTGGTGCTAGTTTTCCTTTAACTCCAAACCGTTTAACACCTCGAAGTGGAGACACACGAAGATATGCTCTATCTCCGACTTCATAAGTTACTTCCTTGCGTTTAGTATCGCCATAACTCTTCTGTCTGGATTGGGCTATCTTAAGTCTGTCACGGATCAACTTGACTTTCTCCTCTGAATCTCTGATAAGGTCGGGACCAAATAATTTACGGTCTCCAACTCCATCCCACATTAATGGTGTCCTGCACCTCCTTCCGTACAAAGCTTCAAAAGGGGCCATCTTCAAACTAGCTTGATAGCTGTTGTTATATGAGAATTCTGCGTATGGCAAATTATCATCCCAACTAGATCCATAATCCAGCGCACAAGCTCTCAACATGTCCTCCAGAATCTGATTGACTCTCTCGGTCTGCCCATCTGTCTGCGGATGAAAGGCTGTACTGAACTCTAGCCTGGTACCCAAAGTTTCGTGTAACTGATGCCAAAACTTTGAGGTAAATTGTGTTCCTATATCTGATACGATGGTCCTCGGAACTCCATGCAGACATACGATCCTGGTCATATATATCTTGGCCAACTTAGCACTTGTATATGTGGTTTTCACGGGGATGAAGTGAGCTACCTTGGTCAAGCGATCAACTACTACCCAAATAGAATCATAGCCTGATCGGGTCCTGGGTAATCCTGTAATGAAGTCCATGCAAAGCTTGTCCCACTTCCAATCCGGTATCGGCAAAGGCTGAAGTAATCCTGCTGGTTTCTGGTGCTCTGCCTTAACCCTTTGACATACATCACATACTGCGACATACTCGGCAATATCCTTTTTCATACCTGTCCACCAGAAACTTTCGTTCAAGTCCAAATACATCTTGGTGTTTCCTGGGTGTATCGAATAAGGCGAATCATGAGCCTCCTGAAGAATCAACTTCCTGATCTCTGTGTCATTGGGCACGTAAATACGCTGCTCAAACCATATGGTTCCGTGTTCATCTTCACGAAATCCTTCTGCCTTTCCTTGGTTCATCCTTTCCTTTATTTCCGCAATACCTTTGTCTAACTTCTGGGCTTCTCGGATCTTTCCCAACAAGGTGGATTGAATTTCCATTGCGGTAACAAAACCTCGTGGTACTATCTCCAATCGGAGATCTCTGAGATCATCAATTAACTCTTGAGGTAATCCTCCTGCTGTGAGGGTATTGACATAACTCTTGCGGCTCAATGCATCTGCCACAACATTGGCCTTTCCTGGGTGATAGTGCAATTTCATGTCATAATCTTTTATGAGCTCCAACCATCTTCTCTGCCTGAGGTTCAACTCCTTTTGCGTGAAGATGTATTTCAAACTCTTGTGATCCGTGTAAACATCACAATGATTTCCAATAAGAAAATGCCTCCAGGTCTTGAGCACATGCACTACGGCTGCTAACTCCAAATCATGTGTGGCATAATTCCGCTCATGGGGTCGAAGTTGACATGAGGCATATGAAACAACTCTTCCTTCTTGTATAAGAACACCTCCAAGTCCCTGACGAGAAGCGTCGCAATATACCTGAAAATCCTTGCGTATATTCGGAAGAATTAGTACTGGGGCTGTGACCAAACGTTTCTTCAACTCCTGAAAACTAGCCTCACATTCTTCGGTCCAATTAAACTTGGTGTCTTTCTTCAATAACTCTGTCATGGGCTTTGCGATCTTGGAGAAATTCTCAATAAACCTCCGATAATATCCTGCGAGTCCAAGGAAACTGCGAATCTCTCCGACTGAGGTGGGTGCCTTCCATTCGGTGACGGCTTCAACTTTCGAAGGGTCCACTGCTATTCCTTCCCCTGATATAACATGTCCGAGAAATCAAACTTCCTTCAACCAGAATTCACACTTGCTGAACTTTGCATATAACTGATGTTCCCTGAGCTTCTCAAGAACCAAGCGCAAATGTTCCTTGTGTTCTTCTTCATTCTTTGAGTAAATCAATATGTCATCAATGAATACCACAACAAATTTATCAAAGAACTCCATGAATACCTTATTCATCATATTCATAAAATAGGCAGGGGCATTAGTCAAACCAAAAGACATGACTGTATACTCATAAAGCCCATATCTCATGGTAAAGGCTATCTTGGGTATATCCTGTTCTCGAATCTTCAGCTGGTGATATCCAGATCGAAGATCGATTTTTGAGAAAACTTTTGCTCCTTGTAGCTGGTCAAACAAATCATTGATCATCGGCAGAGGGTACTTGTTCTTGATCGTCACCTCATTCAACGCACGGTAATCCACAACCATTCTCGAGGATCCATCCTTCTTCTCAACTAGAAGCACTGGGGCTCCCCAAGGTGATGAACTCGGTCGAATATAACCTTTCTCCAATAATTCCTTAATCTGCTTCTTAATTTCCTCCAGGTCATTTGCGGGCATCCAATACGGTCTCTTGGATATTGGTCCAGTGCCTGGTAACAATTCAATCAAAAACTCTATGTCTCGATCCGGTGGCATGCCTGGTAGTTCCTCCGGAAAAACATCAGGATAATCCTTCACAACTGGTACTTCTTCCTGAACAACTCCCGAAAGAGAATTCACTTGAGTCCTCCTTGGTGTATGCCTCGACACATACTTGATCCGTTTCCCCTCTGGGGTGGTGAGAAGAATCGACTTACTGGCACAATCAATATTCCCTTCATACTTGGATAGCCAGTCCATGCCTAGAATTACGTCCAATCCTTGTGATTCGAGGATGATGAGGTCTGTGGGGAAAATGTGTCTCCCTACGGTCAAGGGCAACTGAAAACATCCCCGACTAGCCATGTTCTCTGCTCCTGGGGAACTCACTAACATTGGTGTTTTAAGGGCTACGGTCGGCAACTTAAACTTATCCACAAACCCCCTTGATATGAATGAATGCGATGCACCAGTGTCAAAAAGAACAAGGGCTGTAAATGAATTAATCAAGAACTTACCAACAACGGCGTCAGGCTGGTCATAAACTTCCTCCACATTGACATGGTTCACCTGACCTCTGGTAAAAGGATTTGGCTTCTTTCCAGAGCTTCCATTGCCATTCCCGTTCTTCGCCTCGGGACATTCGGTGGCGTAGTGTCCGGTCTTTCCGCACTTGAAACAGGTAATGTGGCTCAGATCCTTCTTTGCCGGTGTAGCGGGGTTGGAGTGATGCTGATTGTTGTTTCCTCCGTTTCCATTGCCATTCCTATGGCCATTATGGTTGTGTCCATTCCCTCCATGATGTGAATGTCCTCCATGGTTATGGTGAGTGTGTCCACCATACTTGCCAGATCCTGATCCATTATTTCCCGAGTACGGGGTATAGCGGGGCTTCTGCTGAACTCCGGAGTTGTACTTTCCCTGTCCGTACTTCCTCTTGCGGTTTTCCACCTGCTGCTGCTTGCCTTCCAGAATGAGAGCCTTGTCAACCAACTCTTGACAATTGTTAAAGGTAGCCACAGTCAACTGAAGTCCCAGATCATCATTTAGTCCCTCAAGAAATTTCTCCTGCTTAGCAGCATCATCAGCCACGTCTCCGGGAGCATACCTGGATAACTTGCTGAATTCCTCCACATAATCACCAACAGAACGATTACCCTGGCGTAAGTTGCGGAACTCACGCTTCTTCAGACTCATAGCTCCGGCTGAAACATGTGCAGTACGAAACGCCTGTTGGAACTGATCCCAAGTCAAATTTGCTATGGGGAATGTGGTGGTGTAATTCTCCCACCACGAAGCTGCTGGTCCATCCAGTTGATGTGCGGCAAAGCGCACCTTCTCCGCATCAGTACATCCTGCGGTGGTCAACTCCCTTCCGATCTTGCGAAGCCAGTCATCTGCGACGATCGGCTCCGTGCTGCTAGAGAACACAGGTGGGTTCAACCTCAGGAAACGGGTAAGGTTGTCGACCGGGGGTGGCGGTGGTGGGTTGTTGTTGTTCTGGTTCTGATTCTGGATGAGTAGCTGCATGAGGGCATTCTGGTTCTGGATCAACTGGGTAAGTTCCGGCGGAAATTCCGGGTCACGTCTCGGAGGCATCTGTTAGGTTTAGAGTGGATGAGAAATTAGAATAGAATAAGGGCCTAATGAGAGAAATCACTACCCATATGCTTATGATAGCAATAAAATTTCAAATCAAGCAATTCACACAAATCACACCACACAAGCAAAACCTACAGGTAAGGTCATATCCACAAGAGATATGATCTATTCATACTATCGCAATCATTCGTTGGACTCCGTTTGGTACTGGTGGTCTGAACTAAATCTTCTCAAATCAAAGTCAACTCTAGCTTCTTCTTCTTCGTCAATGATGTCTTCATGGGTCTTGGTCTCATCAGCTGAGCAACTTGGTCATGGGGTTCAACAACTATTGAATTGAAGTAGAGAAGAGATAGAAATGAATAGAGAAGAGTACAGACCAATGGATATATAAGGAAGTGGTAAAATAGAATTTTCTTAATATGGTTTTCCATTTCCTAGTGGCCGCGTCCTACAGTCAGCGTGTGCTCTGATACCATCTTGTAGCGACCCGACCCAAATGGATCGGAGTCTCTGTGCTTAAGTGTCATCCCTGGATCGGTATGCTGACACACACAGTACTCGATGAATTATAACAGAGTTCAATCACACACTTTATTACATCGAGGTCATCAAAACAGTATTTATTACAATAATATGGCCAAAGGCCATCTAAATAAAAATAACTACGGAAGCATCGAAGGTAAATGAGTCCATCCAACTCCACGGCAAACTGAGTGCAGAACAACGACCTATCGCACCTTTAATCCTCGTCGGAAAACTCTGCAACATGAGACGTTGCAGCCGTGTAGGTCAGCACATGGAATATGCTGGCAATTTCACACCATAGAAATAATAATAAAGAAAAAGACTATCTCTATATGCAAATTTAGCTGGTGGAGGCTCTAAGTTTAATTTTTGCATAAAGCCAATTTTTACCCTACAACAAAGGAATACATTTTTATTTACTACTAAGTTAGAAATGCCATTATTGAGAAGGTTCCTCCAACTCAATCCCAAAATTCCCAAGTTATTAGTAACCCAATGATTTCATTAAATAAAGTGATGAGATCAACCAATAATTCACTTCTAGATACTCAAGTTGTCCATAACCGGGGACTCGGCTAATCATGATTAGTTTTTACACTCTGCAGAGGTTTGCGCACTTTTCCCCACAAGACTCGACCACCTCCATGATCGGAAGATCGAGACATAGTCTTTCTGAAGTATTTCCTCCAACCCTGGGTAGACCGGTACACCTACTTTCCCCTACATCAGCTAGTCTACCACGGAAAGAGGTCACACAACTTACTCAACTATGCCAGAGCCCATAATGGCTTGTGGCTGCACACGGAAGTTTCTAGGCATGAAATATCTTATGATCCCTTTGAGCCTGGGTGGCGGACCTAGGGTAATCACACGGGTACTCCGGGATTCCCCTTGGGCAAGAACTGGTTTCTCCAGGTGCCCCAAACAATCCACCCAGATGTGTATTAAAGTTGCCACCTTATGTTGTCCCAAAATTATTATCTCTCGCAACTTGCATGTATCACACATACCAATCCCCGTCTACGAGCATGGCTAAGCAATATATGACATAACAAATATTCCCGGGGTGATAAAAGGTCATAGGTTCCTACCAAATGAACTACATAGCATAACCACATGTTCACAATCCTACTCATGCAATCTTTGAGGGTGAAACTAATGCATAATAAAACTGGGTATTGAAAATTATGATCAAAGTGTGAACTTGCCTTGCTGACGTTCGTTGAACTCTAAAGATTCGTAGTAGCAAGCTTCACACTCCGGATGATCTAGCGTAAGCAAGCAATAACATACATAAGCATACAAGCAAAGAATCAAAAAGAAAACGAATAAAAGACTTCGAAAAACTCCAAAAATACCAAAATAAAATTTCTGTACAGAATATAATTTTCACAGCAACAAAAATAAATGTTTTTGGTTTTAACAGAAGGTACATATCACAAGCTTCGATTTGCAAAAAGAATCACCCAAAACGGTGTTACGAAACTCAAGTTATGGCCTAACAAAGTTTGAATTCAGATCTGTTTGAATTCAAATTTTAAAATTTTCAAAAATATATTTCGTTTAGTTCTCTGGATAGAGGATATTTCTATGAAACCGTAGGAAAAAGAATCAACTAAATCGGATCTATAGACTAAAAGATATACTAGAAACAAGATTCGGTAAAGAATCTGAATTGGAAAATATACTGATAAAAGAGAAAAAAAATCGGACAGGGTGTTCACCGGACTTGTCGCCGGAGACGAGGAAGAAGGCGGCTCCGGTGTGTTTCGGCGAAGGACACGCACGGGACGGTGTAGAGGACGATGTGGTGAACCACTTGATCAAGTTGTGGTTGTAGATAGCTTCATGTACACACGGTGAGAGGTCGCCGGAATTCACGAACTCCGGCGAGCAATTGGCGAGGTTAGGGAGGGAGATAGCTTTTGCAAATAGGGGGTTCGGACGAGGGGTGAGAGGGGCTCGCGGGGTGCCTTTTATAGGGGTCAGGGGAGGTCAGAATTGGGTGGGGCGAGATGTGTTAATGGCAGCAGTTTCAAGCGTTCATGGTGGCCATTAGAGATGGAATTAAGGCGCACTAGTGAAGGGGAAGGGGTAGAGGAATGCGAGGGGGTTCCATTCAGAGCAGTTTCTGGGCGAGGGAGAGGAGGGAAGGGGTGGGGGCGCTGGGTGGATGATGCTCTCTGCGCTCTCTGTGCTCTCTGTGAACCAACGACCAAAGGAAGGAGACGACCAGGTTGGGTCGTGAGGAAGGCTGG
>LR738712.1:632312436-632324233 GCA_902687465.1 Secale cereale
AAGGCTGGGCCTTTCATGGCCCGTGGCTGTTTTTTTTGTTTTTTTTTTTTGTTTTTTTTTTTGACACAGAGAAAAAAATGTATAGATAGAAAATAAAAATATTTTAATATAGGACATATATATATCAAAAATTTCAGAAAAATAAATCCTACAAGATGAACTATTTTTCAAAGGCTAAATAAAAACTTTATAAAAAACATTTTTCTAAAAATCCAAATGAAACTCAAATTTGAATTCAAAATTTTTGGCATTATTTTCTTCTGACTTTTTGGAGTGTTATGTTAGCTCCTCTCATACTTTTGAACAAGTATCTCGTCAGGGATTTTTGAAATAAATTTCAATTGCCAAGTAGAATTCAAAGTCAGATAAAATTCAAATGCCTCTGAAATTTCCAAATGACACTCAAATAAAAAATGCATAGATGCTTAGCTAATAATTGTAAAACATTCCAAATTGAAAATTTGGGATGTTACAGAAACACACTTGCAAATATTCCCCACGCCTATTTCACTCCAAGTTTTGACTCTGAAACCTTGCCAATATTTATTTATCTCTTTTATCGAGGCTCCAACAAAATTCTTGACATTTTTTGGACCTCCCAAATACCCACTTCTTTCTCACACTCGTTGAATTAAATTCATATGAGTTTGAATTCAACTTCACACCCGTGCCCACTTATATTTTTTTCTTGGATCATGCTCATTTTTACGAGTCCGGGAAAAATAACCCATTGTCCAAACACTATCCCTGGAACCTCCTTTATTCTCCTTTATTCTTCTTTGTTTTCTGTTTTTGGAAGATCTATAAGATGCAAGAGAGAGAGAGAGAGGGGGGAGCACTAGGCCCAGCCGCAGCCGGCCAGGCCGGCCCAACCCCAACTCCTCGAGGTCCAGCTCGCCTCCACCCTAACCCTAGCCACGCTCGACCCCGCAGCCCGATCCCCTCACTCCTCTCGTCCTCCCACTCCGCCGCACGCACGAGCCCTCGCACGATCCCTCTTCTCCTCTGCCCACCCGCGACTCCTCCCCGTCACCTCGCACGCCGCCTGGCGCCCCATCGCCCGCGAGCCCGCGCCCCGCCGCCCTCTGCTCCTTCCGCGGTCGCCCCGCAGACCCCGTCAGGCCGCCGCCCCGAGCCGGTGCTCCGCCGCCTCCCTGTGCTCCGACCTCACCGCCGCAGCGCCATGGCCGCCCGCCGCCGTCAAGAGCCTCCCCTTCGGCCGCCTCTTCCTCTGTGCCGGCGAGCACGAGCCGCCGTCCCTCTGCATCGTCACCGTGCACCTCCAGCCACGACGCCCTGGCCGCCCCAAGCCCCATCGAGCGCTGGTGACCTCGGCCTCTGGCCCGTTCGCCGCTGGCCCCACTTCTTCTCCTCAACACCACCTCCGCCATGGTTGATAGCCTTCCGTGCGACGTCGGGAGCTCCTCCCACCGCTGCCCCGTGCGCTGCACCCGGCCATGCTTCAAGCTTCTGTTGCCCCGCCGTTATTGATGCTCTGTCCGCTAGGACCCCATCTCAAGGCCAGGAACGCCCTGCCGGCTGCGCACCACGGCTCCTATTGCTCCAAGTTCCTCTCCAACTCGTTGCAAAAACGAGACCGACAAGTCCAACCAGCACAGATGACCCAAGGGCCCTGAGTACGACTACACGACGACATGTCAAGTACCTCTACTGCCGTCTCTAGAATCGCCAAGACGCCAAGTACCTCGACAACCAATGCCGAACAACTACCGTCGACCCGTGGATGCGACAAGTACCTCTACCGATGACCCCGAACATCTACGAAAACGTGTACCGCTATCGTCGCCGAAGACCCATGTACAACTACCGTCAAGTGAACGACTACCATCGACGTGTACGACTACGAAACGTGAACGACTACTTCAACGAAGAACCACGAGTACCACTACTTCCCTCGACGTCTCGAACCGCCCCGAAATGCACGCTTCGAAGGTATACCGCCGAAACGATGCCCGTGAACGAATGTGGTTGTATGAGATGCATCCCTTGTTTGCGCCCTGTCCGATGTGCCCCTCTTTTGCCGTCGAACCGTGGGAACCGGGTAACCGAGAGCAGCCCACCGTCTTTCCATGACACGCTCACGCTCCGGTCGTCCTTCTTTTGCACCGGTCTCTCAACGAGCTACGGGAACCGGAATGTTGTCGTGTCATCATTTTCGGTTATCACCGCCATGGCCCCTTTTCCTTCCACCATGGTGACAAATGCTCCATATCTTATAACATGCCAAGTTTTCATAAAAATTACATAAAACTGCATTTGTCATCCGCATCTGATACGTCCAAAACGTATCTATAATTTCTGCTTGCTCCATGCCTCTTTTGGGTGATATTGCTATGATATTTATACACTTCCATACACTTTTGATCATATTTGGACTAACCTATTAACTCAGTGCACCCCAGTGCCAGTTTCTGTTTTCTGCTGTTTTTGTATTTCAGGTTTTCCCATTACAAGAACTGCCAGAAAAATCCCGGAAAAATTATATAAAAAATCAGCGTTCCAGAAGCTTCCCAGCAGCCAAAGTACAGCCGGAGGGGGGCCACCAGGGCTCCAGGCGCCCTGGTGGCGCGGGCCCCCCCTGGCCGCGCCGGGGGGGCGCCTGGGCCCCCCGAGCCTCCGCTGATGCCCCCCTTTGGCATATATTTATATCGTGTCCCGAAACCCTCGAGACGGGAACCCTTTTTCGCGATCTCATCTCTGTTCCGCCGCCGCCGCCACTTCCAAGATCGGGAGCACCAGGAGAACTCTTCCCGGCACCCTGCCGGAGGGGAGGATCACCACCGGGAGCTTCTCCACCACCATGGACGCCTCCCGGATGAGTTGTGAGTAGTCTCCCTTGGACCATGGGTCCATGACCAGTAGCTATGTGATGTTCTCCTCCCGTTCTTGTGCTTCACTAATTAGTCCTCGTGAGCTACCCTACATGATCGAGGCACATATGTAATCCTTATGCTGTTGCTATGTCGAGTTTGCTGGGATCTGATGGATTGTGAGATTATGTTCAGATTGTGTTTGAGTAATATATTTGATCTACCTCTTTTATATTTATGTTCGTAAGTAATTCTTGCATGTTCTCCGTTGTTATTTATTGCTTTGGCCAAGTAGTAGGTAGTGACTCCAAGAGGGAACGTTATGCTTGATTGTGGGTTCATGCCCCTCGATGACTAGCTTGAGTGACAGAAACATGAGTCTAGGGGATGTGCTGTTGCCACAAGGGGGAAAACAACGGTGCTTGTGCCCGCGGGTGCAAGGATTGTTTACTTTATGCAAAGTTCTTTTAATGCAGTTGTCTGTTGCTTTGAGTTTACACTATGGGTGGGACTCGCAACTTAATACTAGCGAGATGTTCTGGATAGATATCTCAAGGTGGATGATTAGTAGTAGATGCAGATGGATTTCGGTTTACTTGCCTTGGCGTACCGCCCATGCTTTGAACCTCTACCTTTCTTGTAACATAGTTAGCATTGGTTTGCGCACATAATTCTGTCAATTGCCCAGCTGTAATTCGTTTACCTCACATAGCTGTTTTATCGTCTTTTGGGAGAGAGACATCACTAGTGAACATCATGGGACCCCGGTCCATATTACCATCATTGATCACATCCGCTATTTACTTTCAGCTTTTACTTACTATTGCAGCATTACCTATCACTATTACCACTTGCGTTTGATCCTTTGTAAACTACAAGGCCGGAGAGATTGACAACCTCTCTGTACTCGTTGAGAGCAAATTTATTTGTATCTGTGTGCAGGTCCACGTTGATTGCTAATATCTGGCGCCGTTAGCAGTTGACACCTTCTTGTTGAAACTGGGAGTCTCAGGGAAATTGATCCTTGGTATCTTTGCCAAGGGAAAACTTCCGCTACACTGCATCTCAAACCTTCCACTTGGGGTAACCAACGAGGGGCGAGAAGCCATCAAGCAAAGTTTTCTGGCGCCGTTGCCGGGGACTCCACTCTTCAAGAAAGGGGAGTTGCACGCTATCTTTTATCTTTGCTTTTTAGTCTTATTAGTTTACCTTTCAGTTTTCTTTATGTCTTTTCACTAGTTTTGCTTAATGGAAAACAACAAAAATATGAGAGAGCTTTATAAGCTCTACCTTGCTTTGGGACATGATGTGTTTGAAGAGAAAATTAAAAAACCTATGGAACTTTATTATTTGCATAACAATCATGATGGTGGTGATGTTATTAGTATGCTTTCTTTGAATATCAATATTGCTAATGACATGGAAAGCTCTAAGCTTGGGGATGACACGTTTGATGAACATGAGATTTTTAGTCCCACAACTTTTGAAGAGAAAATTTACTTTGATGATACTTTGCTTCTTATATATGATGATTACAATGATGAATATGATGTTTTCAGTCCACCTACTATTGAGGATAAAATTTATTATGATTATGATATGCCTCCTAAATACAATGATTACCATGATGGTTATGATAGTCTTACTCTCACTATTCCTAATAAGAAAGATTTTGCTTATATGAAGAGTAATGACACTTTTATGCTTTTGGATCATGGAAATAATGCCTTATGTGATAGTTATATTGTTGAGTTCATCCATGATCCCACTGAAAATTATTATGAGAAGGGAACATATGCTTATAGATATTTCAAAAATATCAAAGTCCCTCTCTTTATGTTGAAGGTTTTGAAGCTGCACTTGTTTTGTCTTCCTATGCTTATTGCTTTGTGCTTCAATGAATTATTCTATTGCAATATTCCTATGCATAGGAAGCATGTTAGGCTTAAATGTGTTTGGTATTTGCTTCTTGATGCTCTCTTTTGTTCTTCAACTCTTATTCCTACGAGGGCATCATTAAAGTTTTAAGCCTATCTTTCTGGCTATAAAGAAAGAGCTCTAGGGAGACAACCCTTGTTATCTTTGCTTTCAGTTTGTTCTTTCAGTTTTTAGTGGTCTTGATGTTTGTTACTACAGTAGCATCATCATTGTATCTTTACTTTTCAACTTTGTGCCAAGTGTAGCCTCTGATTGCAAGAAAGTTCAAAAGTTGTGACGTGCTGTCCAGGAAACAAATTCTGTCCTTGGATAGAAAAATTCGTATAAAATCACCAGATCATCTTTTTGGTCTGAATTTTTTCGAAAGCGTGCTCTATACAATTGTCCTTCGTGCGTCTGTTCTGAGTTTTTTGATTAGAGTTGCAGAAGTGCCCCGAAAAAATCATTTACTACCTGCTGTTCTGTTTTTCACAGATTCTGTCCTGTTTTGCCTTTCCTTCATTTTGCAAACCTAGAGCTTGCTTTTTCTTTGCAAAAACCTTTTGGCAATCTTGAGAAACAGTAGACCTTCAAGAATATCCTTATTTCCAGCAAGGAACAATTATTTTATTAAGGGTACTAACCTCGCTCATCAGATTATGATGAGTTATGTATGAAGGGAGTTTTCAAGTGTGCGAGGGAAGATGATAAAAAGATTCAGGAGTGTCAAGCGCTCAAGCTTGGGGATGCCCCCATGCACCCCCAAGAAATATTCAAGGAGACTCAAGCATCTAAGCTTGGGGATGCCCCCGTGCATCCCCTTCTCCATCAACATTATCAGTTCATCTTTCGTTCCACTATATTTTTATCACTTCATGTGTTATGTGCTATGCTTGGAGCGTCTTGCTTTTAGTTTTCCTTTTTAGTTTTCTTTAGCTTTTCATAACGAGTCGGAACTCAGCTTTCTTTATGTGGGAGAGAAACACGCTCCACTTCTACCTAGAACATAACATAGAATTTTCATGTCTATCTTTGCTGTGTGTGTTCTTTGTCTTTCAATAGCTACTATCATGCTTAGCTTTTAGTTTTCGTGCTTATCTTTTTAAAGAGCTTTTGTTTAGTTGGTTGCTTGAACTCTCTTTATTTATCATGATTATCTTATTAAGAGAGTTTGCTTCCGTTGCATTGGTTGGTATGTCTATAATAAAGATGCTACGTGCATAATGGCGCTTAGTAGTTCATGTTTTCTTATGGTTAGTCTCAAATAGCTGGGGGGTTTCCAATGTGTTATTGGAGTACCAACATGATTTGTTTGCCTATGATGTGGTATGGTTTAGTAATATCTTCCTTCAAGAATTTATTTTGATTGACTTGGCGTATGCTCACGCATATTTAAGACTGTAAAGAAAGTCTGTCGAGCCTTGATGATCTTTTGTTTCTGAGTAGCGATATAACTACCATGCCTAATTCAATGTTGCTTTGTCGCTCTGCATGATTATGACCGTCATTGCTCTCTTAGTTGGTCGCTCCCAGTCTTTTGCTAACCTTCGCCTATACTAAGCGGACTGACTGCTTGTGCATCCAAATTCCTTTAAACCAGTTATGCCATATGAGTCCACCATACCTTCCTACATGGTATTTACCTGCCATTCCTAACGGAGACTTACATGTACCATCTCGAAATTATTCAAAAAGAAAAAAATGCATTCCTATTTTGTGCCCCTGTTTTAAGTCCATGAGGAAGTAGTAGTTAATTCATGATCTTTTTAAGTTGGACAAGCTTCACCCCGGGATTGCATGTATAATGTGCAAACCCATAATACGAGAAGGAACTGGCATTGAGTGCGCCCGGCTCAAAATTAATATAACAAACAAACCCTCCTTCACGCTTTGTTCATGAGAAATCAGAAAACTTTGGCAGTGATAAACAAAGGAGATTAAGAGGATGTGATCGTCCTCATTCGGGAGCCGTTCCTCGAAACTTGTCCGTCTCAAGAAGTGATTGAGTTATCTGCTAGCATTCGTTGACGAAACATGCATGATCTAAGAAAAAAATAATTATTACCTCTGTTTTTAAAACCAAGAGCTCTGGTACATGCTTTGTCTTTGTTTCCGACTACGGGTTTTCAACCTTGCCAACAAAATCCACGGTTCGAGAGTCTCCACCTTCTTTTAAAGCACCAACTACTGGGAGCATGATTGTCATTCTGAGTGTAATGTGCATTGTCCCAAAGTAGCATTGTCTTTTGCATGATTATGATATCGTTTATTTTGAAATCATTGTATCTAGTCATCACTTAAACCTTGGAGGTGCCCCTGCATTTATGTTTTGCTTCACTAAAGGGGGCAAGCGAGATATCACTTTGTCATATTTGCACACCATGCTCCTTACAAATCTATTTGATGTTTCAATACCATATTGTAAAACTTTCAGTTCTTTGTGGTTTTCTCATGAGGCAACTTAATTACTACAGATTCATTGTCTCAGTAAGCTTTTGTCATATGACTATGAAAAAGTCCTATATGGTTAATAGCATGTCACCACAGAAATTATTCTTGTTATCATTTACCTACTCGAGGACGAGCAGGAATTAAGCTTGGGGATGTTGATACGTCCAAAACGTATCTATAATTTCTGCTTGCTCCATGCCTCTTTTGGGTGATATTGCTATGATATTTATACACTTCCATACACTTTTGATCATATTTGGACTAACCTATTAACTCAGTGCACCCCAGTGCCAGTTTCTGTTTTCTGCTGTTTTTGTATTTCAGGTTTTCCCATTACGAGAACTGCCAGAAAAATCCCGGAAAAATTATATAAAAAATCAGCGTTCCAGAAGCTTCCCAGCAGCCAAAGTACAGCCGGAGGGGGGCCACCAGGGTTCCAGGCGCCCTGGTGGCGCGGGCCCCCCCTGGCCGCGCCAGGGGGGCGCCTGGGCCCCCCGAGCCTCCGCTGATGCCCCCCTTTGGCATATATTTATATCGTGTCCCGAAACCCTCGAGACGGGAACCCTTTTTCGCGATCTCATCTCTGTTCCGCCGCCGCCGCCGCTTCCAAGATCGGGAGCACCAGGAGAACTCTTCCCAGCACCCTGCCGGAGGGGAGGATCACCACCGGGAGCTTCTCCACCACCATGGACGCCTCCCGGATGAGTTGTGAGTAGTCTCCCTTGGACCATGGGTCCATGACCAGTAGCTATGTGATGTTCTCCTCCCGTTCTTGTGCTTCACTAATTAGTCCTCCTGAGCTGCCCTACATGATCGAGGCACATATGTAATCCTTATGCTATTGCTATGTTGAGTTTGCTGGGATCCGATGGATTGTGAGATTATGTTCAGATTGTGTTTGAGTAATATATTAGATCTACCTCTTTTATATTTATGTTCGTAAGTAATTCTTGCATGTTCTCCGTTGTTATTTATTGCTTTGGCCAAGTAGTAGGTAGTGACTCCAAGAGGGAACGTTATGCTTGATTGTGGGTTCATGCCCCTCGATGACTAGCTTGAGTGACAGAAACATGAGTCTAGGGGATGTGCTGTTGCCACAAGAGGGAAAACAACGGTGCTTGTGCCCGCGGGTGCAAGGATTGTTTACTTTACGCAAAGTTCTTTTAATGCAGTTGTCTGTTGCTTTGAGTTTACACTATGGGTGGGACTCGCAACTTAATACCAGCGAGATGTTCTGGATAGATATCTCAAGGTGGATGATTAGTAGTAGATGCAGATGGATTTCGGTCTACTTGCCTTGGCGTACCGCCCATGCTTTGAACCTCTACCTTTCTTGTAACATAGTTAGCATTGGTTTGCGCACATAATTCTGTCAATTGCCCAGCTGTAATTCGTTTACCTCACATAGCTGTTTTATCGTCTTTTGGGAGAGAGACATCACTAGTGAACATCATGGGACCCCGGTCCATATTACCATCATTGATCACATCCGCTATTTACTTTCAGCTTTTACTTACTATTGCAGCATTACCTATCACTATTACCACTTGCGTTTGATCCTTTGTAAACTACAAGGCCGGAGAGATTGACAACCTCTCTGTACTCGTTGGGAGCAAAGTTATTTGTATCTGTGTGCAGGTCCACGTTGATTGCTAATATCTGGCGCCGTTAGCAGTTGACACCTTCTTGTTGAAACTGGGAGTCTCAGGGAAATCGATCCTTGGTATCTTTGCCAAGGGAAAACTTCCGCTACATTGCATCTCAAACCTTCCACTTGGGGTAACCAACGAGGGGCGAGAAGCCATCAGCATCATGATAACAACCTTTAAATGCTTAAAAATTGTTGTGTGCTCTAATAATTGCTAAATATGACATGGGGTTTTCCGGAATTGTTGTTGTAAATTCCGGCCTCATTTAAAATGCCTAAATAGATAGTTTACTTATGCTTCACCTCTTGCCATGTTTGTAAAAGCATTTAAACTTGTTGGGTTCATAACGAGATCAAACTAAATAATCTAACATGGTGTTTTGTCAATATGCAACTCGTTGCATATTGAGCTCCACTTAATTTGTAGTGTTGTTTGAGAACTTTGCCATGCCATGCATATTTAAACCGGACATGCATCATACTTGGTTGTGCATCATATGCCATGTTTATGCTTGTGTGTTTACGATGTTGTTTGCTTCTTTCCGGTATGCTTCCCTCGTTAGCTTCGGTTTCGTTCCGGAGTTGTGAGGAGTTGTTCGACTACTTCATGGACTCGTTCTCCTTCCTTGTGGGATCCCAAGCAAGATGACCGTTCCCCGATATCACCTCTATCTTTGCTTTGCTAGTTGTCTCGCTCTATAGCTATGCCTCGATGCCTACTCCTGTCTTGTCAGCCTCCTATTGTTGCCATGAAACACTCTAACAGCCTTCCTAGCAAACCGTTGATTGGCTAAGTACGCTTTTGCTCAGCCCCTCTTATAGTGTTGTTAGTTGCAGGTGAAGTTTTAAGATTTCTCCAAGCTTTGGACTTGTTTATTGGGATAACACAATATATATCTTAATTAATTTAATGCACATATATATTGGCAATGGGTGGAAGGCTTGGCCTTCTGCTTGGTGTTTTGTTCCACTCATGCCACCTTAGGACCCGATAAACCGGTGTTATGTTCCTTGATTTTCCGTTCCAAACACGGTTGGGGTTTATGGGCCCCCCTTGATAATTCGCACTGCTTGAAGCTTTTCTAGCAAGGCCCAACTTTGGTTTTACCATTTTCCTAACAACTAAAAAACTTGCATAGGGAGTAATTAACCCGAAGAGTTAATTTTACAACCCGGGCCAGTGCTCCTCATGAATGTTAGTCCAAACTGGGGGTTCTGCAGGGCCGCCTTGGGGAAACCCGAGGTATCTGGTATTACCTGTAGAATCACCCATCCAGTTGTGGCCTAAGACGAGATACGCGCGGCTACTATCAGGGTGTCGGCACGCCGGGAGGTCTTGCTTGATTAGTTTTACCTTTGTCGAAATATCTTGAGCACGGGATTCCGAGAATACTCGGGTCTTCCCAATTTGGAGTTGCGACTCCCCAGACCGTGAGCTTTTGATGGGCTAAGTTGGGACACCCCTGCAGGGTTTTGAACTTTCGAAAGTCGTGCTCGCGGTTATGTGGCAGATGGGAATTTGTTAATATCCGGTTGTAGATAACTTGACACCATATCCTTAAGAATACACTACCTGTGTGAGTAACCGTGATGGTCTCTTTCTGAAGGGCTTCGGGAAGTGAACACGGTGGGGTTATGTATGAACGTGAGTAGCTAGGATCACTTCTTGATCAACTTGGCGACCATTGGCACATATCCTCATCTCGCTCTGAATTCGTAAGCTAGTTGCTTAGTGCTTGCTGCGGCCACTTTATTACCTCTCCACACCTAAATGCTTTGTTAGTTTTGATACCCGGGAATGGGATTGTTGAGTCCTTGTGACTCACAGATTACAACACACACCAGATGCAGGTACCACCGAGTACGATGCAGGAGATGGATCAGAACTTCACTGGGAGTTCGATGAAGAGCATGGTCGTTACTACATTTCGTATCCCGACGATTAGTAGTGGTTCCTACTAGAGGTGATCCGGACTTGTGTGGTGGTATCTTTTCTCGTTTGGATTTCGTCCGTAGTCGGACCCTGTGTTTTGGATGAATGTATGTTATTGTAATAATTGTGTGACGTGGCGAGTGTAAGCCAACTAATTTACTCTTTCATCCCTGTATTTTACATGAGTTGTGCAAAGATACCACGCTTCCGATCATTCCAGAATGCGCTTATGTCTCTAAGTCGTGCCTCGACACGTAGGAGATATAGTCGCATCCTAGGCATTACAAACTCAAAACCCGACCATGGCAGAAGATGGACAAAGAATGAAACTCATTCCCTATGCCTCAGCCATAGGTTCTATAAAGTATGCCATGCTGTGTACCAAACTTGTTGTCTACCTTGCCATAAGTTTGGCAAGGAGGTACAAAAGAGATCCAGGAGTAGATCACTGGACAACGGTCAAAATTATCCTTAGTTACTGGATGACTAAGAAATGTTTCTCGATTATGGAGGTGATAAAGAGTTCGCCATAAAGAGTTACGCTGATGCAAGCATTGACACTAATACAGATGACTCTAAGTATCATTCTGGATACGTATTTAAAGTGGGAGCAATTAGCTAGAGTAGCTCCATGCAGAGCATTGTAGACATAGAAATTTGCGAAATACATATGGATCTGAATGTAACAGACCCGCTGACTAAACTTCTCTCATGAAGGAAAACACGATCACTCCTTAGTACTCTTTGGGTGTTAATCACATGGCGATGTGAACTAGATTATTGACTCTAGTAAACCCTTTGGAAGCCTATGTTTGGACATGACGAGGAGTCTCGAAAATAGTCGAGACATAAAGATTGATATATTGGAAGCCTATGTTTGGACATCGGAATTGTTCCGGGTGAGTTCGGGCATTTACCGCAGTACCGGGGGGTTACCGGAACCCCTCGGGGAGTGTATGGGCCTTATTGGGCCTTAGTGGGATAGAGGAGGAGGCGGCCTAGGTGAGGGGCGCCCCC
>LR738712.1:632334476-632435553 GCA_902687465.1 Secale cereale
GGGGGGGGGGGTCCTCACATGGCCGGACAAACTCCTGGTGGGCCGGACTGGTGGGCCGTGAAGACTGTTATAGAAGATCGTCTCTCGTATTCAGATAGGACTCCTGGATTCTTGTAATGGAAAGTTTTAGGCTCGGGTGTAGATTTTCCTTCCTCTGCAAGACAACATGTACAAACCCTAGGCCCCTCCGGTGTGTATATAAACCGGAGGGTTTTAGTCCATAGAGGCTAGAATCAGAATCATACAATCCTCATAGGCTAGACTTAGGGTTTAGCCTTTACGATCTCGAGGTAGATCAACTCTTGTATCCATATTCATCCATATTAATATAGTAGGAAGTAGGGTATTACCTCGATCGAGAAGGCCTGAACCTGGGTGAACATCGTGTCCCCAGCCTCCAGTTACCATCGATCTTCAGACGCATAGTTCGGGACCCCCTACCCGAGATCCGTCAGTTTTGACACCAACAGTTGCGCTGGACCCCCCAACTTTGGATTGGTTTTGGGGCCAGTACAATCTTTGGTTGTGGAAGTCACTGTCGTCGGCTGAGAAACCCAGGCAAGTGGCGTTCAAGAAGGAGATGCGGAGGAGAAAGCCAGGTACCAGGAGGCATGTGAAGCTTGTGATGCCGCCTGGAAAAGGAGAAGACGGAGCTTTGGGGGCGGTCGCGTCGTCGAGCGGAGGAGGTGTACGAAAACGGGTACTTCGCGAGGAAGGCCAAAGGCGCTAGGCGCCTCATCATTGTGTGACGGTGGGACGATAAGCTCCAGCGTGCCACCGACGAGGAGCTCCGATGGGCGCCCAACGAAATGGCAAGATTGTCCGCGCTCGTCCGCCAGCAAGAGGCAGATCGGTACGTCAAGCGCTGCGAGGTAGAGGAGACGGAGTACTGCCTCCGCGCTGGGATGACGCCGTGCATCATGAGTGATTATTTGTTTTAGTATTGTATGTTTTCAATTTTATGCATTGTACCTAGTAGTTAAGTATCATCACGTGTATGTAATGATATTATATATATTCTGTGGTGAACTAATGAACAATTAATATATGTATATATATATATATTATGAATTCCATTTTCTATTTGTTTTTTGTACTAATTTGAATCTAGCTATTATCATCCACATATACAGAATGGAAAGCGTATATACACACATTGACACAGTACATATAAGAACGGAAAACAAAGTACACACATTGAAATAGAGGAATAAACAGAGCAATACTATGGTTGCTGTGAATACATAGCTATGCACGTCGAAAGGACTCAACAAAATAAAACGCGTCCATGAGACCATGACCAGCCGCCCTTGCCTACGGTAGCTCTTGGCTCTACCTGAACTCATGCAGGTGTTCGTCCAAGCGGTCGACACGCTCGCGGTACATCTGAAGCACGGTCTCGAGCTCCAAGTTGGCTATTTCATCGGAGATCACCAGCTCGAGGATGTGACAGCCATGTTCCTCTACTGCGCCCAGGTGAAACCTGAGCCAAGGAGGCGATCAAGCCTACGGACGAGCGCGTTGGCATCCAGTGGGACGTGGACAAGGCGAACGGCACCACCCATGCGAACAGAGTGGCGGGCGTCCGGTGCAAGTACGACGCGGCCGGCCTCTAGTGCAAGTACGGTGCTGAGGGCCTCTGTGATAACCCACAAGTGTAGGGGATCGCAACAGTTTTCGAGGGTAAAGTATTCAACCCAAATTTATTGATTCAACACAAGGGGAGCCAAAGAATACTCTTAAGTATTAGCAGCTGAGTTGTCAATTCAACCACACCTGGGAACTTAGTATATGCAGCAAGGTAATATGGAAGTAACGGTAACGGTAGCAAAAGTAGCGGTAGTATTTTTGTAGTGTTTGTAACAATAGAAGTGGAAAAGTAAATAAGCAACAAGCGATATGTGAAAAGCTCGTAGGCATTGGATCGGTGATGGAGAATTATGTCGAATGCGATTCCTCATGTAATAGTTATAACATAGGGTGACACAGAACTAGCTCCAGTTCATCAATGTAATATAGGCATGTATTCCGAATATAGTCATACGTGCTTTTGGGAAAGAACTTGCATGACATATTTTGTCCTACCCTCACGTGGCAGTGGGGTCCTAGTGGAAACTAAGGGATATTAAGGCCTCCTTTTAATAGAGTACCGGACCAAAGCATTAACACATAGTGAATACATGAACTCCTCAAACTACGGTCATCACCGGGAGTGGTCCCGATTATTGTCACTTCGGGGTTGCCGGATCATAACACATAGTAGGTGACTATTGACTTGCAAGATAGGATCAAGAACACACATATATTCATGAAAACATAATAGGTTCAGATCTGAAATCATGGCACTCGGGCCCTAGTGACAAGCATTAAGCATGGCAAAGTCATAGCAACATCAATCTTAGAACATAGTGGATACTAGGGATCAAACCCTAACAAAACTAACTCGATTACATGGTAAAGATCATCCAACCCATCACCGTCCAGCAAGCCTACGATGGGATTACTCACGCACGGCGGTGAGCATCATGGAATTGGTGATGGAGGAAGGTTGATGATGACGGTGGCGACGATCTCCACTCTCCGGAGCTCCAAACGGACTCTAGATCAGCCCTCCCGAGAGAGATTAGGGCTTGGCGGCGGCTCTGTATCGTAAAACGCGATAATTCCTTCTCTCTTATTTTTTTTCTCCCCGAAAGTGAATATATGGAGTCGGGGATACGTCGGTGGAGCAACAGGGGGCCCATGAGGCAGGGGGCGCGCCCCCTACCCTTGTGGACGGGGTGTGGGTCCCCTAGTCTAGTTCTTTCCGCAGATATTTTTTATATATTCCAAAATAATTGTCCATTGAATTTCAGATCATTCCGAGAACTTTTATTTCTGCACAAAAATAACAGCATGGCAGTTCTGCTGAAAACAGCATCAGTCCGGGTTAGTTCCATTCAAATCATGCAAGTTAGTGTCCAAAACAAGGGCAAAAGTGTTTGGAAAAGTAGATACGTTGGAGAAGTATCACTCTGCCCACTCCTAGCGACGAATGGGGGTACTGACGGGACGTGTACCCATCTGCGATGCCGTGTCGATAGCAGGCAAGCGTCGATGGATCCGCTCTTGCTGTGCGTCGTGCCGCGCCGCTCGCTCTGCGATGCTCCAACGGTCACGCCGTGCGGCGAGCCGCAGCCTATCAGCGCGGACGCGCCTAGCTTGCTCTGCGGCGCGCAATCGATCATGTTGTGTGGCGAGCTGCAGCCTGTCGGCGCTGACATGCCTATCTTGATCTGCGGCGCTCAAGCGTCATGCGCCAAAGGTATGCTCAACCCTGGCGATGACGCGCATCACGGCGCCGTCCATCTCGTTGCTGGGGAGCGCCTCGGCCTCGACGGGTCGTGGCGCCTGCTCATTTTCCTCGTCGACGAGGTTCATGGCAGAGGCGATGCTTTGGTGGGTTGGCATGCTTGGAAAAGGTGGATGTGCTACAAGCTGCGCTTGTCGCCTCCGTGCGTCGCGCACCGCCTAGGTTTATGCGCAATATCGCTGGGTGGCTAGAAACAGGTGGGGAAACGGTGGGAAACGGTGGCGTGTTCATAAAACGTTATCAGTTAATGGAAACTTAGCATAGAAGGAACATTGAGCTAGCACAAGAAGTAGATGATGATCAGATGAACACAGACCACACTAGGGAACTCGTCGGTGAAATTCATCAATTGCAAACATTTGACTACTAGCAAGCATTTCTCACAACACACACGACTTATTCCATCACAAACAGGTCGTATGGATCAATTGTATGCCACGTATCGTACATTGTCAAAAAGTAATACGGTAGACCTTCTTTAACATGTGTTAAAAAATAAAATAAAAAATAAAAAACAAGGACCTTGAGGTTAAATTAACTCATGGGATGGGTCGTATCAGTCATTTAATTTGACAAATACGATCCATCATATCGGTTAATTTAACATCAACACAACTTTCCATCCAATCACCCATCTAATTGTACCTCAAAAAGTAATGTGGTAGACCTTTTTAAACATGTGTTAAAAAATCAAAAAAAATCAAAACTAGGACCTTGAGGTTAATTCCACCCCACAACACACACGGCTTATTCCATCACAAACGGGTCGGATGGATCAAATGTATGCCACGTATCGCACATTGTCAAAAAGTAATGCGGTAGACCTTCTTTAACATGTGTTAAAAACAAAAAAACAAGGACCTTGAGGTTAATTCCAGCCCACAACACACACGGCTTATTGCATCACAAACAGGTCAGATGGATCTACTGTATGCCACGTATCGCACATTATCAAAAAGTAATGCGGTAGACCTTCTTTAACATGTGTTAAAAAAACAAAACAAAAACAACTGATGGAATGTATCATAAAGGTTCATTAAGGACATTTATGATCCATCCATCAGTGGGTTTTGAAATTTTGACAACTTCCCATCCGGTCACCCATCTCATGGCTGCTCCAGGCTGACCACGGTTAACTTGAGAGTTGTCTTAGATGAGCTACTAGTGAAACAACTTGTCCTTGCTAATATAGGATGCCCTTTTCACATCCTTACGGCGTACCCGGATGACCGCCCGTCGCCCAATGGCCAATAGATACTGTGTAGATAGAGCATATCACATATGTCTTACTAGAAGCAATCGTCTGTGTTATTGATTCGACACAAGGGGAGCCAACGAATACTCTTAAGTATTAGCAGCTAAGTTGTCAATTCAACCACACCTGGGAACTTAGTATCTGCAGCAAGGTAACATGGAAGTAACGGTAACGGTAGCAAAAGTAGCGGTAGTATTTTTGTAGTGTTTGTAACAATAGCAGCGGAAAAGTAAATAAGCAACAAGCAATATGTGAAAAGCTCGTAGGCATTGGATCGCTGATGGAGAATTATGTCGAATGCGATTCCTCATGTAATAGTTATAACACAGGGTGACACAGAACTAGCTCTGGTTCATCAATGTAATGTAGGCATGTATTCCGAATATAGTCATACGTGCTTTTGGGAAAGAACTTGCATGACATCTTTTGTCCTACCCTCCCGTGGCAGTGGGGTCCTAGTGGAAACTAAGGGATATTAAGGCCTCCTTTTAATAGAGTATCGGACCAAAGCATTAACACATAGTGAATACATGAACTCCTCAAACTACGGTCATCACCGGGAGTGGTCCCGATTATTGTCACTTCGGGGTTGTCGGATCATAACACATAGTAGGTGACTATTGACTTGCAAGATAGGATCAAGAACACACATATATTCATGAAAACATAATAGGTTCAGATCTGAAATCATGGCACTCGGGCCCTAGTGACAAGCATTAAGCATGGCAAAGTCATAGCAACATCAATCTTAGAACATAGTGGATACTATGGATCAAACCCTAACAAAACTAACTCGATTACATGGTAAATCTCATCCAACCCATCACCGTCGAGCAAGCCTACGATGGGATTCCTCACGCACGGCGGTGAGCATCATGGAATTGTTGATGGAGGAAGGTTGATGATGACGATGGCGACGATCTCCACTCTCCGGAGCCCCGAACGGACTCCCGATCAGCCCTCCCGAGAGAGATTAGGGCTTGGCGGTGGCTCCGTATCGTAAAACACGATAATTCCTTCTCTCTTATTTTATTTTCTCCCCGAAAGTGAATATATGGAGTCGGGGGATACGTCGGTGGAGCAACAGGGGGCCCACGAGGCAGGGGGGCGCGCCCCCCACCCTCGTGGACAGGGTGTTGGCCCTTGGGCTGGTTCTTTTCGCAGATATTTTTTATATATTCCAAAATAATTCTCCATTGAATTTCAGGTCATTCCGAGAACTTTTATTTCTGCACAAAATTAACACCATGGCAGTTCTACTGAAAACAGCATCAGTCTGGGTTAGTTCCATTCAAATCATGCAAGTTAGAGTCCAAAACAAGGGCAAAAGTGTTTGGAAAAGTAGATACGTTGGAGACGTATCAACTCCTCCAAGCTTAAACCTTTGCTTGTCCTCAAGCAATTCAGTTGATAAACTGAAAGTGATAAAGAAAAACTTTGACAAACTCTGTTTGCTCTTGTTGTAAATATGTAAAGCCAGCATTCAAGTTTTCATCAAAGATCATGAATGAACCACATTCACAATAACTTTCAGGTCTCATGTCTACTCATATCAATGGCATAATCAACTAGCGAGTAATAATAATAAATCTCGGATGACGACACTTTCTCAAAACAATCATAATATGATATAATAAGATGGTATCTCGCTAGCCCTTTCTGAGACCGCAAAACATAAATGCAGAGCACCTTTAAAGATCAAGGACTGACTAGACATTGTAATTCATGGTAAAAGAGATCCAGTCACAATCATACTCAATGAAAATTAATTGCAATACATGCAAATGACAATGGTGCTCTCCAACTGGTGCTCTTTAATAAGAAGATGATGACTCAACACTCAACATAAAATTAAATAGATAGGCCCTTCGTAGAGGGAAGCAGGGATTTGTATAGGTGCCAAAGCTCAATTTTGAAATAGAGATAAATAATATTTTGAGTGGTATACTTTCTTTGTCAACATAACAACCAAGAATCTCGATATCGTCCATGCTACACACATTATAGGCAGTTCCCAAACAGAATGGTAAAGTTTATACTCCCCCAACCACCAACAAGTACACTCCACGGCCATCCGAATCCACGGGGTACCGTCCAAACAAGCAACAACCCTGGGGGAGTTCTGTTTAATTATTATGATTTGAGCATGGAACTGGGCATCCCGGTTACCAGCCATTTTCTCATGAATGATGAGCGGAGTCCACTCATCGTGAGAATAACCCACCTAGCATGGAAGATATAGACATCCCTTGTTGATACATGAGCTGTTCGAGCATACAAAATAGAATTTCATTTGAAGATTTAGAGTTTGGCACATACAAATTTACTTGGAACGGCAGGTAGATACCGCATATAGGAAGGTATGGTGGACTCATATGGAATGACTTTGGGGTTTATGGAAGTGGATGCACAAGCAGTATTCCCGCTTAGTACAGGTGAAGGCTAGAAAGAGACTGGGAAGCGACCAGCTAGAGAGCGACAACAATCATGAACATGCATTAAAATTAATCAACAATGAGTGCAAGCATGAGTAGGATATAAATCACCATGAACATAAATATCGTGGAGGCTATGTTGATTTTGTTTCAACTACATGCGTGAACATGTGCCAAGTCAGTCCACTTGAATCGTTCAAAGGAGGATACCACCCTATCATACCACATCACAACCATTTTAATATCATGTTGGCATGCAAGATATACCATTATAAACTCCTAGCTAATTAAGCATGGCATAAGCAGCTATGATCTCTAATTGTCATTGCAAGCATGTTTCATTCATGATAGGCTGAATCAGGAACGATGAACTATCATATTTACAAAAACAAGAGAGTTCAAGTTCATACCAACTTTTCTCATCTCAATTAGTTCATCATATATCGTCATTATTGCCTTTCACTCGCACGACCGAACGGTGTGCAAAATAATAATAGTGCACGTGGATTGGACTAAGTTGGAATCTGCAAGCATTTAATACAAGAGAGAAGACAAAGTAATATGGCTCAAGGTTAAATCAACAATAAAGCATATGAGAGCCACTAAGCATTATCATCATGGTCTTCTCCTCTTGACCCCCAAGGAAAAGAAAAGAAACTATTTACACAGGAAAGCTCCCAACAAGCAAAAGAAGAACAAGAAATCTTTTTGGGTTTTCTTTTAATTACTACTACTACAGGCATGGAAAGTAGACTAGCTAAAAGGACTGCAACTATTTTTTTCTGAAGGTTTTTCTAACACACAAGAAAAGGACTAAGATAAGAAATGAAACTAGCATGGATAGTACAATGAAAGAGTGTGAGCACCGACTACTGGAATAAGTGTGTGAACATGAATGTAATGTCGGTGAGAAATACGTACTCCCCCAAGCTTAGGCTTTTGGCCTAAGTTGGTCTATTGCCACGGATCAAAGCTACTCTCTCCGGTGCATGGAGGAGCGTCCTCTTGGTGCCACTGGTTGGCAATCTCATCCGGATCCCACCGATAAACCGACTGCCGGTAAGGGTCAAGTGGTGGTTCCGGCTCCGGCTCTGAAGCTTGTTCCTGGCTCCAGTATTTATATACGGCATCTGGCAAAACAAGGTACGTGCCTGAAAATAGATCAAATAGAGATGGTGCAGGCAAGGTAATAATCTCACAATATTTTTCATCAAACCTTAATTTATACTTAAGCAACTTCTTCTTATCTTTGACAATAAAATCATGTGCTATCATACTCTTATAATCTAGAAACACCGGGGTCAGCAACTTTTCTTCCTTCTCATGATGCCTAATAGGTATTCTAAAGTGTTCGGCAAGGCGTGAAGCAAAGATGCCTCCAAAGATGGGACCCTTTGTACGGTTCAAACTTAATCGTTTAGCAACACCGGCACCCAAGCTAAAAGTTGTGTCTTGAAACAAAGCATCGTGCAAAATGACAATATCAGGGGCACTAAGATTCCCACTGTTCCCGCGACCAATTAAGCATCTAATAGCAAATATAGCAAAGTAGCGTAGAACAGGAAAATGTATACTAGTAATTCTTGCCCCTAAAACTTGCCTCGTTTCCCCTACAGCTATCATATCAATAAACCCCTCAACATCCTTGCGATGGGGTTCCTCAAGACTACCAGCAAAGGGTATCTTACATACTTGACAAAATTCATAGAATGACATCTCCTTAAACTCATCATATAAACGAAACTCCACTTATGGTGGTGATTTCTTAGCATGAAAATGAAATTTTTGCGTGAAAATATTAGTGAGCAAGAGATACTATTCACGCTGTTCGTGGAGGAAGTCGGTGAGCCCTGCATTCTCCGCCAAATAATAAAAGTCTTTATAAATCCCAGCGGCTTCCAAAAATTCATTGCAAGGCCATTCACATGGCAGAACTTCCGCAGTGCGAGGAAGATTGTATTTGGGCTTCTTATTCTCTTCCTTCTGCTTATCCTTGGAACTTTGACTGGAAGAGCCTCTCAACAATCTCCTCATCATTTTCCTCCTCTGAAAATTTCTGAAATTTTTAGTGACTCAAAATAAAATTGAACCAAACTCAACAAGATTGATAGCAACTACTCCTACAAGTGCCTAGAGACTATATCATGCATTAGAACTACTTGGAACCACATAAATTTGACATGCAAGCTCAAGAACAGGGTCACCTAAGCAGCAAAAATTTGCAATAAATAAAGCACTAGAACAAAAACTAATTGGACCAATGGAGGAGTCACATACCAAGGAACAATCTCCCCAAACAGTTTTGTGAATGAAGCTTTGAGCAAGGAGATCGAAAATGACAGCAAGATGAGCTAGAACTCGTGCTTGAGCTGGATAGTGATTTTCTTGGGAGGAAGAAGGAGTGTATGGGTGCAGGAATAAGTGGAGGGGGGCCACGTGGGGCCCATGAGGCAGGGCGCGCGCCCAGGGGGTGGGCGCGCCCTGTACCCTCGTGGCCAGGTGTTGGCTCCCCCTACTGTGTTCTCAGTGCCAAATATTCTCAAATATTCTGGAAAAAATCATATTTCATTTTCGGAGCATTTGGAGAACTTTTATTTTTAGGGTATTTTTTTATTTCACGGATAACTCTGGAAACAGACAGAAAATACTATTTTTTCTTTATTTAATCTAATTAACAGAAAGTAAAAGGGGGATACATAAAGTTGTGCTATCAAGATTCACCCATCTCATGCTCATCAAAAGGAATCCATTAACAAGGTTGATCATGTCTTGTTAGTAAACTCTTTCCGAATGACATGAGACCGGAGAATTTTCGAATAACACTAGGTTACCTCAATGGGGATATGCATGTCCCCAACAATAATAATATCATATTTCTTCTTGACAGTAGGAAGAGGAAATTCAAAACCTCCAATAGTAATAGTTGAAATGTTTCCAATAGAATTGATACTATGGACCTGAGGTTGTTTCCTCGAAAAGTGTACCGTATGCTCATTACCATTGACATGAAAAGGGACATTGCCTTTGTTGCAATCAATAAAAGCCCATGCAGTATTCAAAAAGGGTCTACCAAGGATAATAGACATACTATCGTCCTCGGGAATATCAAGGATAACAAAGTCCGTTAAAATCATTGTTCAAGAAATCTTCCAATTCAGCGATTTATCATCCAATTTATCGCTACTCTTGGGGTGGCCGATAAGATTATGCATTATCTTCACCATTTATCGTTTGGGCCGATTTATCACTATGACAAGTATGTTTATTTGCGTTTTGTGGACCTTGTTATGCAATATGTTATGTTGTCCTATTTTGTTCGTCATTATACAAGGATTCAAAGGCTAGGTATCAAGGTAACACTTCTGTCCAATATTTTTTTGGTGTTGAATATAGCATATTTTAGTGTTGGAAACCTATACTTTGCAAAAAAAATGGCCGATTAATAGTCGACCAATAAAATTGATTAATCGGCCGATTTCCGATTAATCTCTAGTCCACACCTGACCGAGACGATAACGATAAGCGATATCCTCAACATTAGTTAAAATAGTAACATTTGCAACTACAACAGGCACATCCTAACAAATACCGACAGGTATAGCAGTTGATTTATCAGCCATTTGCAAAGATATTTCAGTAGGTGTCAACTTACTCAAGTCAAGTCTACGATATAAAGAGAGAGGCATAACACTAACACCGGCTCCAAGATCACATAAGGCAGTTTTAACATAGTTTCTCTTAATGGAGCAAGGTATAGTAGGTACTCTTGGATCTCCTAGTTTCTTAGGTATTCCACCTTTAAAAGTGTAATTGGCAAGCATCGTGGAAATTTCAACTTCATGTATCTTTCTTTTATTGGTGATAATATATTTCATATACTTAGCATAAGGATTTGATATAATCATATCAGTCAAACGCATACACAAAAAGATAGGTCTAATCATTTCAGCAAAGCGCTCAAAATCCTCATCATCCTTTTTCTTGGATGGTTTAGGAGGAAAAGGCATGGGTTTCTGAACCCATGGTTCTCTTTCCTTGATGTGCTTCCTAGCAACAAAGTCTCTCTTATCATAACGTTGATTCTTTGATTGTGGGTTATCAAGATCAACAGGAGGTTCAATCTCTACGTCGTTATCATTGCTAGGTTGAGCATCATCATGAACATTATCATTAATATTATCACTAGGTTCATGCTCATCACCAGATTGTGTCTCAGCATCAGAGACAGAGGTATCATTAGGATTCTCAGGTGTGTCAGCTACAGTTTCACTAGAAGCATGCAAAGTCCTATCATTTTTCTTTTTCTTCTTCTTAGAAGAACTAGGTGCATATAAATTAGCTCTCTGAGAATCTTGCTCAATTCTCTTAGGGTGGCCTTCAGGATACACAGGTTCCTGCGTCATTTTACCACCTCTAGTCACAACTCTAACAACATTATCATTTTTCTTACCATTTAATTCATTGAGCAAATCATTTTGTGCTTTAAGTACTTGTACTATTTGAGTGGTAACCATAGAAGCATGTTTACTAATGAGTTTCAATTCACCCTTAACTCTAGACATATAATCACTCAAGCGTTCAATCATATAAGCATTACGTTGCAATTGTCTACCAACATAAGCATTGAAGTTTTCTAGCTTCACAATAAAATTGTCAAACTCATCTAAATATTGGCTAGCAGACTTATAACGAGGAATATCACCTTCATCAAATCTATAAAGAGAATTTACCTTTACTACCTGTGTCGGCTTATCAAGACCATGTATTTCTTCAATAGGAGGTAAATTCTTAACATCTTCAGCTTTAATACCTTTTTCTTTCATAGATTTCTTTGCCTCTTGCATATCTTCAGGACTGAGAAACAGAACACCCCTTTTCTTTGGAGTTGGCTTAGGGGCAGGTTCAGGAAGTGTCCAATTATTTTCATTGGTCAACATATTATTCAATAGTAATTCAACTTGATAAACTGTTCTTTCCCTGAAAACACAACCAGCACAACTATCCAGGTGGTCTCTGGAAGCATCGGTTAGTCCATTATATTCTTCCCGGTGACAAGATGTGCAGAGCACATGAGCTTTACTTATGCACGGGGTCTGCGCCCGGCTTTGTACAAAGGATTACATGCAACAGCGGCAAGACTTGTACAAAAGGTGGTTGCCGGAACGGTTTCCGGCAACCGCGCCTTACGGGTAAAACTTACGAAGATGCTCAATGTTCCAGGAGTTGCTCACCGGAATGCCATCTTCGGTCTCAAGGCGGACAGCGCCAGGCCTAGTGACTCGTTTCACCCGGTAAGGGCCTTCCCACTTTGGCGTCAACTTGTTGGAATTCTTGGCGGACTGAACGCGCCGAAGAACAAGGTCGCCTTCCTCGAGACTTCTGGCATTAACTTTGCGGCTATGGTAGCGGTGCAAAGATTGCTGGTAGCGAGCAGCTCGTACAGCAGCCTGAAGACGGTCTTCCTCAAGGAGCAGCGCGTCATCTTGTCGCAGCTGCTCTTGCTCGAGCTCATCATAAGCGAGCACTCGAGGTGACCCGTATATGAGTTCCGTGGGGAGAACTGCCTCTGCTCCATAGACTAGAGCGAAAGGTGTCTGGCCAGTGGCTCGATTTGGCGTCGTCCTGATCGACCAAAGAACCACCGGCAGCTCCTCAATCCAGTTTCTTTCGCACTTGTGCAGCCTGTCGAAAGTCCTGGTCTTGAGCCCACGCAGCACTTCAGCATTTGCCCTCTCTGCTTGACTGTTGCTTCTCGGGTGAGCAACAGAAACGAAGCAGACCTTGGCGCCAAGGTCTTGGACGTACTGCATGAAGGTGCGGCTCGTAAATTGCGTACCGTTGTCGGTGATGATCCTGTTAGGGATCCCGAAGCGGCAAACAATCGACCTGAAGAACTTGACTGCTGACTATGCTGTCACCTTCCTCACTGCTTCCACTTCCGGCCACTTTGTGAACTTGTCGATTGCAACGTACAAGTACTCAAAGCCCCCGATTGCTCGGGGAAAGGGGCCGAGGATGTCGAGCCCCAAGACCGAAAATGGCCAGGATAAAGGGATCGTCTGGAGAGCTTGAGCTGGCTGGTGTATCTGTTTGGAATGGAACTGGCACGCTTCACACTTGGTTACTTGTGCAGTTGCATCCTGGAGGGCTGTCGGCCAAAAGAAACCTTGCCGGAATGCTTTGCCGACAAGTGCTCTTGTGCCAATGTGGTGACCACATATGCCTCCATGTATCTCTGCCAACAGCTTTTGTCCGTCTTCCCGGTGAATATACTTCAATTTCACACCGTTGGATCTTCTTCTGTACAGTGTGTTGTCGACAAACTGGTACATACTTGACTGTCGGGCTACTCTTTCCGCTTCTTCTTGCTCTTCGGGAAGTTCTCCTGTCTGAAGGAAACGGACAATCTGATGTGCCCATGCTGGAGCTTGTGGCTCAACAACAAGGACTAAAGGCACATCTGCTGCTGCGGGAACATCCGCTTCTACGACGAGAACCTGCGGCTCAGCCGGAGCTTGACGTTCCCCGGCAAGCTTGCCGGAGCAAAACTTGTCGGGAGCCTCTGCTTCAACGGAACAAACCCTGGGGCTTGCCGGAGCAGACTGCTCCTCAGCACTCTTGGTGTTGATCTTGGGGACCTTCTTGGCGGCGGCTTCGGGAAGCTCTGCCGGAAAATAGTCACCAAAAATCAACTTCCTCTTCTTGCTCTGTCCAGTTGATGGTGTTACAGACGATTGAGTCAGCTTGAGCACAAAGATCCCTGGTTCCACGGGTAACTTAAGTGCGGCGCACTTCGACAGGCCATTGGCAATGTCATTCTGAGTTCTTGGAACATGCTCCATCTGCAGGCCGTCAAAGTGCTCTTCTAGCTTTCTCACTTCATCAACGTACGCTTCCATCAACGGACTCTGATAACTCTTGTTCACTTGGCGGACGACAAGCTGCGAGTCACCCCTGACAATAAGCTTCTTGATCCCAAGGTCTGCCGCGATCCTGAGACCGGCAAGCAAACCTTCATACTCTGCGGTATTGTTTGTTGCTTGCTTCTTGGGAAAGTGCATCTGGACTACATACTTGAGGTGCTCTCCGGTGGGTGCAACAAGCAGCACGCCAGCACCGGCGCCTTGCAGCGAGAAGGCACCATCAAAGTACATCAGCCACTCTTTGCTTGCTTCCTTGACGGGAATGCTCGTTTCTGGAATTTCTTCATCTGGTGTTGGCGTCCATTCTGCTATGAATTCTGCCAATGCTCTGCTTTGGATAGTTGAAGTGCTCTCAAACTTGAGGCCAAAGCTTGACAGTTTCAGTGCCCACTCAGCAATCCTGCCTGTTGCTTCTGGATTCTGCAGTATCCTCTTCAGCGGAAATCGAGTGAGAACTGTGATCTCATGTGCTTGGAAGTAATGGTGCAGCTTTCTCGAGGCCATGAGAAGGCCCAACAGCAATTTCTGCACACCAGAGTACCTTGACCTAGCCCCCTGCAGAAGGGAACTGACAAAGTAAACTGGGCGCTGCACCATTTTCTCCTGTATCTCCTCGCACGCCTGCGCAGATCCATCTTTGTCGGGACCAGAGCTTGTCGGGGAAGCCCCCTGCTTGTCGCTGGACGCGCCTGCCGTGGTTGCTGGCTCGTCATCTGCCTCTCTCTCCGCAACTAACGCAGCACTAACCACTTGATTGGTTCCGCTATATACAGCAGCAACTTCTCTTGTGGCTTAGGTGCGACAAGTGTTGGAGTGGAGGACATGTATAGCTATGCTCAAGTGACTTAAAGAATATAGCTATGCTCCCCAGCATCGGCGCCAGAAAATAGTCTTGATAACCCACAAGTGTAGGGGATCGCAACAGTTTTCGAGGGTAAAGTATTCAACCCAAATTTATTGATTCGACACAAGGGGAGCCAAAGAATACTCTTAAGTATTAGCAACTAAGTTGTCGATTCAACCACACCTAGGAACTTAGTATCTGCAGCAAGGTAATTCAGTAGCAAGGTAATATGGAAGTAACGGTAACGGTAGCAAAAGTAGCGGTAGTATTTTTGTAGTGTTTGTAACAATAGCAGCGGAAAAGTAAATAAGCAACAAGCAATATGTGAAAAGCTCGTAGGCATTGGATCGGTGATGGAGAATTATGTCGAATGCGATTCCTCATGTAATAGTTATAACATAGGGTGACACAGAACTAGCTCCAGTTCATCAATGTAATGTAGGCATGTATTCCGAATATAGTCATACGTGCTTTTGGGAAAGAACTTGCATGACATCTTTTGTCCTACCCTCCCGTGGCAGTGGGGTCCTAGTGGAAACTAAGGGATATTAAGGCCTTCTTTTAATAGAGTACCGGACCAAAGTATTAACACATAGTGAATACATGAACTCCTCAAACTACGGTCATCACCGGGAGTGGTCCCGATTATTGTCACTTCGGGGTTGCCGGATCATAACACATAGTAGGTGACTATTAACTTGGAAGATAGGATCAAGAACACACATATATTCATGAAAACATAATGGGTTCAGATCTAAAATCATGGCACTCGGGCCCTAGTGACAAGCATTAAGCATGGCAAAGTCATAGCAACATCAATCTTAGAACATAGTGGATACTAGGGATCAAACCCTAACAAAACTAACTCGATTACATGGTAAATCTCATCCAACCCATCACCGTCCAGCAAGCCTACAATGGGATTACTCACGCACGGTAGTGAGCATCATGGAATTGGTGATGGAGGAAGGTTGATGATGACGGTGGCGACGATCTCCACTCTCCGGAGCTCCGAACGGACTCCAGATCAGCCCTCCCGAGAGAGATTAGGGCTTGGCGGCGGCTCCGTATCGTAAAACGCGATAATTCCTTCTCTCTTATTTTTTTTCTCCCCGAAAGTGAATATATGGAGTCGGGGAATACGTCGGTGGAGCAACAGGGGGCCCATGAGGCAGGGGGCGCGCCCCGTACCCTCGTGGACGGGGTGTGGGCTCCCTGGTCTCGTTCTTTCCACAGATATTTTTTATATATTCCAAAATAATTCTCCGTTTAATTTCAGGTCATTCCGAGAACTTTTATTTCTACACAAAAATAACAGCATGGCAGTTCTGCTGAAAACAGCGTCAGTCCGGGTTAGTTCCATTCAAATCATGCAAGTTAGTGTCCAAAACAAGGGCAAAAGTGTTTGGAAAAGTAGATACGTTGGAGACGTATCACTCTGCCCACTCCTAGCGAGGAATGGGGGTACTGACGGGACGTGTACCTAGCTGCGATGCCGTGTCGATAGCAGGCAAGCGTCGATGGATCCGCTCTTGCTGTGCGGCGCGCCGCGCCGCTCGCTCTGCGATGCTCCAATGGTCTCGCCGTGCGGCGAGCCTCAACCTATCAGCGTGGACGTGCCTAGCTTGCTCTGCGGCGCGCCATCGATCATGTTGTGCGGCAAGCTGCAGCCTGTCAGCGCTGGCATGCCTATCTTGATCTGTGGCGCTCAAGCGTCATGCGTCAAAGGTATGCTCAACCCTGGCGATGACGCGCGTCACGGCGTCGTCCATCTCGTTGCTGGGGAGCGCCTCGGCCTCGACGGGCCGTGGCGCCTGCTCGTTTTCCTCGTCGACGAGGTTCATGGCAGAGGCGGCGCTTTGGTGGGTTGGCATGCTTGGAAAAGGTGGATGTGCTACAAGCTGCGCTTGTCGCCTCCGTGCGTCGCGCGCCGCCTAGGTTTATGCGCAATATCGCTGGGTGGCTAGAAACAGGTGGGGAAATGGTGGGAAACGGTGGCGTGTTCATAAAACGTTATCAATTAATGGAAACTTAGCATAGAAGGAACATTGAGCTAGCACAAGAAGTAGATGATGATCAGATGAACACGGACCACACTAGGCAACTCGTCGGTGATGAATTCATCAATTGCAAATGGTTGAATACTAGCAAGCGTTTGCTCACAACACACACGACTTATTCCATCACAAACAGGTCGTATGGATCAATTGTATGCCACGTATCGTACATTGTCAAAAAGTAATACGGTAGACCTTCTTTAACATGTGTTAAAAATTAAAATAAAAAATAAAAAACAAGGACCTCGAGGTTAAATTAACTCATGGGATGGGTCGTATCAGTCATTTAATTTGACAAATACAATCCATCCTATCGGTTAATTTAACATCAACACAACTTTCCATCCAGTCACCCATCTAATTGTACCTCAAAAAGTAATGCGGTAGACCTTTTTAAACATGTGTTACAAAATCAAAAAAAACAAGGACCTTGAGGTTAATTCCACCCCACAACACACACGGCTTATTCCATCACAAACGGGTCGGATGGATCAAATGTATGCCACGTATCGCACATTGTCAAAAAGTAATGCAGTAGACCTTCTTTAACATGTGTTAAAAAAACAAAAACAAAACAAGGACCTTGAGGTTAATTCCAGCCCACAACACACACGGCTTATTGCATCACAAACAGGTCGAATGGATCTACTATATGCCACGTATCACACATTATCAAAAAGTAATGCGGTAGACCTTCTTTAACATGTGTTAAAAAAACAAAACAAAAACAACTGATGGAATGTATCATAAAGGTTCATTAAGGACATTGATGATCCATCCATAAGTGGGTTTTGAAATTTTGACAACTTCCCATCCGGTCACCCATCTCATGGCTGCTCCAGGCTGAGCACGGTTAACTTGAGAGTTCTCTTAGATGAGCTACTGGTGAAACAACTTATCCTTGCTGATATAGGATGCCCTCTTCACATCCTTACGGCGTACCCGGATGACCGCCCATCGCCCAATGGCCAATAGATATTGTGTAGACAGAGCATATCACATATGTCTTACTAGAAGCAATCGTCTGTGTTATTATCAGTGTTCGCACACATTTCTGATTACAGACCTGTTTGTCACGTATCACACACATCTTGTTATATTGAACCGTTTCTGTAATCTTGTCTCAACGTAAACAGTTCATTCGAGTGAACCGCATGCCGTATATCGCACACACCTTGATCTGGCTGACCTTTTCTTTTGTGTTGCCTAATTACAAACAGTTCATCCGAGCGAACCGTATGTTTTATATCACACACACCTTCATCTGGATGCCCGTTTCTTTTGTTCTTCTTCACCGCAAACAGTTTTTTGAACTGAACTGTATGCCCTGCATCGCACACGCAACTAAAATCTGAACCGTGTTTGATGCATCCGTCATCGCAAATGTTTTGCACCTTTTGACGGGTTTTTTACACCACCGTTTGCGATTATTGCATCGCACACAGTTTCGTCGAAGGGTCTCTGATCGTAGTGTCGCGTTAGCAGCATCCTGCAGTAGTGGTAGGAGGCGCAAGTGCAAAAGATGTGGAGGACTAGGGTACATTGCCAAGATTTGTACCAATTCCGTGGATCCATCATTTGGAGAGGATGATCAATGGGGCGCCAAAATGCAGAGGATCATGAAGCGGTAGAAGAAACGGCAGAAGGACAAGCAACTCTAGAACAACTAGAAGAACTAGAACAAACGCAACTTGAGACACTTGAGCTATTATTAGTTGCAAGTACAACTTGGTATGTGTGCCTTCTCTTTTTTTCATTTGTTCTCATTTTTTAAAAAGAATTCAATGTTATCTTTCAATGAACAGCTTAGGATAAGCACACGGAATAATATAACAAAGACAAAGAAATGGACTAAAAGGAACATAACACAAGTTGATTTGACATCAACTGAAGGTGAACCAACTGTTGAAGCCACATCTAATGATGACTTTCAAAGAATGGCTCTCGAAGGTTTTCAAGCGCTAGAAACCGAAGAAAGAGAAATTCAACATGTGGCAACTGAAGTTGTTTGCCCATTGGCCATCACATGTTATGTTACTGGAAGTACTCCTTCACCACCTCCACTGCCAAAACCTGTTGTGAAGACCAAAAGAACAAAGTCAGTGAAGCTACCCAATAACCCAATAACGAACACAAGGAGCAAGGTGGTGAATCCAGCAAGATTTTTTTCATAGCATTAGAAAAATGTTCATGATTTTAAAAAGGTAGTTCTTACTGGTTAAAAAGAAAAGGAAAACTTGATGGATCGGCCCAATGCGAAGAAGTGGGTGTGCGCCCGTTTGCAAAATGTACTGTAATAGGTTCTTAAGGCGCTGTATAAGAAATGTGCGCTATATGCGCCAAATAGGATCCGCGGGACAGCTGTTCGAAGGCCTTCTTGTGCGCTTCTCTCCGTGGGCCGGTGAAGATGACCCGATGAGAAGAACACAGGATGCAACGCATGCAAGGGAGAGGTTCGCCTAAAAATAAAATGCAAGGGAGAGGTTTGGGGATCAGCGTGCCTGTCCCGCAGATATGAAAAATAGAAACGAGCAACAATTCACCATGGTTGAGCCCTCCCGCTCAACTTGAAGAGGCAAACTCACCATGGTTCCACACCCCCTCGCACACAACTGCGAACACGCGAATTACCATGGTTTGGACCAATATATAATACGTAACGAGCTAACCCGAGTCCTTTGTTTGAGCTGAGGTATATTTTCTTGAGAATAGCCTTTAATCCTGAGCGCGGATTTTTGGAGGCCGAGCTCCAATGAGCTCGGTATTTTGAAAATATCAAAAAGCATGTTTATAAGTTTCAGAAAAAAATCTGAAAAAGATCCTTGGAAACATATATGTATTCCGCAAGAACGTGTTAGATTTGGTCAAAAAAATGTTGTGATTTGTAGGCTGTACCCAAAAAAAAAAAGAAATTCCGTCCCAATAATAAAAATAAAAGGCCCTTTTAAAATGCGTATTTGTCTCTCGTTTTTTGTACGCCGCATGTTTAAAGTATAATGCTGTGGGATACGTAGTATACATGTGCACGTGTGTTCACAAATAAATTTGGATTTTTTCACGCTCCCGGAAGATAAAATTTGAAAACGAGAGCTCGGCCTTTCATATACCTAAGCTGAGAGAGATAGAGAGGTGCTGCCAAACTGGACACGGCTTCGGTCGCAGCTCTTGAGCGCTGTAATAACACTCGCGTAGCTCTGAACAGTCCCTCCGACTCCAAGGTTGAAGCAGTTCGTTGGGTTCCTCTCCGTAGATATATTGATTGATGACATTATCATGGCGAAAAAAGCGCTCCCTGGAGTGGCGTGGCGTGCAAGGAACTAAGCTAGTGTAGGACGGGAGACTGAGAATCATGTCGTGGGCCAGGAATCCGAATTATCTCATCAATACACCGACGGACAGCGAGGTGACGAGCCAACGATTCCACGGGGTCACTGCGGCATCTGGAGGGGCGGTTAAAATCTACGGTGGCCTGGCCTCTGCCATGCGCGTCATGCCGGCTTTATAACTTAAGCTCGGTCCGGAATTAACTGTCGCTGAAATGGGTCGGCGTTGGAGTTGCATTGAACCCAACTGATCCCTGCGGTGATGCCATTGCGACGGCCCAACCAGGCTACTCTCGCCGCCCCCGGCTTGAACCGAACTCCGGTCCCCGCCCAGCCGGTGGCGCCCGCCCATCACCTCTTCATCATCATAATAAAAGCGCAAGCACGGGCCAACTAGTGTGGTCCGTGAGTGCCCTTAACTGACCTCCAGGGCAAAGTAGCCAGTGACATCAACGTTGCAACCAACAAAGAAGGATATGCAGGGTGAGCTACAGGCTACAGCGTGCAATCTTTGGCACTCACACCATCAACCAACAGTCCACAAGACATTACTCAATCATCGAGCAGTAGCGTCGCCCAGAAAGTGGACTGTAAACTCAAACCCAGGAACTCCCTACGTTGTGACATCGTCCAGAAGACGGAAACTGTGAACTGAACCCACAGCCAGGTGAGTGAAACCAAATGCCATCACAGAACGGGGTATCGCAACTCAGCAGCACGGCCGGCACTTCTGCGTCCGGCAACGGCAACGGCATAAAAAACGGCACGCGTGACGATCTCTCGCCACACGCAAAATAGATAGGGAGTTAAACAGATTAGATACTTTGCTTTTTGTTCATCTGGAAACGGCAAAGCTAAGAGACCTAGGACTTTAATTGTCACCCAGGAACCAACTAAAGAAACCGAACGACCGCCGCAGGAGCAGCAGCAAGGCGGCGGTCTACGGGGGCAGCTCGAGACTCCGGCTTCGGCTGATATGTACACTGGTTGTTCATCTAAGGAAGCCAGACATCCCAGCTGCTGTCAAGGTTGTATTCAGCTTCGGGCTACCACGGACCCGTCAGTGTTCGTCGCAAGCAAAATCTCTTTGCCTTTGGTCCAAGCTGCTTTTCGATTCTCTCTATAACCTGCAAAATCCATTCACAAGTGAACTTGGTGAGCGACAGGATGTCTATAGAGAACTTTTTTCGAATTGCTACACATGAAAAACAGGAGCACCAAAGAACTACTCCCTCCGTAAACTAATATAAGACCGTTTAGATCACTAAAGTAGTGATCTAAACGGTCTTATATTAGTTTACAGAGGGAGTATGTGCTTACTAGAGCTACAGCATAATTGTCAGGACGTAACACATCTCAAGCCAATTCTTCTAACTAATATAATAGCAACCTACCGCCAAAAATTATGTATAATTATTTAATTATATTTTCGGCTAGCATTCTACTTCCGGTAAATACCTATCGATCAGAGGGGGCGTTATTTCTTTAAATAATAATTTCAAACTTGGCTAACAATTAAAGTGGAAGCTACAAAAAAATCATGTGACGGATGAGTTTCATCCAAATAGATTAAAGACATGTCCATGCGTGAAAAGAACATGATGCAACAACTTCTTGAAAGTTCCACTGAAAAAATTGTCAGCATAAATGTTTTGTTGATATGCAATACGGTACTGCTGCAAAACTGTGGGTTTTCAGATAGCACAGCTGACCATTAGCATCTTAAGCAATAGAGACACTGATTTTGGTAGCCAAGCCCCCCTCCTCCAAAATCACAAATCAATCTAGAACTATGTGGGTTGTCTGGGAGACTAACTCTTGTAAGATATGGGTGACTCAACTCTTTATTCACCATTAACAAACCAGTGGCTACACTTAATTCACCCCATCTCTTCTCTACCAAGGACATCCTAGTCTCCACCATGGCATGTTAGGTTATGGAAGCTTATGCTATTAAGAGGCTCTGCTGGATCTCTATTTAGTGTCGCCATGTGGCAAAAGCGAAACCCTCAACTGCAAAAAACTTTATGGTAGAAATCTTCCCTAAAAATGTCACTGTATCTAATTCTAGTGGTCCTCTAAAGTCTAAACTATCTCTTCCTACTCATCCTCCATCTCTTGCAGGACCTAACAAAATATTGTTGCCTTGTAGAACTCCAAAATTTTCTACACGTCATGAGAAACATCATCCCTTTGAAGATTTGCTCAGTTCCGGTAGGTTAGATAAAAACCATATAGTGAAACAATAGACTTAAATTATCTACAAGACAGTACTACTTCAGGGAGAACTGTAGGACAGACAAGTACTCCCTCCGTCCCAAAATAAGTGTCGCTGATTTAGTACAAAGTTAGTACAGCTTTGTACTAAATCAACGAGACTTATTGTGGGACGTAGGGAGTAATATTTTGACTTCCTATGAAATCTGAGATTTGCACACCTGTGCACATCTCTTATTAAAAAAAAAAACACCAGATGCTATGATGCTGACAAGTAGCTCATACTTGGCAGAGTTTGGGCGGATCACAGCCCGGATGTCATTATCACCAAACAGAACATATGGAGAATGTTAGTTTTAATCTCCAGATTAGAATGTGGTTCATAGTTTGTGTTTTTTAGTTTTTTATTACACACGATGTACTAATACAGAAGCAAACTCCTGTTTCCAAACAAGTGACGTTAGGATGTTTCTTATCTTCAGTGTTTCTTGCAAGCTTGAGATCTAAGGTGGCATCAAATAAGAGTTGACACTTCATATATCCTTTGCTAGATGAGGCCCAGCTAAAAAGCACTCGCATTTTATCCGAGCATGGCTCTCTTGGCTTCTTTGTGCCCAGGTTTATGGAACTTTATTTCAAATGTTCTGTTGTAACCTAAGTCCTACAATATCTTAATACTCCTAGATAATGGCAACATAACTTTTGAATCTTAAACAGAACCACCAAGGCAAAGAGTGGTAGTTGACATCAGAAGAGTGCAACTGAGAATCGCCCAAGATATGAAAACTATGTCCATTTATTAGGCTGTATATTGGGCCTATTCTCAAACTAGGTACCCTCACCAGTTACTGGAAAAACTGAGTTTAAGACTAAAAACAGGACCAATGAACAATAAGGGATTGTTGTATTATAATCCGAGTCACTTAGAAACATTTTCCTAACCCCAGAATGAAATCCAATTAGTCATCTCCACATTTCTTGATGCTACATCAAATGATTTTCCCAAGGCTTACTTTGGCAACTATTTTATAAGGTGCCGATAACTAATATATGTATAACCAGTATATTGAAACAAGTATCTTTCAAATCTAACTCACAGCCAGCCAGACTCGAAGTCCTAGAATAACAAGTTGAGCAAACATGAATATTTTATACATAAAAGCTTTTGAATGTATGCAGCTATGAATGCATGACTAATACGGCTGTCATTGTGTGGGCACCTTACGCCTTAGTATGAACATTGTACCTATGGAAAACAGGCTACATACATGAACCTATCGAAAACCATCTTGCACTCTTTTGCAAATCAACCAACAGAACTGTACTTTGCAGCAGTGACAAATCCAAATAGACGAATAGAATTAGTGATCACAATGAGGTGTAAATAACAGGACTGCATGGTACTACTTCCACAATAATCAGGCCAAACGCAATGTATATTAGTAACAAACAAGAAATATTTTCTGCAAATGGTATTACCTCATCCTTTTGCTTCTGCAGCATTTCCACCTGCATATTAAAAGCATAAAAACTGTGAATATAGCTCCTTACAGCGTTTATCAGAAATTCAGAAGGAAAATGTATGATAACTTAATGTAACCAGCGGATCTAAACTGTAAAGTCCACAACTTTATGTTGAAGTTAAACCAACTAAAATGTTCATTCATTTCCTCAAATCAAAGGAATGTAACTAAAATATTAAAAATGTGATAACTAACAGCCTATAGATAATGTAAGACTTGCATAAGTAGAAGTAGCAATATTGCAAGGCATAGTAGCCAAAGCAACAACGTTATGAAATTGATTTAACATGAGAATATTTTAATTAAAAGGATTATTTTTATGCAGCCTCCAACGATTATTCAAGTCATACTCAAGTCAGTCAATGCTGCGCAAAACATATACCAGAATTACAAGGCATTAAAAAATGCTGGTGGTGACAACAATCATGACTCATGACAGCAATAAGCATTTGGGGAGAACTAAAAAAGCATAGATGATACCAAACAACCCGACAAATATGATAATTGCAGCAAGAAATATTAGAACTGTCTAGAGTCAAGAAATCAACTAAGTACTACTAACTGATTACATGAATTGCAAGGTTAGTAAATAAACAATGTGCATATACTGTAATCATTAAAGCAATTTTATGTATACCTGTTTTTTCTGCAATGCCTCGTTGTTCTCCTTCAGTTTTGCTACCTCAGCTTCCAACTCCATGATATAAGCCTGCCATACATCAGAAGGTTCAAACTTAAGTGTATACAAACTGTGATATGGTTAAATGATAACAACAAATGGAATCATCTGAAACTATTTGCCATCAGTCAGTGCTCACAACATAAGTTTTATAGGCTACTATGTAGCACTGGCACATAAAGAGGCATATTATGCCACCGCCTTAGCCCATGACAAAATTCACCAGAAACTAACTATACTTCTCATCCTCCTCCCTACCATCGCAATAGTAGATGGAAGAGATGAGAAGACCCACAATGCTGCAATGCCTAAACTTCATTTCCGGAATGAACAAAGTTATCCATTATCTTCCTGAATCTGAGAGGGTCAACTTGAATGAAGATCCACATAGATTCTCCTCATCTTGGGTTTCACACTGTTTAACAACTCCAACTTGCTATTTGCAGGGGCTACTGAGGCATAAACTATTATCTACGTAGCAGCTAAAATGGGAGTGTCAGATCACATCAGTGAATAAACTACAAGATGACGGAGGGCAGGGCATACCCAATATAGACACCCTGTGAACCTGGGGTTCGGTTTCAGATAACATTTCAGATTAGTTAAGCAAAAGGCGTATGGTAAATGGATAGCTACACCACTGAGGCTGAAGAACAAACAAGAGCTTCACCTGCTTCCTCTGGCGGGACCTGGCAGCGGACTCGCGGTTCTTGATCATGCGCCTCTGCCTCCTCTCCACCACCTTCTCGACGGTAGGCCCCTTCCTCGCCCTCGTCACGGTGTCGAAGGGATACGGCACCGGCGACAGCGACGAGAGATCCCCGCCCTCCATCTTCCCAAAGCCGTTCAGCATGCCCGGCGTGGTCGGCGCCGCCACCGTCATCGCCACCCCAGGCCCCTGCCCGACGACTCCGTGCACCACCCCGTTCGCCACCTGCATGGTCGGCGCGACCACATTGCCCTGAGGGAACAGAGCCTGCGCCCTCGCCGGCACCACGACGGTCTGGCCCCCCATGTCCTCCCGCACCACGCCGGCGCGCACCAGGAACTCCTCCAGCGTCATCCGCCCCAGGGTCTGCTGCCGCTGCGCCTGCGCCTGGGCCTCCGCCTGCGCCTGCGCCGGCGCCGGCGCGGGGGGCGCCGGCGCCGGCTCCTCGTCGCAGAAGCCCATGATGTCGCGCCAGACCTCGTCGACCGTCATCTGGCTGAGCGTGCGGGGCAGCGTCATGGAGCCCTGGCGCAGGATGGCCTGCTGCTGCGGCTGCAGCGGCGGCGGCGGGAGGGGCTGGGCGTCGACATTGGATGCCGGGGCGGCCGTGGTGGCCGTCAGGGTGGCCGCGATGGCGTTGGACTCCTCGGCCGTCCAGATGTTGCGGAGCAGCTCGTCCATGTTCATGGAGCCGAAGTCCTTGCCGGCGCCGCCGAGCGCGCTCTGGAACTCGTCGAACGTCAGCGAGTAGATCGACCCCTGCCTGGCCAGCGCGCCGGCCCCGCCGCTCCCTCCCGGCATCTCCATCCCTCCTCCTCACACGCCCTCCACACCAAATTCCCCCAAGATCTCTCCCTACCCCGCAGCACCAGCAGAGAAAATTCCTCCGCCGCTCTCTCTCTCTCTCTGACTCTATCCCGCAAAGGCGACCGACAAAGAAGGCAAGGGAGGGGGGGCTGGGCTTATAAACAAGGGGGCAGGCGACAGGGGGGAGAGTGTGATTAGCCGGGGGTATAATACCCGAATTAGCAAGGAGAAATCTAGCTAGTTTACAGAAAGGCGAGATTTTTTTGGTTTAGAATAGGCGGAGCGGGGGGGAGGGGAGCATCGGGGGGCGTGTTGGTGCGGAGTTGGTGCGGCTTTGCGGGAGGCGATCGCGGCGGCGAGGTGGGGGGAGGGACAGGTGTCGCCTCGGGGCCATTAAAGTGGCTGCCGCCGGAGCGCGACAAGCCGGTCAGAGGATTGGGTTACTGCCCCCACCGGCCAGTCATTCTACTCCGCGCACACAACCGCTCTACACAAACGGCATTTAACTTCACTTCACTGAGAAATTCAGGGGCTGCCATGGGTTTTCTTAGAAAACAAATTACTTGCAGAAAATAAACTGCCCTCTCTTGTGGATTAAAGGGGTCTTATCTCATTTTTATTATTATTTTATCTTCACCGACTTGCGACGAAACGCATGGATCACGTGACAAAACCGTATACTATGGGTTGGTTTAATTGAGCGTGAAAGCAGGCGGCGATGGGGTGGCCGTTGTAGCTTTGAAGATAGACAATGCAAGGGGTCGAAACGGGCGGCGATGAGGCGTCCGTTTGTAGCTTTGCAGATAGATAATGCAAGAAAGTCGAAACGTAAGGTTATGCGTAAGCGATCCTTCTGGAGCGCAGCGGGATAGACATGAACCTCTCGGACTTTCGGCACGTCGTTCCAGATGGGTTGGCGTCACGCAAGCGGGACGACAGAGGCGCGCAGTCCCTCGTGATGATTATCTTGTAGAGTGATTTGGCTTTAGTGGACGACTTTTGCAAATGAATCATGCGGTCAGATCTAATCTTTCGAAAGCAATAGTGGCTCGATGTTCAGGGACGGAGCTACGTTAGGGCCAGCCCATGCTATGGACCGCCCGGTCCATGGGACTTTCTATATATAGTACATCTACTCTTGGGCCTTAAAAGACCAGCCCAGAAGCTATCCCCTTTTGTTTTGCCCGTCCAGACCGCCCAACATGGTCTCAAGCTCTGCCACTGGGCGTCGTCATCACTGGATGTAGATCATCGACAGGAGTACCAATGGTGGTAAGTGTGAAAGATATTTGGATATTCCAAAGCATATTTAGGTCATAAAATGTAGTTGAAGTAAAAGTATGTGAAATCAATACGAGGCGGCAACACATTTGTGTGACATGAGCTAATGTATCATGGATGTGCAGTCGTTGGAATGACGGTAATCAGGTCACCTTGGGAGAACACCTTCGGACAGTCACGCTATAGTTTCTCCAAAAAAAAATGATGTGGTGGTGTTTAGTTACGAAGGTTGAAGACGATAAAAAGGGGAATGTAACTATGTCTATAAAGAATTATAGTAGCTCATGAAAAAAACTAGCTAGAGCTAATTTCAAATATGGTTGAACTTATTGGGCCCTTTTTCCTTTGCCAACTATATTAAAGTTGAGGATAGATCATATTAGACTATTAATATCACATCAAATGAGGTGTACACATAATTCAAGTCATCCCATGTTCGGGGAAAAAGTTTGAAAACTTTTTTTGTGTCATCATGATATAGGATAGGTATGCATGATGCACTGAGACAAACAAGAACAACCAAGCGAAGAATTACAACAGCCAAATTAGGTAGAACTGTGCAAAGTATAACATTAAAGAGAGGCAAAAATGTTTGCCATGCTAAAAGAAACAATAAGGTTTGTAATTTGAGCATGTTATGAGTGTTCATAACTGGACTCAAAATATAAGAATACAATATGAGTTCCATTTCCAAAAATAAGACAACATGAGTAGTAGGTTGCATGAAAAATAGAATACTCCATGTCACAGACAAGGTCATCGTTGGTTCAAATGAACATCATAGGACTTATGTAGGATTTTATTCCTCGTAAAGAAGACATATAACTTATTTCTATACCTATTTTGTATGCCATTCCTGTTGGAAATATACCCTAGAGGCAATAATATTGTATTATTATATTTCCATATTCATAGTTAAGTGTTTATATTTCATGCTATGACTGCTATGATCCTGAATTATGTGATTCAGTGAAAAACTCATATGAACGTGTGAAATGATAAATGGATAAAATAAAGGTTCCTAGTCTCGTCTCTAAAACTAGCTCAAGTGTTGTTGGTGATCATGTTTTTTGGATCTTAGGATATCGTTAAGTGTAACGATAGTCCTAAAACAACATTAAGATTATGACGTCGGAAGAACGATCATATTAAATCGACCCAAACTTGTTTGTTATGAATTGAGATAATATTATATGTAATCAATTGTAATAACATGGGGTGTTAACATGTGATTTTGCTCCTTAGACCAGGAGAGTATCACAGCCACTTCTTACCGCACGATAGACTTTGGGGTTGCTCAAACGTCATCTGTAACACGGTGATCATAACGACAACTTAAAGGTTCATCGAAAAGTTTGACAAGGGGCTAGATAGCTCGAGTGTGAGATTTGCTCCTCCGATGATGGTGAGGTATTCTTAATGCCATCCCGGTGTGACATCATCCATCATCGTCTGGCCAGACATAGGTGACTTTGTCACGGCGATGCCGAAACATGATAACGAGAAAGAAGAACAAAACTAGTAACGAGGATAACGATATAGTGAGCATGTAATGACTTGGGAGGATACCGATGCATCTCAGATTTTTTGAAGTACTGTGAAGCAAAGGGAACATCACATGATAACCAAAGGTTCACTCTAATATCATTCGTGTGCTCATAGGGATCGATATGGACGTCCACGATTCCGATGTCAGTCATTGACCGAATGATTTTGTTCATGTCTATGGGTTACCGGACCTACGGGGTCACAAGATTAATGAAATCATGATTTGTTGAGTGTTAGTAGGACGGGAATGATGAAAACACGTTTGTGGAATTGTTTCATTGATATTCGGTATAGTTTTGATAGGATCCGGAAGCATTTCGGGGTCACTAGAAGGGTTTCGGTAAATAAGGGGTAATACCATGTATTACCAATAAATAATATATATGTGGAAAATGTTTTCGGAGATGTTTTGAAAGTATTTAGAACAATTTAATATCAATGAGCCTTAAAAGGCCAAGAGGTGGAAGGCAACTCGGGCCACAAGGGCCCTAGTGGGGAAGGCGCCCCTTCCCTAAGGAAGGAGGCCAAATTGGAGAGGGGGAAGGATTCCTCCTCCCCACCCCTGGCTGGCGGACCAAGGAGGATTCATTCCTCCTTGATGCAGCCCTCCCTCTCCCTTCTAACCTATATATACTTGAAAATTTGTGCCCTATGGTACACAAAAGTTTTGGAGCCTCCTCTAGTTCTTCCAGTTCTAGTTATAGTTGGTCTTAGCTGGCTAATTAGAGCGAGCCTAATCCCATAATCCTCATAATTAGAATCCCAGTGTGGTTCTAATCTTCTCCCACTAATTTTTCGGTGACGATTAGATCTAGACAGTGAAGCGTTGTCGGAACATGAATGTTGCACGCTTGCAACCAAGTAGAGAGGTCGTACTTTTGGTATTTGGATTAAGGGATTGTTCATGAGCGGTTCGAGGGATCGTTCATCGACTGGTTGAGGGCATCTGATTACGATCTACACCAACACATCTGTTGGGTAACGTTGCATGGAAAACAAAAAAAAATCTACGCACACGCAAGATCTATCCATGGAGATGCATAGCTACGAGAGCGGGAGAGAATCTACATACCCTTGAAGATCGCTAAGTGGAAGCGTTCATCAACGCGGTTGATGTAGTCGTACACCTTCATGATCCGTTTCGATCAAGCACAAAATGTACGGCACCTCCGCGTTGAGCACACGTTCAGCTCGATGACGTCCTCGCCATCTTGATCCAGCAAGAGGGGCAAAGTAGTAGATGAGTTCCGGTAGCACGACAGCGTGGTGACGATGGTGGTGAAACTATTTCCATAGGGCTTCGCCTAGCACAACGGATTTGGATGGAGGAGGAACTAGAGGGAGAGGGGGCGCCACACACGGCTTGGGGATTCATGTTGTCTGTTGCCCCCTCCCTCCTCTCATATATATAGGTGTAGGGGGAGGCGAGGCAGCCCTAGGGCGCCTGCCCTAGGCGTGCCCCCTTCCTTTCTTGGCGCGTGGGGAGAAGGAAGGAGGGGAGGTGATGACCCACAAGTGTAGGGGATCTGTCATAGCCCTTTCGATAAGTAAGAGTGTTGAACCCAACGAGGAGCAGAAGGAAATGATAGGCAGTTTTCAGCAAGGTATTCTCTGCAAGCACTAAAATTATAGGTAACAAATAGTTTTGTGATAAGGTAATTGGTAGCAAGTGACAAAAGGTAAAAGTAAATAAGGTGCAGCAATGTGGCCAATACTTTTTGTAGCAAAGGACAAGCATGAACAAACTCTTATATGAAGGAAAGCGCTCCCGAGGACACATGGGAATTATCGTCAAGCTAGTTTTCATCACGATCATCTGATTCGCGTTCCGTACTTTGATAATTTGGTATGTGGGTGGACCGGTGCTTGGGTGTTGTCCTTACTTGGACAAGCCTCCCACTTATGATTAACCTCTAATGCAAGCATCCGCAACTACAAAAGAAGTATTAAGGTAAACCTAACCATAGCATGAAACAAGTGGATCCAAATCAGCCCCTTATGAAGCAACGCATAAACTAGGGTTTAAGCTTCTGTCACTCTAGCAACCCATCATCTACTTATTACTTCCCAATGCCTTCCTCTAGGCCCAAATAATGGTGAAGTGTTATGTAGTCGACGTTCACATGACACCACTAGAGGAGAGACAACATACATCTCATCAAAATATCGAACGAATACCAAATTCACATGACTACTAATAGCAAGACTGCTCCCATGTCCTCAGGAACAAAAGTAACTACTCACAAGACATAATATTGTTCATGATCAGAGGGATATTAATATGTATAATGGATCTGAACATATGATCTTCCACCAAATAAACCAACTAGCATCAACTACAAGGAGCAATCAACACTACTAGTAACCCACAGATACCAATCTGAGGTTTGGGTAGAAAGATTGGATACAAGAGATGAACTAGGGTTTGAGAGGAGATGGTGCTGGTGAAGATGTTGATGAATATAGCTCTCCCCAAGACGGGAGAGTTGTTGGTGATGACGGCGGTGACGATTTCCCCCTCCCGGAGGGAAGTATCCCCGGCAAAACAGCTCTGCCGGAGCCCTAGATTGGTTTCCACCTCGAGACGGCGGCGTCTGGTCCCGAAAGCCTCCTTATGATTTTTTCCAGGTCAAAACACCTCATATAGGAGAAGATGGGCATCGGGGGGCCCACGAGGCAGGGGGGCGCGCCTAGAGAGGGGGGCGCGCTCCCCACCCTCGTGGACAGGTGGTGGCCCCCCTGGTGATCTTCTTTCGCCAGATATTTTTTATATTTTTTGAAACGATGTCCTGTAAAGTTTCGGGGCTTTTTGAGTTGTGCAGAATAGGTTTCCAGAGTTTGCTTTTTTTCCAGCCCAGAACTCCAGCTGCCGGCATTCTCCCTCTTCATGTAAACCTTGTAAAATAAGAGAGAAAAGGCATAAGTATTGTGACATAACGTGTAATGACAACCCATAAAGCAATAAATATCAACATAAAAGCATGATGCAAAATGGACGTATCAACTCCCCCAAGCTTAGACCTCGCTTGTCCTCAAGCGAAAGCCGATATCGAAAAATATGTCCACATGTTTAGAGATAGAGTGTAACATCCCAAATTTTCAATTTGGAATGTTATACATAGATCATATTACATTGCATATGTTGGAAATATGCCCTAGAGGCAATAATAAAAGAGTTATTATTATATTTCCTTGTTCATGATAATCGTTTGTTATCCATGCTATAATTGTATTGATTGGAAACTCAAATACATGTGTGGATAAATAGACAAACTTTGTGTCCCTAGTAAGCCTCTTCAGGACTAGCTCGTTGATCAAAGATGACCGCGGTTTCCAGGTCATAGACATGAGTTGTCATTTGATAACGGGATCACATCATTAGGAGAATGGTGTGATGGACGAGACCCAAACGTTAAACATAGCTTTTGATCGTATCAGTTATCGCTATAGTTTTCTGCATGTCAAGTATAAGTTCCTATGACCATGAGATCGTGTAACTCACTGACACCGTAGGAGTGCTTTGTGTGTGCCAAACGTCGTAACGTAACTGGGTGACTATAAAGGTACTCTACAGGTATCTCCGAAGGTGTCTGTTGAGTTGACATGGATCGAGACTGGGATTTGTCACTCCGTGTGACGGAGAGGTATCTCCGGGCCCACTCGGTAATACGTCATCTCAATGAGCTCAAAGTGACTAAGTAGTTAGTCACGGGATTATGTATTACGGTAACGAGTAAAGAGACTTGCCGGTAACGAGATTGAACTAGGTATAGAGATACCGACGATCGAATCTCGGGCAAGTAACATACCGACGAGACAAAGGGAACTGTATACGGGATTGCCTGAATCCTTGACATCGTGGTTCATCCGATGAGATCATCGAGGAACGTGTGGGAACCAATATGGGTATCCAGATCCCGCTATTGGTTATTGACCTGGGAGTGTCTCGGTCATGTCTACATGGTTTCCGAACCCGCAGGGTCTACACACTTAAGGTTCGGTGACGCTAGGGTTGTTAGTGAGAACAGTGCATGGTTACCGAAGGTTGTTCGGAGTCCCGGATGAGATCCCGGACGTGACAAGGGTCTCCGGAATGGTCCGGGGACGAAGATTGATATATAGGATGAGAGTGATCGGAGTCCGGAAGTGTTCCGGGGAGTATCGGGGAGTCGTCGGATGACCGAAAGGGGTTTCGGGGGTCCCGGCAAGTGTTGCGGGCCTCATGGGCCACAAGTGGGAGACGCAACAGCCCTCATAGGGCTGTGCGCCCCCCCTAGGGCCCTCTCCACCTGCGCCAAGGGGCTGGGCCCCCCCTAGGGCTGCCGCACCCCTAGCCTTGGGGGGCAAGGCGCCTGGGGGGGGAACCCTAACCCTGGCCGCAGCCCTGGCCGCCGCCCCCCCCCCATCTCCCCTTGGCCGCCGCCCCTAGGGGTAAACCCTAGGGCGCCCCCTCCCCTCTACTCCCCCTATATAAAGAGAGGCAGAGGGAGGGCAGCCACACACGTTCGTGCCTCGGCGCTGCCCTCCCTCTCCCACAAACATCTTCGTCAATTCCGCGGTGCTTGGCGAAGCCCTGCTGGAATTCCTCCATCACCATCTCCACCATGCCGTCGTGCTGCTGGACTTCTCCATCAACTTCTCCATCCCCCTTGCTGGATCAAGAAGGAGGAGACGTCCCCGAGCTATACGTGTGAAGAACGCGGAGGCACCGTTGCTTCGGTGCTAGGATCTTCGGCGATCTGAATCACGGCGAGTACGACTCCATCAACCGCGTTCTTGAACGCTTCCGCTTAGCGATCTACAAGGGTATGTGGATCCAACTCTCCCCTCGTAGATGCATCTCCTAGATTGATCTTGGTGAGCGTAGGAAAAATTTTTGTTTCCCATGCAACGTTCCCCAACAGTGGCATCATGAGGTAGGTTCTTGCGTAGATGCTTTTACGAGTAGAACACAAAAGGGTTTGTGGGCGTTGATGTTTAGATTGCTTCCCTCCTTAGTCTTTCTTGATTCAGCGGTATTATGGGATGAAGCGGCCCGGACCAACTTTACATGTCCACGTACATGAGACCGGTTCCATCGACAGACATGCGACTTTTGTTGCATAAGATGGCTGGCGGGTGTCTGTCTCTCCTATCTTAGTTGAATCGGAATAGACAAAGGCGGTCCTTGTAGAAGGTTAAATAGCAACTTAAATATCACCGTTGTGGCTTTGCGTAGGTAAGAAGCGTTCTTGCTAGATACCCATAGCAGCCACGTAAAACATGCAACAACAAATTAGAGGACGTCTAACTTGTTTTTGCAGGGTATGTATGTGATATGATATGGCCAATGACATGATGAGATATATTTGATGTATGAGATGATCATGTTGTAATAGTTAATATCGACTTGCATGTCGATGTATACGGCAACCGGCAGGAGCCATAGGGTTGTCTTTAATTTTTGTATGACCTGCGTGTCAATCATTAAGCGCTATGTAATGCTTTACTTTATCGCTAATCGGTAGCAATAGTAGTAAGAGCATGGTGGGCGCGCGACAACCCCGATGGCGACACGATGATGGAGATCATGATGATGGGGATCATGGTGTTATGCCGGTGACGATGGAGATCATGCCGGTGCTTTGGAGATGGAGATCAAAAGCACGAGTTGATGGCCATATCATGTCACTTATGATTTGCATGTGATGTTAATCCTTTTATGCATCTTATTTTGCTTAGGACGACGGTAGCATTATAAGATGATCCCTCACTAAAATTTCAAGATAAAATTGTGTTCCCCCCGAGTGTGCGCCGTTGCGAAGGTTCGTCGTTTCGAAGCACCACGTGATGATCGGGTGTGATAGACTCTACGTTCGCATACAACGGGTGCAAGCCAGTTTTGCACATGCAGAACACTCGGGTTAGACTTGACGAGCCTAGCATGTACAGACATGGCCTCGGAACACGGAAGACCGAAAGGTCGAGCATGAGTCATATAGTAGATATGATCAACATGTAGATGTTCACCATTGACACCACCTCATCTCACGTGATGATCGGACTTGGGTTGGTGGATTTGGATCATGTCACGCTCGGATGACCAGAGGGATGTCAATTTGAGTGGGAGTTATAAGTAATTTGATTAGTTAAAAACTCACTTATCATAAACAATAGTCTAAGATGTCTTTGCAAATCTTTTGTTGTAGATGGCTCGCGCAGTAGCTCCCCTGAATTTTAATGCGTTCCTAGAGAAAGCTAAACTGAAAGATGATGGGAGCAACTTTGTGGACTGGCTCCGCAATCTGAGGATCATCCTCACAGCTGCCCAAAAGGTTTATGTCCTAAGTGCACCGCTAGGTGAACCCCCCGCTCCGGCCTCTGTGGACGTTATGAACGCCTGGCAGACGCGTTCGGATGACTACTCAGTAGTGCAGTGTGCCATGTTGTATAGCTTGGAAGGAGGACTTCAAAGGCGTTTTGAACGTCATGGAGCATATGAGATGTTCCAGGAGTTGAAGTTCATCTTTGAGAAGAATGCTAAAATCGAGAGGTATGAGACCACCGATAAATTCTTTGCTTGCAAGATGGAGGAGAATTCGTCTGTCAGTGAGCACTTGCTGAAGATGTCTGGGTACTATACCCGCATAGCTGATCTGGGACTTGTGTTCCCGGAGGAGGCTATCATTGACAGAATTCTCCAGTCACTCCCACCTAGCTACAAGAGCTTCGTGCAGCAGTATAACATGCAAGGGATGAACAAATCCATCGCCGAGCTGTTTTCAATGCTGAAAGTCGCTGAGGCAGACATCCAGAAGGAGTATCAAGTGTTGATGGTCAATAAAACTACCAGTTTCAAGAAAAATGGCAAGGGCAAGAAGGGTAACTCTAAGAAGGGTGGCAAGGCAGTTGCTCATCCAGTGAAGAAACCCAAGGCTGGGCCCAAGCCAGAGACTGAGTGTTTCTATTGCAAGGGGAACGGCCTCTGGAAGCGGAACTGCCCCAAGTATCTGGCAGACAAGAAGGGGGCCAACAACAACAACAAGCAAGGTATATGTGATATACATGTTATTGATGTGTACCTTACCAACTCTCGTTGTAGTGCCTGGGTATTTGATACCGGTTCGGTTGCTCACATTTGCAACTCTAAACAGGAACTACGGAATAAACGGAGGCTGGCGAAGGACGAAGTGACGATGCGCGTGGGGAATGGTTCCAAGGTTGATGTGATCGCCGTCGGCACGCTCGCTCTTCGATTACCATCGGGGTTAGTTATGAACCTGAATAATTGTTATTTAGTGCCTGCGTTGAGCATGAACATTATATCTGGATCTTGTTTAATGCGAGACGGTTACTCATTTAAATCAGAGAATAAAGGTTGTTCTATTTATATGGGTAATATCTTTTATGGTCATGCACCCGAAGTAGGGGGTTTATTCTTATTGAATCTCGATAGTGATGATACACATGTTCATAACATTGATGCCAAAAGATGTAGAGTTGATAACAATAGTACCACTTTCTTGTGGCACTGCCGTCTGGGTCATATCGGCGTGAAACGCATGAGGAAGCTCCATGCTGATGGACTTTTGGAGTCTCTTGATTTTGAATCACTTGACACATGCGAGCCGTGCCTCATGGGCAAGATGACTAAGACCCCGTTTTCAGGAACAATGGAACGGGCAAGTGACTTATTGGAAATCATACATACTGATGTGTGTGGTCCGATGAGTGTCACGGCGCGCGGTGGATATCATTATTTTCTCACCTTCACTGACGACTTAAGTAGATATGGGTATATTTACTTGATGAAGCATAAGTCTGAAACGTTTGAAAAGTTCAAGCAATTTCAGAGTGAAGTTGAGAATCATCGTGACAAGAAGATCAAGTTCCTACGATCTGATCGAGGGGGAGAGTATCTGAGTTATGAGTTTGGCAATCACTTAAGAAAATGTGGAATCGTTTCACAGTTGACGCCACCTGGAACACCACAGCGTAATGGTGTGTCCGAACGTCGTAATCGAACCCTATTAGATATGGTGCGTTCTATGATGTCTCTTGCCGATTTGCCACTATCGTTTTGGGGATATGCGTTAGAGACAGCTGCATTCACTTTAAATAGGGCTCCATCTAAGTCCGTTGAGACAACACCGTATGAACTATGGTTTGGTAAGAAACCTAAGTTGTCTTTTCTCAAAGTTTGGGGTTGCGATGCTTATGTCAAAAGGCTTCAGCCAGAAAAGCTCGAACCCAAAGCGGACAAATGTGTCTTCATAGGATACCCAAAAGAAACTGTTGGGTACACCTTCTATCTCAGATCCGAGGGCAAAGTGTTTGTCGCTAAGAACGGGTCCTTTCTCGAGAAAGAGTTTCTCTCGAAAGAATTGAGTGGGAGGAAGGTAGAACTTGGTGAGGTTATTGAACCTCTACTTCAACCAGAGAGTAGCGCAGCACAGAAAGATGTTTTTGTGGAGCCTGCAACGGTTGAAGAGGAAGCCAATGATGATGATCAAGAAGCTTCTGATCAAGGTACTACCGAACCTCGTAGGTCGACAAGGGTACGCACTGCACCTGAGTGGTATGGTAACCCTGTCTTGGAGGTCATGTTGTTGGACAACAGTGAACCTACGAGCTATGGAGAAGCGATGGTGGGCCCGGATTCCGACAAATGGTTAGAGGCCATGAAATCCGAGATGGGATCCATGTATGAAAACAAAGTATGGACTTTGGAAGTATTACCTGAAGGGCGGAAGGCCATTCAGAATAAATGGATTTTTAAGAGGAAGACGGACGCTGACGGTAATATCACCGTGTATAAAGCTCGACTTGTGGCAAAGGGTTTTTCACAAGTTCAAGGAATTGACTACGATGAGACTTTCTCACCCGTAGCGATGCTTAAATCCGTCCGAATCATGTTAGCAATAGCTGCATATTTCGATTATGAAATTTGGCAGATGGATGTCAAAACAGCGTTCCTTAACGGTTTTCTTAAGGAAGAGTTGTATATGATACAACCGGAAGGTTTTGTCGATCCAGAGAATGCTGACAAAGTTTGCAAACTCCAGCGTTCCATTTATGGGCTGGTGCAAGCGTCTCGGAGTTGGAATCTTCGCTTTGATGAGGTGATCAAAGCGTTTGGGTTTGTACAAGTTTACGGAGAAGCTTGTATTTACAAGAAAGTGAGTGGGAGCTCTATAGCGTTTCTAATATTATATGTGGATGACATATTGCTGATTGGAAACAATATAGAACTTTTGGATAGTGTGAAGGGGTATTTGAACAAGAGTTTTTCGATGAAGGACCTCGGTGAAGCTGCTTTCATATTGGGCATCAAGATCTATAGAGATAGATCGAGACGCTTGATAGGACTTTCACAAAGTACATACCTTGATTAAGTTTTGAAGAAGTTCAAAATGGATCAATCCAAGAAGGGGTTCTTGCCGGTATTGCAAGGTACAAAGTTGAGTAAGACTCAATGCCCAGTGACTGCGGAAGATAGAGAAAAGATGAGTGTCATCCCCTATGCTTCAGCCATAGGCTCTATCATGTATGCAATGCTGTGCACAAGACCAGATGTCAGCCTTGCCATAAGTATGGCCGGAAGGTTTCAAAGTAATCCTGGTATGGATCACTGGACAGCGGTCAAGAATATCCTAAAGTACCTGAAAAGGACTAAGGAGATGTTTCTCGTTTATGGAGGTGATCAAGAGCTCGTCGTAAAGGGTTACGTCGATGCAAGCTTTGACACTGATCCGGATGACTCTCAAACCGGATACGTATATATTCTCAACGGGGGAGCGGTAAGCTGGTGCAGTTCCAAGCAAAGCGTGGTAGCCGATTCTACATGCGAAGCGGAGTACATAGCTGCCTCGGAGGCGGCAAAGGAAGGTGTCTGGATGAAGGAGTTCATGACAGATCTTGGAGTTGTGCCTAGTGCATTGAACCCAATGACTCTGTTTTGTGACAACACTGGTGCCATTGCTCTAGCCAAGGAACCAAGGTTTCACAAGAGGACCAGACACATAAAGCGACGCTTCAATTCCATCCGCGATTCAGTCAAGGAGGAGGACATAAGCATTTGCAAAGTACACACGGATTTGAATGTTGCAGATCCGTTGACTAAGCCTCTTCCACGAGCTAAGCATGATCAACACCAAGACTCTATGGGTGTTAGATTCATTACTTTGTAATGCTAGATTATTGACTCTAGTGCAAGTGGGAGACTGTTGGAAATATGCCCTAGAGGCAATAATAAAAGAGTTATTATTATATTTCCTTGTTCATGATAATCGTTTGTTATCCATGCTATAATTGTATTGATTGGAAACTCAAATACATGTGTGGATAAATAGACAAACTTTGTGTCCCTAGTAAGCCTCTTCAGGACTAGCTCGTTGATCAAAGATGACCGCGGTTTCCAGGTCATAGACATGAGTTGTCATTTGATAACGGGATCACATCATTAGGAGAATGGTGTGATGGACGAGACCCAAACGTTAAACATAGCTTTTGATCGTATCAGTTATCGCTATAGTTTTATGCATGTCAAGTATAAGTTCCTATGACCATGAGATCGTGTAACTCACTGACACCGTAGGAGTGCTTTGTGTGTGCCAAACGTCGCAACGTAACTGGGTGACTATAAAGGTACTCTACAGGTATCTCCGAAGGTGTCTGTTGAGTTGACATGGATCGAGACTGGGATTTGTCACTCCGTGTGACGGAGAGGTATCTCCGGGCCCACTCGGTAATACGTCATCTCAATGAGCTCAAAGTGACTAAGTAGTTAGTCACGGGATTATGTATTACGGTAACGAGTAAAGAGACTTGCCGGTAACGAGATTGAACTAGGTATAGAGATACCGACGATCGAATCTCGGGCAAGTAACATACCGACGAGACAAAGGGAACTGTATACGGGATTGCCTGAATCCTTGACATCGTGGTTCATCCGATGAGATCATCGAGGAACGTGTGGGAACCAATATGGGTATCCAGATCCCGCTATTGGTTATTGACCTGGGAGTGTCTCGGTCATGTCTACATGGTTTCCGAACCCGCAGGGTCTACACACTTAAGGTTCGGTGACGCTAGGGTTGTTAGTGAGAACAGTGCATGGTTACCGAAGGTTGTTCGGAGTCCCGGATGAGATCCCGGACGTGACAAGGGTCTCCGGAATGGTCCGGGGACGAAGATTGATATATAGGATGAGAGTGATCGGAGTCCGGAAGTGTTCCGGGGAGTATCGGGGAGTCGTCGGATGACCGAAAGGGGTTTCGGGGGTCCCGGCAAGTGTTGCGGGCCTCATGGGCCACAAGTGGGAGACGCAACAGCCCTCATAGGGCTGTGCGCCCCCCCTAGGGCCCTCTCCACCTGCGCCAAGGGGCTGGGCCCCCCTAGGGCTGCCGCACCCCTAGCCTTGGGGGGCAAGGCGCCTGGGGGGGGGGGGGAACCCTAACCCTGGCCGCAGCCCTGGCCGCCGCCCCCCCCCATCTCCCCTTGGCCGCCGCCCCTAGGGGTAAACCCTAGGGCGCCCCCTCCCCTCTACTCCCCCTATATAAAGAGAGGCAGAGGGAGGGCAGCCACACACGTTCGTGCCTCGGCGCTGCCCTCCCTCTCCCACAAACATCTTCGTCAATTCCGCGGTGCTTGGCGAAGCCCTGCTGGAATTCCTCCATCACCATCTCCACCACGCCGTCGTGCTGCTAGACTTCTCCATCAACTTCTCCATCCCCCTTGCTGGATCAAGAAGGAGGAGACGTCCCCGAGCTATACGTGTGAAGAACGCGGAGGCACCGTTGCTTCGGTGCTAGGATCTTCGGCGATCTGAATCACGGCGAGTACGACTCCATCAACCGCGTTCTTGAACGCTTCCGCTTAGCGATCTACAAGGGTATGTGGATCCAACTCTCCCCTCGTAGATGCATCTCCTAGATTGATCTTGGTGAGCGTAGGAAAAATTTTTGTTTCCCATGCAACGTTCCCCAACAGCATATTCATTTGCATTTTGTGCGTGGCGATCCTCGAAAATTCTAAGCAACTCAAGGACCTACGGAGAGAGTTGGGAATTCTACCGTTTTTCGTATTTGAGTTTCCTCGTATACCAGTACGGGGATCACGTTGGTTTTAATTATTTTCTCTCCCTAAAAATATTTCTTAATAAAATATACGAGTGGAGATAATATGACTTCTCCAAAATAAAAGAAATATTGGAGGAAAAATATTAAAATCACTTTTGTTTTTTATTCAGATTTATTTGTGATTTTATTTGCATAGGCAAAATGCGCGTTTTTCAAAATTGCATTTAGGTCCGAGAAAAATGTTCACTTTGTCCTATATTTTATTAGAGGACGATGAAACTTTATTTAGGAATTTTTGGAGCCCGTTTAGTATTTTATTTTCGTGTTTTTCGGCGTCACTTTTTTTAAAGTTTAGTTCGGACCGAACTGGGCTGAAGGCCCAGCCGGCCCGTAGCGCCGCCGCCTTCCCCGCCGTGCCCGAGCCGGACTCGCGCCGGAGTCCGGGTGGCCGACGCCGCCGTCGCTTGGCCCCTCGGCCAAGTCGAGCACCCCCGGCTCTTTATAAAGCCAGCCCGCCCCCCGTCTCGCCTCCCAGCCAGCGCCGCCCGTCACCGCAGCCGCCGCCGCCGCCGTGCCCTGCCGCCGCACTCCATCGCCGCAGCCGCCCGCGCCGCCGTGCCCCGCCGCCGCACCGCCGCACTCCACCTATTACCTGCATTATTTTCAAACCCTTGGGAGTTACTTCTACGCTATGCTTAGGTTGCCATGCTATGCTCGTAGACGTGGATTGGGTTTGAGTGAAATCCATGACAGATGTGAGTTGTTAATTAATGGTTCAACTTAAGGTGGCTACTTGAATACACATGTGGGTGGATTGATTGCAGGGCACCTGGAGAATCCAGTGTTGTCCTAGGAAATCCCGGGGGTACCGTGTGATTTTTCCTATGGAATGCCACCCAAGCTCAAAGGGATCATAAAACTATTCATGCTAGAAACTTCCCTGTGCAGCCACAATGTCATTATGAGCTCTGGCATAGTATGAGTAAGTTGTGTGAGCTCTTTCAGTGGTGGACTAGCAGATGTAGGGGAAAGTAGGTGTACGGGTCCACCCGGGGTAAAGAGTAAATGCTTCCAAAAGACTGTGTCTCGGTCATCCATTTCTCAAACACCATGCAGTGCGAGAAATCCAACGGAGGAGATCGAGTCTTATGGGGAAAATTGCACAAACCTCTGCAGAGTGTACAAACTGATCATGATTAGCCGTGTCCCCGGTTATGGACAATCTTGAGTATCTGGTACTTGAATTACTGGTTGATCTCATCACTCTAAAATTAATTTGTTGGGTTAATGATGACTATTTTAATTGGGATTGAGTTGGAGGTACCTTCTCAATGATGTTTCAACTACCATGATAGTTAAAATAAAATGTATTCCTTTGTTGTAGGGAAAAATTGGCTTTACGCAAAAACTTTAACCTTAGAGCCTCCACCAGCCAAATATGCATATAGTGTTAGCCTTTATTTCTGTTCTTGCTCTACTGTGTTATCTTGCCAGCATATTCCATGTGCTGACCCGTTTCGGGCTGCAACATGTTACGTTGCAGACTTTTCAGACGAGGAGTAAGACGTGCTAGGTCGTTTGTCATGCACTCAGCTATGCCATTGGAGTTGATGGACTCACTTATCTTCCAAGCCTTCCGCTGTTATTTTGTTAGATGGCCTTATGCCATAAACTTTTGTAATAAGTTCTCGTTTGAGACATTCGATGTAATAAGTGTGTGATTGCCACTCTGTTATAAATCCTTCAAGGACTGTGTGTGTATCAGTATTACCGATCCAGGGATGGCACTGAAACACAGAGACTTCGGTCCATTCGGATCGTGGTCGCTACAAGATGGTATCAGAGCACACGCTGACTGTAGGACACGACCACTAAGATAAACCCTAGGTCACTCTTCTCTACTCATTTCTGACTCCTCTCCATTTTCTACTCTTTAGGATGGTGGACCCAAGGAACAAGTTCACTCAACCAGATGAAGACACACCGTTTGGATGACATTTGAAGGAAGTCACTAGGTACCTGAACATCGGAATACCAAGCTTCACCAGGACCTACATCGCCACTTTACCAGAAGAGGAACGATGGAGTATTCAAGTTCAAATTCCCGGGAGAACCTTCGCACCATCCACTGAGCCAATAGAGTTTTCTTTTGATGCACCAACCTGGAGCCTAGGCAAGAGTATGGCAGCCCACATTACCATGGGACGGATTGGAGAAGTCTACAAGCAGGAGCTGAAGGACACCATCTACCAGATTTGTGGACGCCGTGATGAGCGATGGGACATGATCAGTACCCGAAAGGACAAGTCCATTGCAGCGTTCATCCAGGAGTTAAACCAGCACATTCGTCGACAGGAGCACCAGATGTGCGCGGGGATGATAGATTTGAAGAAGGCGCTAACCAGGAACTTGGAGCTAGAAGAGTAACTCAAGTTTACACGTGACGGATATGAGGAAGAGATGATGATACTGGTGGAGAAGAATGTGACTTGACAAGGAAGCTAGGAATATTCATGGGAGATCCAGCACCAGGAGGAGGAGAAGAAGAAGGAGAACCCAAGGAGATTTGTTCGGAAGACTACATCATCACCGACGACACGGACTCAGACCCCGATGATAGTGATGACGAAGACTATGAAGATGAAGCTGGAGTAGATATCATGGAATCTTCCACCGATCAAAATTTCTAGATGACCACCCTATGACTAGTAGTTTTCCCCATAAAGTAGAATTTAGAGCACTTTGTAACGTTAGTTAGATCCTTGTAAGCCCTTGCTTGAAATTGATTGGTGTGATATGATTGTGTTTGCCTCATGTGCATATGGGTAGTGAATTTCCCTTAGACCTCATTTCTAGTCTAATCTCTTCCCTCTACACCCATCAGATGCCTTCGAGACGTGAGCCCGGATTTTAGTTTCCCCCTGAGCTCACTCAGTTGATCCAGCAGCAGAACACTTTGATGCAACTTCTTGTTCAGAACAACCAAAACAACAACAACAACCCTCCACCACCGCCACTCGTGGACAACCTGACACGTTTCCTAAGATTGCAACCACCGGTGTTTACTAGCAGCATTGAACCAATAGTTGCTGATGACTAGCTGCGCAAGGTTGGAAGGTATTTGACCACCGCCAATTGCACGGATGCTGAGAAGGTGCGATTTGCCGCACACCAGTTGGCTGGACCAGACGCAGCATGGTGGGAGAATTACACAGCCACTTTCCCTGTAGCCAATGTCACTTGGGATCAGTTTCAACAAGCTTTTCGCACTGCCCATGTCTCAACTGGAGCTATGAGCATGAAGAAGCGAGAGTTTCGCAACTTGCGCCAAGGAAATCGTTCTGTGGCTCAGTACGTAGATGAGTTTAGTACCCTATCTCGTTATGCCCCGGATGATGTGGCCACAAATGCCGCAAAGCAGGAGAGATTTATGGAAGGGATAAATGATGAGATGAGCGTACAGTTGATGGTGGCAACCTTCAACAACTACCAGGAGTTGGTAGACAAGGCTCTTATGATTGAAGGGAAGCAGGAGCAGATTGAGAGCCGCAAGAGGAAGTATGGACAAGGAAGGAATAATCCTGGAGCCCAGCAGAAGCCCCGATTCACCCCTAATTTGGCAGGATACACCCATAACCATGGAAGCCACACCCACACTGGAGGAAGTTCTCACAACCACAATGGCCCCAAGAATGGGAATGGAAATGGAGCAAACAATAATCAGAACTGCTCTACTCCATCCACACCCGCCAAGAGGGATTTGAGCCACGTTACTTGTTTCAAGTGCGGGAAGAATGGACACTATGCCACGGACTGCCCTAAAGCTAAGAATGGGAACAGCAATGGAAGCGCCGGGAAGAAGCCCAACCCGTTCAACAAAGGACAAGTGAACCACGTGACCGTGGAGGAGGTTGAAGAGCAACCAGATGCTATTGTCAGTAAGTTTTTGGTTAAGTCATTTACCGCAATAGTTCTTTTCGATACTGGTGCATCGCATTCATACATTTCAAGGGGGTTCATAAATAGACATAAGTTGCCCACTAGAGTCCTTATGACCCCCATGTTAGTAAGTTCACCCGGAGCGGAATATATGGCAAATCAAGGATGTTTTCAGATGCCATTGACCATTGGAAGACATGTTTTCCCCTCAGACCTGATAGTTTTGGTGTCACAAGGATTAGATGTGATACTAGGAATGGATTGGCTATCGATGTATGGAGGGAACATCGACTGTGCCAATAAGTCTATTTTTCTTACCACCCCGGAGGGAAAAAGGATCAAGTATGTATCTAGGCATTCACCTAGAAGGACACAAGTACATTCTCTCACGGGAGTTGTTCAGGAGGAAGTGCCTGTAGTAAAGGATTACCCGGATGTATTTCCAGATGAGTTACCAGGCATGCCACTGGATAGGGATATTGAGTTTTTGATCGAGCTATTGCCTGTCACCGAACCAATATCAAAGAGACCATATCGGATACCAGAAAATGATCTGGAGGAGATCAAGAAGCAGATTAAGGAGTTATTGGAGAAAGAATTTATTCGTCGGAGCTCGTCACCTTGGGGAGCCCAGTGCTTTTGGTCGAGAAGAAGTATGAATCTTTAAGGATGGTCGTTGATTATCAGGCACTGAATGAAGTGACGATTAAGAATAAGTACCCGCTGCCGATGATCAATGATTTGTTCGACCAACTTCAAGGAGCTAAAGTATTCTCTAAGATCGATCTACGATCAGGATACCACTAGTTGAAGATCCGAGAGAAGGATATACCCAAGACAGCCTTCACCACAAGGTATGGGCTATATGAGTATACGGTTATGTCATTTGGATTGACTAACGCCCCTGCCTATTTCATGAGTATGATGAACAAGGAATTCTTGGATAAGTTCGTCATGGTATTCATTGATGATATTTTGGTGTACTTGAATAACGAAGAGGAACACGCGGAGCATTTGCGTTTGGTACTGGAGAAGCTCAGAGAACATCAGTTATATGCCAAGTTCAGCAAATGCGAGTTTTGGTTGAAGAAAGTTGGATTCTTAGGGCATGTTATATCAGGAGAAGGTATAGCAGTGGATCCTGTCAAAGTGCAAGGAGTCACTGAGTGGTTGGCACCCACTTCAATTGGAGAAATCCGCAGTTTTCTTGGATTCGCGGGATATTACCGGAGATTCATAGAGAATTTCTCCAAGATTGCAAAGCCTATGACGACATTGTTGAAGAAAGAGACAAAGTTTCATTGGACTGAAGAGTGCGAAGAAAGTTTTCAGGAGTTTAAGAAACGGTTGATGACAGCCCCAGTGCTGATCTTGCCAGATGTACGCAAGGATTTCCAGGTGTACTGCGATGCTTCACGCTTAGGACTTGGAGGAGTACTCATGCAGGATGGAAGAGTTGTTTCTTATGCATCTTGTCAATTGCGACCGCACGAGTTGAATTATGCGACACATGATCTGGAGCTAGCCGCAGTTGTACATGCGCTCAAAACTTGGAGACATTTCCTTATTGGAAACCGTTGTGATGTGTACACGGATCACAAGAGTCTGTAGTACATTTTCACTGAGAAGGAGTTGAACCTCAGACAGAGGAGATGGTTGGAGCTTATAAAGGATTACGATATGAAGCTGCACTATCACCCCGGAAAGGCCAATGTCGTTGCAGATGCCTTGAGCTGGAAGAGTTATGCCAATACCCTAGTGAAGGGAGGATTGCCCAAGGAATTCGCGGAAGATCTCAGGGAGCTTCGTTTGGAGATAGTTCCTAGAAGTTTTGTTGCAACGTTGGAGGTTCAGTCAACATTGTTGGGAAAGATACGAGAAGCCCAGAAAGATGACAAATATATTGCCGAGATAAAGGAGAATATTAGTGAAGGAAAAGCCAAAGGATTTTGTGAGGACGAACACGACACCTTGTGGTTTGAGGATCGAATCTATGTGCCCAACAACCCCGAGATCAGGAAGTTGATACTGCATGAAGCACATGATTCGCCATATTCGATACACCCCAGAAACACCAAGATGTATTTGGATTTGAAGGAACGTTTCTGGTGGACGGGAATGAAGAAGGATATTGCCGAGTATGTAGCGGTATGTGATGTGTGCCAGAGAGTGAAGGCAGAACATCAGAAGCGAGCAGGATTGCTACAGCCTATGCCGATACCCGAATGGAAGTGGGATAAGCTTGGCATGGACTTTATCACCGGATTGCCCAGGACCAAAACAGGATATGAATCAATCTGGGTAGTAGTGGATCGTTTGACCAAAGTAGCCCACTTTATCCCCGTAAAAACCAGGTATACGAGTGCGAAGTTGGCCAAGATATACATGACCAGGATCGTATGTCTACATGGAGTTCCGAGGACCATTGTATCAGATAGAGGAACACATTTCACCTCAAAGTTTTGGCATCAATTGCACCAGACTTTGGGAACGAGGCTGGAATTCAGTACAACTTTTCACCCACAGACTGATGGACAGACCGAGAGAGTCAATCAGCTCCTGGAGGACATGTTGAGAGCTTGTGCGCTAGATTATGGATCTAGTTGGGATGACAACTTGCCCTATGCGGAGTTCTCGTACAACAACAGTTATCAGGCCAGTTTGAAGATGGCACCGTTTGAAGCATTGTATGGGAGGAGATGCCGAACGCCGTTGATGTGGGATGAAGTCGGAGACCGTCAGTTGTTTGGACCAGACCTAATCAAAGAGTCAGAAGAGAAGGTTAAGCTGATTCGAGATAGACTGAAGGTAGCTCAGTCCAGGCAGAAGAGTTACGCAGACTCGAAGCGCAAGGGAGTAGCCTACGAAATTGGAGATAGAGCATATTTAAGAGTGTCGCCTCTGCGAGGAGTTAAATGTTTCGGAGTTAAGGGAAAGTTAGCCCCGCGATTTGTGGGACCATACCGTGTTTTGGAACGCATGGGAGAGATTGCCTACAAGTTGGAGTTACCCGAAGGATTGTTAGGAGTGCACGACGTGTTCCACGTCTCTCAGCTTAAGAAGTGCCATGCAGAGATGGCTGATATTCCTTTAAGAGACACAGTACCCCTGGAAGCAATTCAGTTGGATAGTGATCTAACTTACGAGGAGAAACCCGTCAAGATTCTTGAGTTTTCGAGCAGAGTCACTCGCAGTAAGGTTATCAAGTTTTGCAAAGTTCAGTGGAGTCACCACACCGAGGAAGAAGCCACCTGGGAACAAGAGGACGATCTACGCAAAGACCACCCACACCTATTCTCTAGCCAAGCCGAATCTCGAGGGCGAGATTCATTCTAAGGGGGGGGGGTAGGTTTGTAACATCCCAAATTTTCAATTTGGAATGTTATACATAGATCACATTGCATTGCATATTCATTTGCATTTTGTGCGTGGCGATCCTCGAAAATTCTAAGCAACTCAAGGACCTACGGAGAGAGTTGGGAATTCCACCGTTTTCGTATTTGAGTTTCCTCGAATATCGGTACGGGGATCACGTTGGTTTTAATTATTTTCTCTCCCTAAAAATATTTCTTAATAAAATATACGAGCGGAGATAATATGACTTCTCCAAAATAAAATAAATATTGGAGGAAAAATATTAAAATCACTTTTGGTTTTTATTCGGATTTATTTGTGATTTTATTTGCATAGGAAAAATGCGCGTTTTTCAAAAATGCATTTAGGTTCGGGAAAATGTTCACTTTGTCCTATAATTTATTAGAGGATGGTGAAAATTTCTTTAGGAATTTTTGGAGCCCATTTAGTATTTTATTTTCGTGTTATTCGGCGTCACTTTATTAAAAAAAGTTTAGTTCGGACTGAACTGGGCCGAAGGCCCAGCCGGCCCGTAGCGTCGTCGCCTTCCCCGTCGTGCCCGAGCCGGACTCGGGCCGGAGTCCGGGTGGCCGACGCCGCCGTCGCTTGGCCCCTCGGCCAAGTTGAGCACCCCCCGGCTCTTTATAAAGCCAGCCCCCCGTCTCGCCTCCCAGCCATCGCCGCCGCCAGCGCCGCCCGTCACCGCAGCCGCCGCCGCACTCCACCGCCGCAGTAGCCCACGCCGCCGTGCCCCGCCGCCACTGCTGCCGTGCCCCGCCGGAGCCGCCGCCGTCGCCTCGGACGCCGTCGTGCCCCGCCGCCCGCTCCGCAACCCGCTTCGTTAACCCACCCGACCCGTTAAGGTATGGCCGGTTTTTTTAGACCGTTCGGTTTTTTAAACCTAGATCTGTTTTTTTAACAGATCGGTTCGGTTTTTCTTCGGTTTAGTTAGTTTCCGGATGTTCGTCTGTACGTTCATTTTAACGAACGCTGTTCGCCCGTTAGTCGCAGACAATGAACGTTCGTTCGTTAGCCTGTTCGTCAGTTTTCCTTTTCAGGGCTTTTTCCGCGATTATTTTCGATCATGATTTCTGCCCTGATCTTGTTTTTAGTTTTTCTTTTCGCTCGAGAGTCGGACTCAGGCGATTCAAAAGCCCAGATCTTCGTCTCGACGCCCTCTTTCCGTTTAACCAACTTGAACAAGGTTTTTCTACTGTAAAATTTGACTTTAGATCAATCTAGTAAACGGATCTTGTTTCTTTCGCAGTTTGAGTTTCGTTGCTCCGTTTGATTTGATTCCTTTTGCAAACCGGAGTTATTAAGTTGAACTTTCTGGTTAGATCTTCTTATTTGGAGTTCTGCCTGTGCATGTTTGCTTGATTGCTTATGTATGCTATTGTTTGCTTGCGATAGAATTCCCGGACTGCGAAGCGTGCTACTACGAGTCTCTAGGTTTTGCGAATCATCAGCAAGGCAAGTAACACTTTGATCATACCCCTTTATTACCCGGTTTTTATGCATTAGATCAAACCCTCACACATTGCATGAGTAGGATCTCTTAACTTGTGGGTCTGTGAAGTAGATTGAGGTAGAACCTATTACCTGCATTATTTTCAAACCCTTGGGAGTTACTTCTACGCTATGCTTAGGTTGCCATGCTATGCTCGTAGACGTGGATTGGGTTTGAGTGAAATCCATGACAGATGTGAGTTGTTAATTAATGGTTCAACTTAAGGTGGCTACTTGAATACACATCTGGGTGGATTGGTTGCAGGGCACCTGGAGAATCCAGTGTTGTCCTAGGAAATCCCGGGGGTACCGTGTGATTTTTCCTATGGAATGCCACCCAGACTCAAAGGGATCATAAAACTATTCATGCTAGAAACTTCCGTGTGCAACCACAATGCCATTATGAGCTCTGGCATAGTATGAGTAAGTTGTGTGAGCTCTTTTAGTGGTGGACTAGCAGATGTAGGGGAAAGTAGGTGTACGGGTCCACCCGGGGTAAAGAGTAAATGCTTCTAAAAGACTGTGTCTCGGTCATCCGTTTCTCAAACACCATGCAGTGCGAGAAATCCAACGGAGGAGATCGAGTCTTGTGGGGAAAAGTGCACAAACCTCTACAGAGTGTACAAACTAATCATGATTAGCCGTGTCCCCGGTTATGGACAATCTTGAGTATCCAGTACTTGAATTATTGGTTGATCTCATCACTCTAAAATTAATTTGTTGGGTTAATGATGACTACTTTAATTGGGATTGAGTTGAAGGTACCTTCTCAATGATGTTTCAACTACCATGATAGTTAAAATAAAATGTATTCCTTTGTTGTAGGGAAAAATTGGCTTTACGCAAAAACTTTAACCTTAGAGCCTCCACCAGCCAAATATGCATATAGTGTTAGCCTTTATTTCTGTTTTTGCTCTACTGTGTTATCTTGCCGGCATATTCCATGTGCTGACCCGATTCGGGCTGCAACATGTTACGTTGCAGACTTTTCAAACGAGGAGTAAGACGTGCTAGGTCGTTTGTCATGCACTCAGCTATGCCGTTGGAGTTGATGGACTCACTTATCTTCCAAGCCTTCCGCTGTTATTTTGTTAGATGGCCTTATGCCATAGACTTTTGTAATAAGTTCTCGTTTGAGACATTCAATGTAATAAGTGTGTGATTGCCACTCTGTTATAAATCCTTCAAGTACTGTGTGTGTCAGCATTACCGATCCAGGGATGACACTGAAACACAGAGACTTCGGTCCATTCGGATCGTGATCGCTACATAGAGGTGTCGATAAAAATAAAATACGGACCTGAGGGCATCATGATCATTCTCATAACAGCAACTTATATATATATAGGGCGGGTCTATTCTCATAACACCCCTTAAGACCTTATTCTCCTAACAAAAAAGCTTATTCTGCTAACACCCTCACCTCCACGCCGCTCCCCCTCCCCTCCCCGCCTTCTACCGCGGGAGCGGCCGGGAGAGCCGCCCCACCTCCCCTCCCCACCTCCTTCTGCGGGAGCGGCCGACAACGATGTCGCCCCTCCCCTACCCGCTTTCTCCCCTCCCGACCTTCTTCCCCCATGCCACCGTGGCGCCCTCCCGACAACCTCCTACTACGTCGCCGCGCGGTGGCTCCTGTCGCCGGATCTGGGACCCGCCATCACCTACCTCCCACCCCCCGTCGGCCCCTCCCTGTGATGCGGCCGACCATGTGCCCATGCCGTCGCCAGCACCCTGGTCCCGCCCAAGACCGCCACTACTTCCTCCCCGACGTGGCCTGACCCCATCCTTATCCCCACATCTGGCAAAAGACGGGGCGACACCGATGGTCACGGTGGCCACTGGCCCAAGAAGCTCGAGATGGCTCCAGGGGCGCCCAGTTGCTGGCCCCGGTCAACCACGAAGCCTTACGCGCCGGATCCAGTGGATTTGGATCTTCTATGCACTGCCACTTAGTTCCTGAGCGCCCACGGGAGATGACTCCGGTGCTCCGCCAGCCGACAAGCGAGGAGGGCGACGACACGAGCTCCTCCTCCGGCGAGGATCCAGCGACTACCTAGCCGCCTCATGGCATTTGTCCTGCAAAGGATGAGGGTCGAGGAAGCCCAGATGCGGGCTGCTACTAGCGTCCTAGTTCCCTGGTGCAGTCCAGTATCCGCCGATGAGCTCCCTTCACCAACGTCCCCTCTCTGCAGTCCGGATCGAGCATAGGTGCAGCTTCTCATCGTCCATGCGGTCCCCTCTGGCCTTGTCCGTAGTTCTGATTGGAGATTGTTGAGGTTAAGTCAGCAAAAAGTATGGATAAAACAAAAAAACTAATGATGTATTTGGGTGAATGCATTTCATTTCGATTGTTTCAGAAAATTGTGCAGTTCGGTTAAATTCCGCGTTGCATTTTCTGTTCTTGATTGAGGTTCTGTTCACTTATTTTTGCAGGAAGGAAATTGTGTAGTTTGGTTGGATGTCGCGTTGCATTTTTTTGCAGGTCCCAGCCATGAAGTTTGGACATGGAGCCTCCCTCCCTGCATTTCGTTTCGATTAGTTCAGATGTGCTTTCTAAAAATCATTTGTAAAAATATATTATGAGGTTCACTTTTATCTGCAGTTCCTTCAGTTTTGGCCGTTGCTTTTACCTGCAGTTTGGTGCAGTGAGGTCCTGCCAGATCAATTCAGAGCGGTTTTGGGTGCTCTTGATGCAGTACGGCGTGCCTGTTTGCGTAGTTCGGCTCTCTTCTTGGGGATGTTTTTCTAGTGAACCTCTTTTTCTCCTAAAAATTAATGCAGTACATTAGCCTCGACCATTCAGTACAGACACGTTAGTAACAAAAAGTTAAGTAAACGACAAAAGTAGTTCACTCCATTTGTGTAGCAGCTCATTACCCCTTTGTATGAAGTGCAATTTATTTTGTGGGTTTCAAAAATCTGTCGACTAAATCAACACCTGCAGTGTGTTTGGTCCTCGCATGTGGTTCACTTTTGAGAGTGATGTTGTTCACTAGCGCTCAACATGAAAGTGCGAAAAATCTAGCGAAACAACAAGATAGTAATGAGGTTCACTTCGATATATGTCGCGGTTCACTTGCCTCCTCTCTGCGGTCCATTCTCGTTCACAAAAGAATTGAAAAAAAACGACAAAAACTCGTGTGAGAAAAATTTACGTTCGACAAAAGAAATCATGAAGTTCACTTGACTGTCTGATGCAGTGCGGTTTTCTGTCTGAAGCAGTGCGCCCATCTGTTTTATGCAGTATACACGACGATTTGGATGTCCCGAAAAACAGAGTGTCCGCGTTTTGGTATTTTTAAAATTGCTCGTAAACCGTAAAGAATTAGAGAGAGCGTTCTACATGGAAAAGTTGCGTCTCGACGATATATTTCCAACGGCGTATATATTGAATCATTTCGACCAGCGGTTTGTAAAATTTCGCTAAGAACTACTGCTGCCCCTCGTAGTCAGCCGCATGATTTTCAAAATTAACTAAAAACCGTAAGGAATCTCAAAATCATTTTAACATATGAAAGTTGCGCCTCGTCCATAACTTTTCAACGGTATATTACACGCCTTGTTTCGACAAACGGTTAGAAAACTGGAGCGAAAACAATACCAAAAATTTGAAAAAAAATCGAAAAACTGAATTCCACGATTTAGTAATTTGAAACTGCTTTTAAACCGTAACGAATTAGACAAAAAATTATATATGAAAAAGATGCGCGCCGACGATATCTTTCCAACGGTGTATCATATGCTTCATTCCGACGAGCGGTTTAGAAAAAAACGCAAAAAAACGCTCGCTGCCATTATTCGTCGGTCGCACCGTTTTCAAAACTGCTCTTAAACCGTGCGGAATCTCGAAAAGTGTTCAACATGGCGAAGTAGCGCATAATCCATACCTTTTCAACAGTATATTACACGCATTGTTCTGATAAACGGTTAAAAAACTAGAGCAAAAAAGGTACCGAAAAACAACACGTACAGTTTTTTCAACATGAAGTTCACTGGTCTCTGTTTTGCAGTAAGAGTGCAGTGCCCTCGTGTTATGCGTGCAGTGCGGAAGTGTTATGAGAATATTATACTCATAATGTTATGAGAATAGACCGGCTATATATATGATTATTATGCTAAAGTAACAATTCATTCACAATATCGAGCGTGAATCATAAACTTCATTGAAAACCAACAAACTATGATCTCGGTCACTGAAGCAATTGCAATTTATCATAACTTCGGGAAGAGTCAATATAAGAGCTTTTCAGCAAGCCTACATACTCAAGTATCATATAGTCTTTCACAATTGCTCACACTCACGCAATACTTATGGTTATGGAGTTTTAATCGGACACAGAGGAAGATAGAGGCTTATGGTGTTGCCTCCCAACCTTTTACCTCAAGGGTAATGTCAACAGTAATAGACCATAAAAATTTACATCCAAGTGGGTATATATGTCAGGATCTTTCCAACACAATGTGCTTGCCAAAGGATAAAATGTAAAAAGGAAAGGTGAATTTCACCTTGACTCTTATAAGACAAGAATAATAGATAGGCCCTTCGCAGAGGGAAGCAGAGGTTGTCATGTGTTTTTATGGTTGGATGCACAAAGTCTTAGCACAGAAGAACGTCACTTTATATTGCCACTTGTGATAAGGACCTTTATTATGCAGTCCGTCGCTTTTATTACTTTCATATCATAAGATCGTATAAAGCTTATTTCCTTCACACTAATAAACCATACATATTTTAGCGAGTTTGCAACATGACAACTTACTTGGAAGGATCTTACTCAATCCATAGGTAGGTATGGTGGACTCTCATGGCAAAACTGGGTTTAAGGATGTATGGAAGCACAAGTAGTATCTCTACTTGGTGCGAGGAGTTTTGGCTAGCATGAGGGGGAAAGGCAAGCTCAACATGTTGGATGATCCATGGCAATATACTTTATTTCGGATATAAGAAAACATAACCCATTATGTTGTCTTCCTTGTCCAACATCAACTCTTTAGCATGTCATATTTTAATGAGTGCTCACAATCATAAAAGATGTCCAAGATAGTATATTTGTATGTGAAACCTCTCTTTCTTTATTACTTCATATTAATTGCAACGATGACCAAAACTATGTTTGTCAACTCCCAACAACTTCTATTCATCATACCCTTTATATGTGAAGTCATTACTTCCCATAAGATCAATATGATCTCTTGGATACTCTTTATGTTTTATTTCTTTTCATCATGACCAAAGTGAGGAAATCAAGCCCTTGACTCAACACTAATCTTTATTATATAGCTCACGGACTCGATTACAAAGGGTAAAGATCATAAAGCAAAAGCTCACAACTAGATCATGCTAACTTTATTCTACTAGATCAAGATACTACCAAAAGGATCGAACTAAGGAAAACGGTAAAGATTGGAGTGATGGTGATACGATACCGGGGTCACTCCCCCAAGCTTGGCAGTTGCCAAGGGGAGTGCCCATGCCCATATGATTAGGTCTCCTTCTTCGGTGGTGGTGATGATGGAGTTGAAAGTAGTGACGCCGGATCATCATATATCGAGCGTAGGAGATCCTACAGCTTTGCGGATAATACCTTTGAGTGCAGCTATATACTCCTTCAACAAAATATTTTCACTTGTGAGATACTTGTTTTGAATTTGAGCTAACTCAATCATCTTGAAAGCTTCAATCTCAGTTGAAGTAAAGAGGTTGGGAAGAGGTTGATGGATGTCTTCTTCTCCCAGTGCCGGAGCCGGATCTTCCACCTCCTTCTTGATCCTCTTCTCCTTGTTGGTCTCCTCGGGTCCTTTCCTCTTCAGATCTATCTTCATTAGCCAAGCATCATTGCCTTCATTGTTGGAGGAAGGAGACGACATGGTGCCTGGCTTCGTCAACCCTACCAGAAAATAGCTCGAAACAAGAACAGAGGATTTTTGCGTGATACAGAGGTCAAAACCTTCGGGAGTATATATAATGAATTTTTACCGACCAAAAGGAGTAACATACAAGAAATCGGAGTCCGGGAGGCACACGGGGTGCCCACGAGGCGGGGGCGCGCCCAGGGAAAGGGGGTGCGCCCTCCACCCTCATCGACGCCTCGTGTCTCTTTTGGACTGCCACTTATTTTTATATTTTTCTAAATATTCCAAAACGGTGAAAAATTGCCTTTAGAACTGTTTTGGAGTCGGTTTACTTACCGTACCACATACCTCTTCCTTTTCGGAGTCTGAATCATTTTGGAAAGTGTCCCTTATGTATTCCTCCGGGGTTACGATTTCAATAACATTGGTTTCAACATTTATAGGGTTACCTGAGATATAATGTTTGATTCTTTGCCCGTTCACCACCTTCGGATTTGTGCCTTCAAAGTTGTTGATTTTTATGGCACCGGAATAATAGACCTCCTCGATAACGTAAGTTCCTTCCCATTTAGAGAGAAGTTTTCCTGCAAAAAATCTTAAACGAGAGTTGTATAGCAAGACATAATCACCTACGTTAAACTCACGCTTTTGTATCCTTTTGTCATGCCACATTTTAACCTTTTCTTTAAACAGCTTGGCATTCTCATAGGCCTGGGTCCTCCATTCATCAAGAGAGCTAATGTCAAATAACCTCTTCTCACCGGCAAGTTTGAAATCATAATTGAGCTCTTTAATAGCCCAATATGCCTTATGTTCTAGCTCAAGAGGTAAGTGACAAGCTTTTCCATAAACCATCTTATATGGAGACATACCCATAGGATTTTTGTATGCAGTTCTATAAGCCCATAATGCATCATCAAGTTTCTTGGACCAATTCTTTCTAGATCTATTAACAGTTTTTTGCAAAATTAATTTTAACTCTATTACTTAATTCTACTTGACCACTAGTCTGTGGGTGATAAAGGGATGCGATTCTATGATTTACATCATACTTAGCAATAATTTTACGGAAAGCACCACGAATAAAGTGTGAACCACCATCACTCATTAGGTATCTAGGGACTCCAAACCTCGGAAAAATAACTTCTTTAAGCATCTTAATAGAGGTGTTATGATCAGCACTACTATTTGGAATAGCTTCTACCCACTTAGTAACGTAATCAACAGCAACTAGAATTTGTGTCTACCCATTAGAGGCAGGAAACAGTCCCATATAATCAAAGCCCCAAACCTCAAATGGTTCAATAACAAGTGAATAATTCTTAGGCATTTCTTGACGTCTACTAATATTACCAATTCTTTGACATTCATCACAAGATAAAACAAACTTACGGGCATCCTTGAAGAGAGTAGGCCAATAAAAACCAGATTGCAATACCTTATGTGCAGTTCTATCTCCAGCATGGTGTCCTCCATAAGCTTCGAAGTGGCACTTGCGTAGGATCCGTTCTTGTTCATGCTCATGTACACAACGTCTAATAATACCATCTACTCCTTGCTACTTCTCGAGCTTGCGTTGTATTCCCTCGAATAGGAAAGGGAGATGCAGCACAGTAGCGTAAGTATTTCCCTCAGTTTTTGAGAACCAAGGTATCAATCCAGTAGGACACCACGCGCGAGTCCCTCGCACCTGCACAAACAAATAAGAACTTCGCAGCCAACGCGATAAGGGGTTGTCAATCCCTTTACGATCACTTGCGAAAGTGAGATCTGATAGAGATGATAGTTTATATTTTTGGTATTTTTGATTTATAAGAACAGCAAATAAAAGCGATAAAAGTAAAGTAGATGTAGATTGATATGTTGAGAATAGACCCGGGGACCCTAGTGTTCTCTAGTGGCTTCTCTCATGATAGCGATATTCTATGGCGGGTAAACAAATTACTGTCAAGCAATTGATAGAAAAGCGAATAATTATGAGACTATCTAGGCATGATCATTGTATATAGGCATCACATCCGAGACAAGTAGACCGACTCCTGCCTGCATCTACTACTATTACTCCACACATCGACCGTTATCCAGCATGCATCTAATGTATTGAGTTCATAAGAACAGAGTAACGCCTTAAGCAAGATGACATGATGTAGAGGGATAAACTCAAGCAATATGATATAAACACCATCTTTTTATCCTCGATGGCAACAATACAATATGTGCCTTGCTGCCCCTACTGTCACTGGGAAAGGACACCGCGAGATTGAACCCAAAGCCAAGCACTTCTCCCATTGCAAGAACTATAGATCTAGTAGGCCAAACCAAACCAATAATTCGAAGAGACTTGAAAGGATATTATGAGAACACATAAAAAGTTTAGAGAAGAACCAAATATCTTTCATAGATAATCTTGATCATAAACTCACAATTCATCAGATCTCGACAAACACACCGCAAAAAGAGATTACATCAAATAGATCTCCTCGAAGACCGAGGAGAACTTTGTATTGAGATTTAGAGAGAGAGAGAAGAAGCCATCTAGATACTAGCTATGGACCCGAAGGTCTGTGGTAAACTACTCACAACTCATGGTGAGGGCAATGATGATGATGATGAAGAACTCCGTGATGGATCCCCCTCCGGTGGAGCTCCGGAACAAGCTCCAAGATGGGATCTCACGGGAACAGAAGGTTACGGCGGTGGAATTAGGGTTTTCTCTCTGTTGTCGAAGGTTTCGGGGTACGTATACTTATATAGGAAGAAGGAGGACACCGGGGGACGCTCGAGGGGCCCACGAGGCAGGGGGGCGCGCACTGGGTAGGGGGGCGCGCCCCCCACCCTCGTGGGCGCCTTGATGCTACCCTGACGTGGTTCTCAAGTTCCCTGTGCGTGATTTTCTCCAAAAATATCTCTCGGAAATGTTTCATTCCGTTTGGACTCCGTTTGATATTCTTTTTCTACAAACCCCTGAAATAGGCAAAAAAAACAACAATCTGGACTCGGCCTTTGGGTTAGTAGGTTAGTCCCAAAAATGATATAGAAGTGTATGGTAAAGCCCATTAAACATCCAAGACTTCGTAAATAATAGCATGGAACAATAAAAAATTATAGATACGTTGGAGACGTATCAAGCATCCCCAAGCTTAATTCCTGCTCGTCCTCGAGTAGGTAAATGATAAAGAAAGAATTTTTGATGTGGAATGCTAACCAATATAGTTTCTCAATGTAATTCTCTTAATTGTGGCATGAATGTTCAGATCTGAAAGATTCAAGATAAAAGTCTATATTGACATAAGAAATAACAATACTTCAAGCATACTAACAAAGCAATCATGTCTTCTCAAAATACTATGGCTAAAGAATGTTATCCCTACAAAGTCATATAGTCTGGCTATGCTCCCTCTTCATCACACAAAATATTCATATCATGCACAACCCCGATTTCAGCCAAGCACTTGTTTTCATACTCTATCTTTTCAAACCTTTCAACTTTCATGCAATACATGAGCGTGAGCCATGGATGTAGCACTATGGATGGAATAGAGGTGGTTGTGGAGAAGACAAAAAGGAGGGAGATAGTCTCACATCGACTAGGCGTATCAACAGGCTATGGAGATATCCATCAATAGATATCAATGTGAGTGAGTAGGGATTGCCATGCAACGGATGCACTAGAGCTAAATATGTATGAAAGCTCAACAAAAGAAACTAGTGGGTGTGCATCCAACTTGCTTGCTCACGAAGACCTAGGGCATTTGAGGAAGGCCATCGTTGGAATATACAAGCCAAGTTCTATAATGAAAATTCCCACTAGTATATCAAAGTGACTAAACATAAGACTCTCTATCATGAAGAACATGGTGCTACTTTGAAGCACAAGTGTGGAAAAGGATAGTAGCAATTGTCCCTTCTCTCTTTTCTCTCATTTTTTTGGAGGGGCTTTCTCCTTTTTTTTATTAGCCCCTCTCTATTTTTTTGGGCCATCTTTTTTTATTGGCCTTTCCTCACATGGGACAATGCTCTAATAATGATGATCATCACACTTTTATTACAACTCGATATTACAACTCGATAGTACAACAAGTATGACTCTACATGAATGCCTCCGGCGGTGTACCGGGATGTGCAATGAATCAAGAGTGACATATATGAAAATTATGCATGGTGGCTTTGCCACAACTACGGTGTCAACTACATGATCATGCATGGCAATATGACAATATGATGCGTGTCATATGAACGGAACGGTGGAAAGTTGCATGGCAATATATATCGGAATGGCTATGGAAATGCCATGATAGGTAGGTATGGTGGCTATTTTAAGGAATAATATGGTGGCTGTTTTGAGGAAGGATATATAGTGGGTTTATGGCACCGGCGAAAGTTGTGCGGTACAAGAGAGGCTAGCAATGGTGGAAGGGTGAGAGTGCGTATAATCCATGGACTCAACATTAGTCATAAGAACTCATATACTTATTGCAAAAATCTACGAGTCATCAAAACAAAGCAATCAACGCATGCTCCTAGGGGGGAGGTTGGTAGGAGTTAACCATCGCGCACCCCCGGCCTCCACACAAAGGTTGGCACTCTACAAATACCTCATGCTCTAACTTCGTCACATAGCGGTTCACCATACGTGCATGATACAGGAATTACTAACCTTAACACAAGTATTTCTCAATTTCATAATAACTCCACTAGCATGACTCTAATATCACTATCCTCATATCTCAAAACAATTATCAAGCACCCAACATCTCATCATATTCAATGCACTTAGTGTGATTTTTTTACTACATTGACATTGGATGTCTATCATGTGAAGACTAGTTTCTTAGCCTAAACACATTACCATGTTGTTTCAATAGACTCTCAAATAGATATAAGTGAAGCATGAGAGTTCAACAATTTCTACAAAATATAACCAACACCGTGCTCTAAAAGATATAAGTGAAGCACTAGAGCAAAAACTATTCAACTCAAAAGATATAAGTGAAGCACATAGAGTGTTCTAACAATTCCTAGGCCATATTTAACTCTCTCAAATAGGTGTGTCCAGAAAGGATGATTGTGGCAAACTAACAAGCAAAGACTCAATTTATACAAGACGCTCCAAGCAAAACACATATCATGTGGTGAATAAAAATATAGCTCCAAGTATAGTTACCGATGGATGAAGACGAAAGAGGGGATGCCTTCCCGAGGCATCCCCAAGCTTAGGCTTTTGATTATCCTTGAGTTTTGCTTGGGGTGCCATGGGCATACCCAAGCTTAGGCCTTTGCTACTCTTTGTTCCATAGTCCATCAAAGCAATACTCAAAACTAGAAAACTTCACAACACAAAACTTAGACAAGAATTCTCGTGAGCTCCGTTGGTATATGACTTTTGCGTAAGCCTCCCCGGCAACAGCGCCAGAAATTCTTCTTGCTACTTCTCGAGCTTGCGTTGTATTCCCTCAAAGAGGAAAGGGAGATGCAGCACAGTAGCGTAAGTATTTCCCTTAGTTTTCGAGAACCAAGGTATCAATCTAGTAGGAAACCACGCGCGAGTCCCTCGCACCTGCACAAACAAATAAGAACTTTGCAGCCAACGCGATAACGGGTTGTCAATCCCTTTACGGTCACTTACGAAAGTGAGATCTGATAGAGATGATTGTTTATATTTTTGGTATTTTTGATTTATAAGAACAGCAAATAAATGCGATAAAAGTAAAGTAGATGTAGATTGATATGTTGAGAATAGACCCGGGGGCCCTAGTGTTCTCTAGTGGCTTCTCTCATGATAGCGATATTCTACGGCGGGTAAACAAATTACTGTCAAGCAATTGATAGAAAAGCGAATACTTATGAGACTATCTAGGCAAGATCGTTGTATATAGGAATCACGTCCGAGACAAGTAGACCGACTCCTGCCTGCATCTACTACTATTACTCCACACATCGACCGCTATCCAGCATGCATCTAGTGTATTGAGTTCATAAGAACAGAGTAACGCCTTAAGCAAGATGACATGATGTAGAGGGATAAACTCAAGCAATATGATATAAACCCCATCTTTTTATCCTCGATGGCAACAATACAATATGTGCCTTGCTGCCCCTACTATCACTGCGAAAGGACACCGCAAGATTGAACCCAAAGCCAAGCACTTCTCCCATTGCAATAACTATAGATCTAGTAAGCCAAACCAAACCAATAATTCTAAGAGACTTGCAAGGATATTATGAGCACACATAAAAAGTTCAGAGAAGAACCAAATGTCTTTCATAGATAATCATGATCATAAACTCACAATTCATCGGATCTCGACAAACACACCGCAAAAAAAGATTACATCGAATAGATCTCCTCGAAGACCGAGGAGAACTTTGTATTGAGATCTAGAGAGAGAGAAGAAGCCATCTAGATACTAGCTATGGACCCGAAGGTCTGTGGTAAACTACTCAAAACTCATGGTGAGGGCGATGATGATGATGATGATGAACTCCGTGATGGATCCCCCTCCGGTGGAGCTTCGGAACAGGCTCCAAGATGGGATCTCACGGGAACAGAAGGTTACGACGATGGAATTAGGGTTTTCTCTCTGTTGTCGAAGGTTTCGGGGTACGTAGACTTATATAGGAAGAAGGAGGACACCGGGGGATGCTCGAGGGGCCCACGAGGCAGGGGGCGCGCCCCCCACCCTCGTGGGCGTCTCGATGCTCCCCTGACATGGTTCTCAAGTTCCCTATGCGTGATTTTCTCCAAAAATATCTATCGCAAAGGTTTCATTCCGTTTGGACTCCGTTTGATATTCTTTTTCTGCAAAACCCTGAAACAGGCAAAAAACAGCAATCTGGACTGGGCCTTTGGGTTAGTAGGTTAGTCCCAAAAATGATATAAAAGTGTATGGTAAAGCCCATTAAACATCCAAGACTTCATAAATAATAGCATGGAACAATCAGAAATTATAGATACGTTGGAGACGTATCACTCCTTCTTTATAAAGATGTGGGTCATCCCAGAAGTAATGTCTCAAATCATAGAAGAATTTTTTCTTTTGCTGGTATGTGAAGCTAGGAGGTATAAACTTAGCAACAATATAATTAGCATAAGCAGCATACCATGGAGCAGTACGAGAAGTATTTATGACAGTTAATTGTTCATCGGGAAAGCTATCATCAATAGGTTGTGGGTCATCAAGTATATTCTCTAGCCTAGACAAGTTATATGCAACGGGGTTCTCAGGTCCTTTTCTATCAATAATATGCAAGTCAAATTCTTGCAGCAAGAGAACCCATCTAATAAGTCTAGGTTTAGCATCTTTCTTTTCCATAAGGTATTTGATAGCAGCATGATCAGTGTGAATAGTTACTTTAGAATCAACAATATAAGGTCTAAACTTATCACAAGCAAATACAAATGCTAAAAACTCTTTCTCAGTAGTAGCATAATTTCTCTGGGCACTATCTAGAGTTTTACTAGCATATTGGATAACATTCAATTTCTTATCAACCGTTTGCCCTAAAACAACACCTATAGCATAGTCACCAGCATCGCACATAATCTCAAAGGGTAAATTCCAGTCAGGAGGCTGGACAATAGGTGCAGAGATCAATGCTTTCTTAAGTATTTCAAATGCTTCTAGACAATCATCATCAAAGACAAAAGGAATATCTTTTTGTAAGAGATTAGTCAGAGGCCTCGAGATTTTGGAGAAGTCCTTTATGAACCTCCTATAAAACCCGGCATGACCAAGGAAACTTCGTATACCTTTGATGTCCTTGGGGCACGGCATCTTTTCAATAGCATCAACTTTAGCCTTGTCAACTTCAATACCTCTTTCAGAAATTTTATGTCCCAAGACAATGCCTTCATTAACCATAAAGTGGCACTTCTCCCAATTCAAGACAAAATTAGTGTCTTCACATCTCTGAAAACTCGATCAAGGTTGCTTAAGCAATCATCAAAAGAAGTTCCGTAAACGGAGAAGTCATCCATGAAAACCTCAACAATCTTTTCACAAAAATCAGAGAATATAGCCATCATGCATCTTTGAAAGTTAGCGGGTGTATTACATAAACCAAAAGGCATACGTCTATAAGCAAAGGTACCGAAAGGACAAGTAAAAGTGGTCTTTTCTTGATCCCCTTTTGACACAAGTTTTGAGAGAAACCAGAATATCCATCTAGAAAGCAAAAGTGAGTATGTTTGGATAACCTTTCTAGAATTTGATCAATAAAAGGAAAGGGGTAATGATCTTTCTTAGTAGCTTTATTTAATTTGCGGAAATCAATTACCATCCTATAACCTGTAACTATTCTTTGCGGGATCAATTCATCTTTATCATTAGGAACAACAGTCATGCCTCCCTTCTTAGGGACACAATGGACATGACTTACCCACTGGCTATCAGCAACTGGATAAATAATACCTACCTCTAGAAGCTTTAGAATTTCCTTCCTTACCACTTCTTTCATCTTAGGATTTAACCGTCGTTGATGATCAATAACCGGTTTAGCGTTTTCTTCCAATTTTATCTTGTGTTGGCATAAAGTGGGACTAATGCCCTTAAGATCATCCAGAGTATATCCAATATCAGCACGGTGCTTCTTTAGAGGTTTCAATAATTTTTCTTCTTCCTGCTCTATAAGGTTAGCACTAATAATAACAGGATATATCTTCTTTTCATCAAGATAAACATACTTAAGATTATTAGGTAAAGGTTTAAGTTCAAACACGGGATCACCCTTGGCTGGAGGAGGATCCCCTAGGATTTCAACAGGCAAGTTATTTTTTAATACGGGTCCCTGATTAAAGAATATTTCATCTATTTCCCTTCTCTCATTCATATGCATATCATTTTCATGATCGAGCAAATATTGTTCTAAACATTAGGACGCACATCAATAGAAGCAAGACCAATACTTTCATCCTTACTAGATAATTCTTTATCAAGGGGTTGTCTACAGAATTTAGCAAAGTTAAAATCATGAGACATATCCCCTAAACCAACAGTAACAATATCTTTCACGCAGTCTATCTTAGCATTAACAGTATTCAAGAAGGGTCTACCAAATATAATGGGACAAAAATCATCTTGTGGGGAACTAAGAATAAGGAAATCAGTAGGGTATTTAACTTTCCCACACAAAACTTCAACATCTCTAACAATCCCAACTGGTGAAATAGTGTCTCTATTAGCGAGTTTAATAGTAACGTCAATCCCTTCTAACTCAACATGTGAAATGTCATGCATAATTTCCTGATATAAGGTATGAGGTATAATACTCACACTAGCACCCACATCACATAAATCATGATAGCAATGATCTCCTATTTTTACAGAGATAACAGGCAATCCTACAATAGGTCTATGTTTATTCCTAGCATCGGGTTTGGCTATTCTAGCAGATTCCTCTTGGAGGTAAATAACATGTCCATCTAAATCTTCTACCAAGAGATCTTTAACCATAGCAACACTAGGTTCAACTTTAATTTGCTCAGAGGGTGTAGGTGTTCTAGTAGTACTTTTACGAACTACAGTTGAAGCTTGAGCGTGATCCTTTATCCTAACAGGGAAAGGTGGTTTCTCAATATAAGCAGTAGGAACAATAGGATCAACATTATAAGTGGTAATCTTTTATTCAACTTTAACAGGTTGAACTACTTTTACTTCAATAGGGGGATGGTATTTAAACCACTTCTCCTTGGGAAGATCAACATGAGTAGCAAATGATTCACAGAAAGAAGCTACTATCTGAGAGTCAAGTCCATATTTAGTGCTGAACTCACGGAAAACATCGGTATCCATAAAAGCTTTAACACAATCAAACTTAGGCGTCATACCTGACTCCTTACCTTCGTCGAGATCCCAATCTTCAGAGTTGCGTTTAACTTTTTCCAATAAATCCCATTTGAATTCAATAGTCTTCATCATAAAAGAACCAGAACAAGAAGTATCGAGCATGGAGTGATTATCAAGATAAAGCCGAGCATAAAAAATTTGAATGATCATTTCTCTTGAAAGCTCATGATTGGGCATGAATATAACATTGACTTAAGCCTCTCCCAAGCTTGAGCGATGCTTTCTCCTTCGCGAGGCCAAAAATTATAGATATAATTACGATCATGATGAACCTGGTGCATAGGGTAGAACTTCTGATGAAATTCCAACTTCAACCGATTATAGTTCCATGATCTAATATCATCACATAGCCTAAACCATGTCAATGCATCTCCCTTCAAAGATAAAGGGAAGACTTTCTTCTTGATAACATCCTCGGGCATACCTGCAAGCTTAAATAATCCACAAACTTCATCCACATAGATTAGGTGTAAACCGGGATGCAGTGTTCCGTCTCCTGTAAAAGGATTATCAAGCAGTTTCTCTATCATACCCGAAGGAATTTCAAAGCAAACATTATTAGTAGGTGCAGTAGGTTGAGGAGAAACTCTTTGCTCTTTTGGTCGGAGTGAAGATACCCCGAACAAGCCCCTCAAAGGATTATGAGCCATAGTAACAAGTGACAATAAATTTCAGCACATTATATAAATTTTTACTTACCAAATTCCACTTACCAAAGGCGCTTCACTCCCCGGCAATGACGCTAGAAAAGAGTCTTGATGACCCACAAGTGTAGGGGATCTATCGTAGTCCTTTCGATAAGTAAGAGTGTCAAACCCAACGAGGAGCAGAAGGAAATGATAGGCAGTTTTCAGCAAGGTATTGTCAGCCAGCACTGAAATTATAGGTAACAGATAGTTTTGTGATAAGGTAATTGGTAGCAAGTGACAAAAGGTAAAAGTAAATAAGGTGCAGCAAGGTGGCCCAATCCTTTTTGTAGCAAAGGACAAGCCTGAACAAACTCTTACATGAAGGAAAGCGCTCCCGAGGACACATGGGAATTATCGTCAAGCTAGTTTTCATCACGATCATCTGATTCGCGTTCCGTACTTTGAAAATTTGGTATGTGGGTGGACCGATGCTTGGGTGTTGTCCTTACTTGGACAAGCCTCGCACTTATTATTAACCTCTAATGCAAGCATCCACAACTACAAAAGAAGTATTAAGGTAAACCTAACCATAGTATGAAACAAGTGGATCCAAATCAGCCCCTTACGAAGCAACGCATAAACAAGGGTTTAAGCTTCTGTCACTCTAGCAACCGATCATCTACTTATTACTTCCCAATGCCTTCCTCTAGGCCCAAATAATGGTGAAGTGTCATGTAGTCGACGTTCACATGACACCACTAGAGGAGAGACAACATACATCTCATCAAAATATCGAACGAATACCAAATTCACATGACTACTAATAGAAAGACTTCTCCCATGTCCTCAGGAACAAAAGTAACTACTCACAAGATATAATATAGTTCATGATCAGAGGGGTATTAATATGCATAATGGATCTGAACATATGATCTTCCACCAAATAAACCAACTAGCATCAACTACAAGGAGTAATCAACACTACTAGCAACCCACATGTACCAATATGAGGTTTGGGTACAAAGATTGGATACAATAGATGAACTAGGGTTTGAGAGGAGATGGTGTTGGTGAAGATGTTGATGAAGATAGCTCTCCCCAAGATGGGAGAGTTGTTGGTGATGACGGCGGTGACGATTTCCCCCTCCCGGAGGGAAGTATCCCCAGCAGAACAGCTCTGTCGGAGCCCTAGATTGGTTTCCGCCAAGGTTCCGCCTCGAGACGGGGGCGTCTGGTCCCAAAAGCCTCCTTATGATGTTTTCTAGGTCAAAACACCTCATATAGGAGAAGATGGGCATCGGGGGGGCCATGAGGCAGGGGGCGCGCCCCCACCCTCATGGACAGGTGGTGGCCCCCCTGGTGATCTTCTTTCGCCAGGTATTTTTTATATTTTCTGAAACGATGTCCTGTGAAGTTTCGGGGCTTTTTGAGTTGTGCGGAATAGGTTTCCAGAGTTTGCTTCTTTTCCAGCCCAGAATTCCAGCTGCCGGCATTCTCCCTCTTCATGTAAACCTTGTAAAATAAGAGAGAAAAGGCATAAGTATTGTGACATAACGTGTAATAATTGCCCATAAAGCAATAAATATCAACATAAAAGCATGATGCAAAATGGACATATCAGAAGGCGCCCCTTTTCCTTTCCTAGTATGAGGAAGAGAAGGCAAGAGGGGGACTGCTACTTATTGAGCATGCATTGATTTTTACCTTGAAGAGGAAAGAGTGATGCAGCAAAGTAGAGACAAGTATTTCCCTCAGTTGAGAACCAAGGTATCAATCCAGTAGGAGGCACAGGCAAGTCTCCAATCTATGCACCTGCACAAACTTACAAATACTTGCACACAACGCGGAAAAGGGGTTGTCAATCCCTTCTCGGTCACGAACAAGAGTGAGATCTGATAGAGATAGATTTAAACCTAAAGTAAAAAAGCTAAATAAAGTAAACACAAAATACTTGCAGCAAGATATTTTTGGGTTTTTGGTTTTATAGATCTGAAAATATAAGATGGAAAATAGACCTGGGGGCCATAGTTTTCACTAGAGGCTTCTCTCTCGAAGAAAGCATACGGTGGGTGAACAAATTGTTGGGAATCGTAGCAGAAATCAAAAAAATTCTACGCATCACCAAGATCAAACTATGGAGTAATCTAGCAACGAGGGAGAGGGGAGTGCATCTACATACCCTTGTAGATCGCTAAGCGGAAGCGTTACAAGAACGTGGATGAAGGAGTCATACTCGTAGCGATTCAGATCACGGTTGATTCCGATCTAAGCGCCGAACAACGGCGCCTCCGCGTTCAACACACGTGTAGCCCGGTGTCGTCTCCCACGCCTTGATACAGCAAGGGAGAGGGAGAGGTTGGGGAAGACTCCGTCCAGCAGCAGCACGACGGCGTGGTGGTGGTGGAGGAGCGCGGGACTCCAGCAGGGCTTCGCCAAGCACTACGAGAGACGAGGAGGGAGAGAGGTAGGGCTGCGCTAAGAGAGAGATCAAATCATCTGTTGGGCAGCCCCCATACCTCAAGTATATATAGGGGGAGGGGAGGGGCTGCGCCCCCTCTAGGGTTCCCTCCCTAAGGGGGGGGGGGCAGCCCTAGATGCCATCTAGGGTGGCGGCCAAAGGGGGGAGGGAGAGGGGGCGCACCAAGGTGGGCCCAAGGGCCCATCTGCCTTAGGGTTTGCCCCTCCCCTCTTGGAGGCGCCTTGGGCCTTGGTGGGAGGCGTCCCAGCCCACCTAGGGGCTGGTCCCTACCCGCTATTGGCCCACGTAGGCCTCCGGGGCTGGTGGCCCCTTCCGGTGGTCCCGGTACATTACCGGTGATGCCCGGAACACTTCCGGTGGCCAAATCCTCACTTCCTATATATCAATCATTACCTCTGTATCATTCCGGAACTCCTCGTGACGTCCGGGATCTCATCCGAGACTCCGAACAACATTCGGTAACCGCGTACATACTTTCCCTATAACCCTAGCGTCATCGAACCTTAAGTGTGTAGACCCTACGGGCTCGGGAGTCATGCAGACATGGCCGAGACAACTCTCCGGTCAATAACCAACAGCAGGATCTAGATACCCATGTTGGCTCCCACATGCTCCATGATGATCTCATCGGATGAACCACGATGTCAAGGATTCAATCAATCCCGTATACAATTCCCTTTGTCTACCGGTATAGTACTTGCCCGAGATTCGATCGTCGGTATCCCGATACCTTGTTCAATCTCGTTACCGGCATGTCTCTTTACTCGTTCTGTAACACATCATCCCGTGATCAACTCCTTGATCACATTGTGCACATTATGATGATGTCCTACCGAGTGGGCCCAGAGATACCTCTCCGTCACACGGAGTGACAAATCCCAGTCTCGATTCGTGCCAACCCAACAGACACTTTCGGAGATACCCGTAGTGCACCTTTATAGCACCCAGTTACGTCGTGACATTTGGTACACCCAAAGCATTCCTACGGTATCCGAGAGTTTCACAATCTCATGGTCTGAGGAAAAGATACTTGACATTTAGAAAAGCTTTAGCATATGAACTACACGATCTTGTGCTAGGTTTAGGATTGGGTCTTGTCCATCACATCATTCTCCTAATGATGTGATCCCGTTATCAACGACATCCAATGTCCATGGTCAGGAAACCGCAACCATCTACTGATCAACGAGCCAGTCAACTAGAGGCTCACTAGGGATATGGTGTTTGTCTATTTATCCACACATGTATCTGAGTTTCCTATCAATGCAATTCTATAATGGATAATAAACAATTATCATGAACAAGGAAATATAATAATAACCAATTTATTATTTCCTCTAGGGCATATTTCCAACAGTCTCCCACTTGCACTAGAGTCATTAATCAAGTTCACATCACCATGTGATTAACACTCATAGGTCACATCGCCATGCGACTAACATCCAAAGAGTTTACTAGAGTAAATAATCTAGTTCACATCACTATGTGATTAACACTCAATGAGTTTTGGGTTTGATCATGTTGTGCTTGTGAGAGAGGTTGTAGTCAACAGGTCTGCAACATTCAGATCCCTATGTATTTCGCAAAACTTTATGTCATATCGTAGATGCTGCTACCACGTTCCACTTGGAGCTATTCCAAATTGTTGCTCCATTATACGTATCCAGTATCTCTACTCAGAGATATATGGATAGGTGTTAAGCTTGCATCGACCTAACTCTTTACGTCGAGCTCTTTATCACCTCCATAACCGAGAAACATTTCCTTATTACTCTAAGGATAATTTTGATCGCTATCTAGTGATCCACTCCTGGATCACCTTTGTACCCTCTTGCCAGACATGTGGCAAGGCACACATCAGGTGCGGTACTCAGCATGGCATACCGTATAGAGCCTATGACAAAAGCATAGGGGACCACCTTCGTCCTTCCTATTTCTTCTGCCATGGTCAAGTTTTGAGTCTTACTCAACTTCACACCTTACAACTCAGGTAAGAACTCCTTCTTTGACTGATCTATTTTGAACTCCTTCAAAATCATGTCAAAGGTGTGTGTTCTTTTGAAAGTATCATCGGGCGTCTTGATCTATCTCTATAGATCTTGATGCCCAATATGTAAGTAGCTTTATCCAGGTCTTCCTTCGAAAAACTCCTTTCAAACAACCCTTTATGCTTTCCAGATATTCTACATCATTTCGAATCAACAATATGTCATTCACATATAGTTATCAGAAATGTTGTAGTGCTCCCACTCACTTTATTGTAAATACAAGTTTCTAACAAACTTTGTATAAACCCAAAAACTTTGGTCACTCCATCAAAGCATATATTCCGACTCCGAGATGCTTGCTCTAGTCCATGGAAGGATCGCTGGAGCTAGCATACCTTTTAGCATCCTTAGGATCGACAAAACCTTTCTGATTGTATCACATACAACCTTTCCTTACGAAAACTGGTAAGGAAACTTGTTTTGACATCCATCTGCCAGATTTCATAAATGCAGCTAATGCTAACATGATTCTGACGGACTTAAGCATCGCTACGCGTGAGAAAATCTCATCGTATTCAACTCCTTGAACTTGTGAAAAACTCTTCGCCACAAGTCGAGCTTCATAGACGGTGACATTACCGTCCACGTCCGTCTTCTTCTTAAAGATCCATTTACCTCAATGGCTTGCCGATCATCGGGCAAGTCCACCAAAGTCCATACTTTGTTTTGATATACATGGATCCTATCTCGGATTTCTCGGCTTCTAACCATTTGTCGGAATACGGGCCCACAATCACTTCTCCATAGTTCGTAGGTTCATTGTTGTCCAACAACATGACATCTAAGACAGGATCACCGTACCATTCAGGAGTAGTACATATCCTTGTCGACCTACGAGGTTCGATAGAAACTTGATCCGAAGCTTCATGATCACTATCATTAGTTTCCTCTTCAACAGTCGTAGGTTCCACAGAAACATCTTTCTGTGTTGTACTACTCTCCGGTTGAAGTGAGGGTTCGACAACCTCATCAAGTTCTATCTTCCTCCCACTCAATTCTTTCGAGAGAAACTCCTTCTCGAGAAAGGACCCGTTCTTAGCGACAAACATTTTTGCCCTTGGATCTGAGATAGAAGGTATACCCAGCTGTTACCTTTGGGTATCCTATGAAAATGTATTTGTCCGCTTTGGGTTCGAGCTTTTTCCGGCTGAAGCCATAAGCATCGCAGCCCCAAACATTAAGAAATGACAACTTTGGTTTCTTGCCAAACCATAGTTCATATGGCGTCGTCTCAACGGACTTAGATGGTGCCCTATCTAAAGTGAATGCAGCTGTCTCTAATGCATAACCTCAAAATAATAGCGGTAGATCGGTAAGAGACATCATAGATCGCACCATATCTCATAAGGTTCGATTACGACGTCCAGACACACCATTACGCTATGGTGTTCCAGGTGGCTTCAACTGCGAAACAATTCCACAATGTCTTAAGTGATTGCCAAACTCATAACTCAGAAAATCTCCCCTTGATCAGATCGTAGGAACATGATCTTCTTGTTATGATGATTCTTAACTTCAGTCTGAAATTGCTTAAACTTTTCAAACGTTTCAGACTTTTGCTTCATTAAGTAAATATACCCATATCTACTCAAATCGTCGGTGAAGATGAGAAAATAACGATATCCACCACATGCCTTAATTCTCATTGGATCACACACATCAGCATGTATGATTTCCAACAAGTCACTTGCCCGTTTCATTGTACCTGAAAACGGGATCTTAGTCATCCTGCCCATGAGGCATGGCTCGCATGTGTCAAGCGATTCAAAATCAAGTGACTCCAAACATCCATCAGCATGGAGTTTCTTCATGCATTTTATGCCAAAATGACCTAAGTGGCAGTGCCACAAGAAAGTGGTACTATCATTATTAACTCTACATCTTTTGGCGTTAATATTATCATCATGTGTATTACTATGATCGAGATTCAATAAACCATTGGGTGCATGACCATAAAGGTATTATTCATGTAAACAGAATAACCATTATTCTCTAACTTAAATGAATAACCGTATTGCAATGAACGTGATCTAATCATATTCATGCTCAACGTTGACACCTGATAACATTTATCTAGGTTCAACACTAATCCCGAAGGTAGAGGAAGCGTGCGATGGTGATCTTATCAACCTTGGAAACACTTCCAACACACATCGTCACCTCGCCCTTAGCTAGTCTCTGTTCAGTCCGTAGCTTTTGCTTCAAGTTACTAATAATAGCAACTGAACCGGTATCCAATACCCAGGTACTACTAGGAGTACTAGTGAGGTACACATCAATAACACGTATATCAAATATACTTTGTTGAAGTTGCCATCTTTCTTATCTACCATATATTTGGGGTAGTTCCGCTACCATGTGACCGTTCCCCTTACAAAAGAAGCACTTAGTCTCGAGGTTTGGGTTCAACCTTGGGTTCCTTCATTAGAGCGACAACTGGTTTGCCATTCATGAAGTTTCCCTTCTAGCCCTTGCCCTTCTTGAAACCAGTGGTCTTGTTAAACCATCAACACTTGATGCTCCTTCTTGATTTCTACTTTTGCGGTCTTAAGCACCGCTAATAGCTCCGGGATCATCTCCATCCTTTGCATGTCATAGTTCATCACGAAGTTCTAGTAGCTTGGTGATAGTGTCTAGAGAATTCCGTCAACCACTATCTCATCTGGAAGATTAACTCCCACTTGGTTCAAGTGATTTTGGCACCCAGACATGGCAAAAGAACTTGTCAGAGGTCTCATACCTCTCAACACGGGCATGAGCCTGAAATCCCAATTTCAGCTCTTGGAACATCTCATATGTCTTATGGCGTTCAAAACGTCATTGGAATCCCAATTATAAGCCGTAAAGTATGGTGCACTAAACTATCAAGTAGTCATCAGGACGTGTCTGTCAGGTGTTCACAACATCCACAAACAACGTTGTAGGGGTTTGCACATCGAGCGGTGCATCAAAGACATAAGCCTTCTGTGTAGCAGTGAGGACACTCCTCGGACTACGGACCCAGTCCGCATCATTGCTTACAATATCTTTCAACTTAGTCTTTCTCTAGGATCGTATTAAACAGGGAGCTACAACGCAAGCTATTGGTCTACAACATAATTTGCGAAGACAACTTAGACTATTGTTCATGACAATTAAGTTCATCTAATCAAATTATTTAATGAACTCCCACTCAGATAGACATCCCTCTAGTCATCTAAGTGATGCATGATCCGTATCGACTAGGCCGTGTCCGATCATCACGTGAGACGGACTAGTCATCAACGGTGAACATCTTTATGTTGATCGTATCTTCTATACGACTCATGTTCGACCTTTCGGTCCTCCGTGTTCCGAGGCCATGTCTGTACATGCTAGGATCGTCAAGTGAACCCTAAGTGTATTGCGTGTGTAAATCTGGCTTACACCCGTTGTATGCGAACGTTAGAGCCTATCACACCCGATCATCACGTGGTGCTTCGGAACAACGAACCTTAGCAACGGTGCACAGTTAGGGGGAATACAATTCTTGCAATTTTAGTGAGAGATCATCTTATTTACTACCGACGTTCTAAGCAAATAAGATGTAAAACATGATAAACATCACATGCAATAAAATAGTGACATGATATGGCCAATATCATTTTGCTCCTTTTGATCTTCATCTTCGGGGCTCCATGATCATCATCGTCACCGGCATGACACCATGATCTCCATCATCATGTCTTCGTGAAGTCGTCTCGCCAAACATTACTTCTACTACTATGGCTGACGGTTAACAATAAATTAAAGTAATTACATGGCGTTTTCAATGACACGCAGGTCATACAATAAAATAAGACAACTCCTATAGCTCCTGCCGGTTGTCACACTCATCGACATGCAAGTCGTGATTCCTATTACAAGAACATGATAAATCTCATACATCACATATATATCATTCATCACATCCTTTTGGCCATATCACATCACACGGCACATGCTGCAAGAACAAGTTAGACGTCCTCTAATTGTTGTTGCAAGTTTTTATGTGGCTGCTATAGGTTTCTAGCAAGAACGTTTCTTACCTACGCCAAAACCACAACGTGATATGCCAATTTCTATTTACCCTTCATAAGGACCCTTTTCATCGAATCTGATCCGACTAAAGTGGGAGAGACAGACACCCGCTAGCCACCTTATGCAACTAGTGCATGTCACTCGGTGGAACCTGTCTCACGTAAGCGTACGTGTAAGGTCGGTCCGGGCCGCTTCATCCCACGATGCCGCCGAATAAAGATAAGACTAGTAGCGGCAAGTAAATTGACATGATCTACGCCCACAACAACTTGTGTTCTACTCGTGCATAGTAACTACGCATAGACCTAGCTCATGATGCCACTGTTGGGGATCGTAGCAGAAATCAAAAAAATTCTACGCATCACCAAGATCAAACTATGGAGTAATCTAGCAACGAGGGAGAGGGGAGTGCATCTACATACCCTTGTAGATCGCTAAGCGGAAGTGTTACAAGAACGCAGATGAAGGAGTCGTACTCGTAGCGATTCAGATCACGGTTGATTCCGATCTAAGCGCCGAACAACGGCGCATCCGCGTTCAACACACGTGCAGCCCGGTGACGCCTCCCACGCCTTGATCCAGCAAGGGAGAGGGAGAGGTTGGGGAAGAATCCATCCAGAAGCAGCACGACGGCGTGGTGGTGGTGGAGGAGCGCGGGACTCCAGCAGGGCTTCGCCAAGCACTACGAGAGACGGGGAGGGAGAGAGGTAGGGCTGCGCTAAGAGAGAGATCAAATCATCTATTGGTCAGCCCCCATACCTCAAGTATATATAGGGGGGAGGGGCTGCACCCCCTCTAGGGTTCCCTCTCTAAGGGGGGGCGGCAGCCCTAGATGCCATCTAGGGTGGCGACCAAAGGGGAGAGGGAGAGGGGGGCGCACCAGGGTGGGCCCTAGGGCCCATCTGCCTTAGGGTTTGCCCCCTCCCCTCTTGGAGGCGCCTTGGGCCTTGGTGGGAGGCGTCCCAGCCCACCTAGGGGCTGGTCCCTTCCCACTATTGGCCCACGTAGGCCTCCGGGGCTAGTGGCCCCTTCCGGTGGTCCCAGTACATTACCGGTGATGACCGGAACACTTCCGGTGGCCAAATCCTCACTTCCTATATATCAATGTTTACCTCCGGATCATTCCGGAACTCCTCACGACGTCCGGGATCTCATCCGGGACTCCGAACAACATTCGGTAACCGCGTACATACTTTCCCTATAACCCTAGCGTCATCGAACCTTAAGTGTGTAGACTCTACGGGCTCGGGAGTCATGCAGACATGGCCGAGACAACTGTCCGGTCAATAACCAACAGCGGGATTTCGATACCCATGTTGGCTCCCACATGCTCCACGATGGTCTCATCGGATGAACCACGATGTCAAGGATTCAATCAATCCCGTATACAATTCCCTTTGTCTACGTGTATAGTACTTGCCCGAGATTCGATCGTCGGTATCCCGATACCTTGTTCAATCTCGTTATCGGCAAGTCTCTTTACTCGTTCCGTAACACATCATCCCGTGATCAACTCCTTGATTACATTGTGCACATTATGATGATGTCCTACCGAGTGGGCCCAGAGATACCTCTCCGTCACACAGAGTGACAAATCCCAGTCTCGATTCGTGCCAACCCAACAGACACTTTCGGAGATACCCGTAGTGCACCTTTATAGCCACCCAGTTACGTTGTGACGTTTGGTACACCCAAAGCATTCCTACGGTATCCGGGAGTTGCACAATCTCATGGTGTAAGGAAAAGATACTTGACATTTAGAAAAGCTTTAGCATACGAACTACACGATCTTGTGCTAGGCTTAGGATTGGGTCTTGTCCATCACATCATTCTCCTAATGATGTGATCCCGTTATCAACGACATCCAATGTCCATGGTCAGGAAACCGCAACCATCTACTCATCAACGAGCCAGTCAACTAGAGGCTCACTAGGGACATGGTGTTTGTCTACGTATCCACACATGTATCTGAGTTTCCTATCAATACAATTCTAGCATGGATAATAAACAATTATCATGAACAAGGATATATAATAATAACCAATTTATTATTGCCTCTAGGGCATATTTCCAACACAAATTACTATCGAGCAATTGATAAAAAAGCACGAAGTTATGACGATATCTAAGGGAATGATCATGAATATAGGCATCACGTCCGTGACAAGTAGACCGACTCCTGCCTGCATCTACTACTATTACTCCACTCATCGACTGCTATCCAGCATGCATCTTGTCGTGGAATTAACACGGCAGATGTCCGGTTTAGCGGACTTAGTCGTGAGGCCGCGCATCTATGTAGTAGCTTGAGAGGGGTTGAGCGGAATCGAGAGACGCGATGCAAGACAGGGGTTTAGACAGCTTCGGGCCCCGGGAAACATCATCCGGTAATAACCCTACGTGCTGTTTGAGGCTAGGTCTCATTATGATCCTGGTGGTGTCGCCGGTAAACCGGCTCTTGGTGTCTAACCCTAGAAACTTGTCTCCTTGTGGCTTGTCTAAACTTGTAGCTTGTCCCCCTTTGGGGAGCCCTGCCCCTCCTTATATATGTTGAAGGGGCGGGTTACATGTAGAGTCCTAGTAGGATTAGGATTGCTTTATTACAAGGAGTCCTAGTCTTGCTTCCTTTGTAGGATAATATTCGTTGCGCTTTATTCATAAACCGGCCCACCATACATGAACCGGCCTTCTGGGCCTTGGGCCTTGTCATCCATGATCCGCCTGCTGGGTTACCAGTAAATTGCCAAGTGTAAACCGTCTTAAGTAAAACGCCAAGTCCGGCCGGGTTATAATTCCGGCCGGTTCATACCGCGGGGTATATCCCCGACATTAGCCCCCAGTTTAGCTTGGATTTATCCATGGTAAACTTATGCTGCAAAATAACCACAAGAATAAATTTGATAGGTTGTGCTCCAGGTTAAGAATTCTTGTAAACCGGCACCTGACCATCCGTAAATCCTTGTCCTTCTTCTAGAAAATCCGGGTCAATAGACCAGCTTCATAATCAACTTGCTTGCATAAGAAATATTGTAAATCAAGAATCCATTAGCCTTCAATGCTTCGATTTGACAAAGATGTTGATCTTCAAATATCCAATTGATATCCTGCCGGTTTGGAAATGTAGAAGTTGCCGGTTTATGATTACCACCATTGCTGGGTTATAAAAAACTGATAATTCCAGGTCATGACTGTATATAGATGCCGGGTTATGATTGTTGCCAACGCCGGGTCACACAATTAATCTTCCGGACTTACCCAAAACTGAGAATTTGAAGATGTTCCTCCTTTATATGCATATTACCTGTAGCCCCCAAGTCTTAAGAGGAGAGCATAGTGATAGCTTAAGACTTGTTTCAATATAAAAATTGCAATCTTGAAGAAATCCGGATTGTTCATCTCAATCACTATGAAACTGAATATTCCCTATTATGTAGCCCCCAAGTGCCGGGTCATTATGCAATAATGAGCAGGGACTTTGAAAATATGATCATGTAAACTTGAACAGCAACATGTAGCCCCCAAGTGCCGGGTCATTATGCAATAATGAGCAGGGACTTTGTAGATATAATCATTGAAAATTACATAATGTAACTTCCATCGTGGGGTTTGAACCCACGTCCACAAGGTTAAGAGCTTTGTGCTTTACCAACTGAGTAGTGGACCCTTCAATATAATGGATTAATACTTGTGTACCTTGAATTATTGATAGGAGCGATTGGTAGCCCCCAAGGGCCGGCTCAATATGATGTGATGAGTCGGGTCTTTAATAAGGCCAGTAAAAATGACTTTGCATTAGCCCCCAAGTGTCATGGTGCATGCTTGCAGCGACATGAGACTTGTGTATTTGACGTAATCTCAATCTGAATAATGTAGCCCCCAAGTGCCGGGTTGTAAGCCTGCAGCGACTCGGGACTATTCCTTTGTAAAATAAATCACTTCCATCGATGAAATAATATCCATTGCTCTTAAAGCGAGTTTGAAAACCTCAATCATAATGTTGATAACCATAATAAAAATCCAGCCATGTTGGCTATTAAAGATTTAAATAATATAATCCGGTTTGAAAACCGGTTCCAGTGATGTTTGATCACAATCAGGCCGGGTTAATAAACACCGGTCATTATTATATCTCATACTGGCGACTTATAGTCGAAAGCCAGGCCAGTTTAATAAGCACCGGTCATTATCTTATCTCATACTGGCGACTTATAGTCAAAAGCCAGGCCGGTTTAATAAACACCGGTCATTATAACTGATCATGTACTGCCAATATGTATTAAAAATAAAATACTTCATACCTTTAATTAAGTGTGCTTGACATCCTTAATCCGGTAGGCATAATTGATCGTGTAGATTCTGATGAGGCTCTTGGCCCTCTTGGCGTTTGCCCAATGATTGTTCCGGGTTATGATAACTACCGGTTTAAATAATGCTGGAGCTCTATGGCCAGACTTTTGAAAATATGTGGTCAACTTTGAAGTTGTCCAGCTCCGGATAAAAAAACCATAGAAAACATTTGAAAAATCACAAACACAAAACACAGGTTGCAAATAAGACCATGTAGTCGAGGCTTTTTACGAGCTGCCAGGCTCCATATGTGCCAATCAAAGGGTGCGACCCAAAGGGCTATGACTCTTTTTCTTTTGCCATCAAAGGATGTACTCCAAGGGGCAAGAAATATTGCATTTGCCATCAAAGGAAGTACCCCTAGGGACAAGAACTTTTCTTTTGCCATCAAAGGGATGTATCTTCCAAGGGGCAAGAAATTTTGCGTTTGCCATCAAAGGAAGTACCCTAAGGACAAGAACAGTTTTTTCTTTTGCCATCAAAGGGAGTGATCAACCAAGGGGCAGGAAATATTGCATCTGCCATCAAAGGAAGGTTCCCTAGGGACAAGAACAGTTTTTTCTTTTGCCATCAAAGGGAATGATCAACCAAGGGGCAGAAAATATTGCATCTGCCATCAAAGGAAGGTTCCCTAGGGACAAGAATAGTTTTTTCTTTTGCCATCAAAGGGAATGATCAACCAAGGGGCAGGAAATATTGCATCTGCCATCAAAGGAAGGTTCCCTAGGGACAAGAACATTTTTTTCTTTTGCCATCAAAGGGAGTGATCAACCAAGGGGCAGGAAATATTGCATGTGCCATCAAAGGAAGGTTCCCTAGGGACAAGAACAGGTTTTTTCTTTTGGGATCCATCGCCTTTTAGTGACCGTGGGGGTAGGGTACCTATAAGAGAGTTGCGCTTGTATGGCAAGTCCTGTTTGGTCCCTTATAGAATCATCCTGCATAGCAAAATAACTTGATCAAAGCATCGTGTTTTTCTTGATGATCATGATATATATCAAGAGAAGTAGATTTAGATGGATATCACCTGATGTATTTGAACCAGTATGTTGAATAGACCGGATCACAGGGGGGACAGTAAAACGACCGCAGCATCAGAGGTAGCACAGACACATGAATCGGCCGCGGTATTGTAATCCGGCAGAGATGAGCAAGTTGTCCTCCGTGTTATAAACCGGTACGGATGCATAAACCGGCCGTCCGTTCAATGGGCAGTGTGACACAGATGAAACACCGTTGTAGAATATTGCTAGCGCGTGCTTTATTCTCGTAGTAGAATAATAATTTCACATGTATATAAAAACACCAATAGGGTAGTGTAACGGTGCTCAGAGGAATTAAAATGTCCTGATAAATATATAGGAGGGATAACACCTGATTTGCTCGAACAACAGATGGGTCGGCCGGCGCCGACGGGCTAGTCGTCCTCTTCGTTGTAAGCCGGCGCGGTCGCGAAAAGACGGCCACGGCGTTTTAAGCCGGCGCGGTCGCGAGAGACGGCCGCGGCCTTGTAAACCGGCGCGGTCGCAAGAGACGGCCAAGGCGCTGTAAACCGGCGCGGGGATCCGTGGAATAACGACGACCACTTGTGTCAACCGATGTTTGGCGTGCCTCCACCTCCGTGGTATAATACCATTTTATAATGAATAAATTTCCTGATTCGCCCGGTCAATAGATGAGTCGGCCGCGGCAGTGTAAGCCGGTGCGGTCGCGAAAAATGGCCTCAGCGTTGTAAATCGGCTCGATCGCGAGAGATGTCCATGGACCGGCCGTGAGGGTGGACGGGTGAATCGACCGTGGCATTGTAAGGTGGCGCGGACGGATGAATCGGCCGCTGCGTTGATGTAGAATGAAACACGAGGGTAACGACCCGCACGCGTGTCCGTCGAGCGGCGTAATATGCGTAGACATCAACGTAGATGTCACCGGCTCTTACTCCATACTCGGGGTCTCGGCGTCACTTTTATAGTGAATATTTGTCCTGCGTACAATAACACTGAACAGAGTACTTGTTCTCACAAGAATAAGTATCAATAAAAATAAATTAGACAAATATCACCTGATTTGTCCGGAAGCTACGGCACGGATCAGTGAACCAGGGCGGCTCAACAAAACTGACCGGCGACTTAATACAGCCCCGACGGCTCAGGCAAACTGACGGCTCAATACTGCCTCGCGGCTCAACGCGGTAAGGGCGGCTTAGCGTAGCCCTAGCTGCTCAGGTAAACCGGTGACTGAATATGGCCCCGACGGATCAACACGACATATGCGTTCATGCGGCTCTCCGCGCGGCAGTGGCGTTGAATAATGTGTTATCATTAAAATAGATCCAGTATCCATTTAGTATCTGTTCCATCACAGACGCCTTATATGGTCCATCTGAAATACAGGCCAGTGTTTTCCATGTCTAGAAGACTAGAACCTGATGAAACTGAACCATCGCAATTGAAATTATGCCTGTGAGCGGTGGCTCAAGGTGGGGCGGCCCCGGCGCGATGAGGGCTGCTCTGGGTCGGCGACTCAAGACGCAGCCGTCGGGGTGCTCGTGGGTAGGGCCACGACGGAGGCGGTAGGAGCAGCGGGGCGGCTCAGCACAGGCGCAACCGTGGTTCGGGCGGCGCAGTCGGCGGCTTGTCAAGGCGCGGCCACACACGATGAATTCAGAGGTATACGCCGGGCAGGTCGACGCAAAGCACGGCGGCTTTGGAGATGGAGCAGAGACTGTCGTGGCCGGCTTGAGGCGGCCTTGGCTAGCAGAGGTGGGTGACTCGACGGCAGCGGCTGAGGCTGGCTGTAGAGTCAGTGGCGGAGTGCCAGCGAGGGGAGGTCGATCCGAGGCAGGCCGCTCGGAGGTGACTTGACGCGGAGGCAAAATCGGTGAGGCGCTGGTGGCCCGTGGTGGAGACGAACCGGGACGGTTTGGCAATCAAGACGACAGAGGCCGGCGAGGCTGCAGAGGCGAAGTCGAGCGATTCGATTGAACCGGCCAGGCCGCAGCTGAGGACTCCGAGTCTATGCTCACAATCGCATCCCTCTCCGAGCCGTGGTTGGTAAGAACCAACTCTTTTAATATGAATCTGCACCTGCCGATCCGAACGTAGTATGAGTTGAAATAGTACGACCGCTGCTGGTTTATACGAATCAAGGTGTCCGTGAATTGCGCTGCAAACTTCTGCAGCTGGTCTGATTCCTTGGTGCGTGTGCATCTTGATTGGCCGATTAAAGGAAACGAGGATTGCGGCGATTTGACCACTTGGTTTCGGTGATTTGCAGCAGTAAACATCGATACTGATGTCGGTCTTTCCTGGTATTTGCATCGTGGACTAACCACCATAATCCATCCGAGGCCACGAAAGATCCAGATAATACCTTGTCTCGGTCTCGACAGATCGCCATGATCTTTTCGGCGGCTGTAAAAAACGCAACCCTAAATTTCTTTCATCTCCAATCTCGTACGTCGTTCCGGCTGCTTGCCATGGGGACGATACAGATCCTTCCAAAGCGGTTTTTCATTATCCGGAAAACTACGAACTTCTCGAAATCCTATGAAATATCCCTCCAAGAACTCAACACCACCGTGCGCTGGCCCCACGGTGGGCGCCAACTGTCGTGGAATTAACACGGCAGATGTCCGGTTTAGCGGACTTAATCGTGAGGCCGCGCATCTATGTAGTAGCTTGAGAGGGGTTGAGTGGAATCGAGAGACGCGATGCAAGACAGGGGTTTAGACAGCTTCGGGCCCCGGGAAACATCATCCGGTAATAACCCTACGTGCTGTTTGAGGCTAGGTCTCATTATGATCCTCGTGGTGTCGCCGGTAAACCGGCTCTTGGTGTCTAACCCTAGAAACTTATCTCCTTGTGGCTTGTCTAAACTTGTAGCTTGTCCCCCTTTGGGGAGCCCTGCCCCTCCTTATATATGTGGAAGGGGCGGGTTACATGTAGAGTCCTAGTAGGATTAGGATTGCTTTATTACAAGGAGTCCTAGTCTTGCTTCCTTTGTAGGATAATATTCCTTGAGCTTTATTCATAAACCGGCCCACCATACATGAACCGGCCTTCTGGGCCTTGGGCCTTGTCATCCATGATCCGCCTGCCGGGTTACCAGTAAATTGCCAAGTGTAAACCGTCTTAAGTAAAACGCCAAGTCCGGCCGGGTTATAATTCCGGCCGGTTCATACCGCGGGGTATATCCCCGACACATCTAGAGTATTAAGTTAAAAACAGAGTAATGCCTTAAGCAATATGACATGGCGTAGAGGGATAAACTCATGCAATATGATATAAACTCCATCTTGTTATCCTTAATGGCAACAATACAATACGTCCCTCGCTACCCTTTCTATCACTGGATGAGGACACCGCAAGGTTGAACCCATCACAAAGCACCTCTCCCATTGCAAGAAAAACCAATATAGTTAACCAAACCAAATCGTAGATCAAAGAGAAATACAAAGCTATCTTAGTCATGCATAAAAGAGTTCAGAGAAGACTCAAATAATATTCATAGATAATTAGATCGAAGAGAAATACAAAGCTATCTTAATCATGCATAAAAGAGTTCAGAGAAGACTCAAATAATATTAATAGATAATCTGATCATAAATCCACAATTCATAGGATCTCAACAAACACACCGCAAAAGGAGATTACATTGAATAGATCTCCAAGAACATCGAGGAGAACATTGTATTGAAGATCAAAGAGAGAGAAGAAGCCATCTAGCTACTAGCTATGGACCCGTAGGTCTGTGGTAAACTACTCACGCATAATCAAAGGGGCAACAAGGTTGATGCGGACGCCCTCCATGATCGAATCCCCCTCCGACAGAGTACCAGAAAAGGCCTCCATATGGGATCTCACGGGAACAGAGACCTGCGGCGGTGGAAAATTATTTCCATCTGTTGTTCTAGGGTTTTGGGAATATTTGAGAACATATAGGCCAAGGAACAGGGCCATGGGGTCCTAGAGGGGGCCACAAGCCCTAGGGGCGCACCCCCTTGGCTTGTCGCCGCCTCAGTGATCTTCTGACTTGGACTCCAAGTCCTATGGATGTCTACTGGTCCAAGAAAAATCATCGCGAAAGTTTTATTCCGTTTGGACTCAGTTTGATATTCCTTTTCTGCGAAGCTCAAAAACAAGGAAAGAACAGAAATTGGCACTGGACACTAGGTTAATAAGTTAGTCCCAAAAATAATATAAAATAGTATATTCATGCATATAAAACATACAAAGTTGATAATAATAGCATGGAACAATAAGAAATTATTGATACGTTGAAGACGTATCAAGCATCTCCAAGCTTAATTCCTGCTCGTCCTCAAGTAGGTAAACGATAAAAGCAGAGTTTTTGATGTGGAATGCTACCTAACATATTTAGCAATGTGTTTCTTCTTTATTTGGCATGAATGTTCAAATCCATATGATTCAAAACAAAAGTTCATTGACATAAAAACAATAATACTTCAAGCATACCAGAAAGAAAAATTATGAAGCTTCAAAAATAGCATGGCTAAAGAAAGTTATCCCTACAAAATCATATAGTCTTGTTATGCTCCCTCTTCTCAGCACAATGTATAAATCATGCCCACCCTGGTGTCAGCCAAGCAATTGTTTCATACTTTTTAACGCGCTTCAGCCTTTTCAACTCTGCATGCAATACATGAGCGTGTGCCATGGATATAACACTATAGGTAGAATAGAAGGTGGTGGTAGACAAAAGTAGGGAGAAAGTCTCACATCAACTAGGCAAATTAATGAACTATGGAGATGTCCATCAATTGATATCAATGTGAGTGAGTAGGGATTGCCATGTAATGGATGCACTAGAGCTATAATTGTATGAAAGCTCAAAAGGAAAACTAAGTGGGTGTGCATACAACTTGCTTGCTCATGAAGACCTAGGGCATTTGAGGAAGCCCATCGTTGGAATATACAAGCCAAGTTCTATAACAAAAATTCCCACTAATAATATATGAAAGTGTCAAAATAGGAGACTCTCTATCATGAAGAACATGGTGCTACTTGGAAGCACAAATGTGGAAAAAGATAGTAACATTGCCCCTTCTCTCTTTTTCTCTCATTTTTTTAGACTCCTCTTTTTTTGGAGACTTTTTTTCTATCTTTTTTTTCTTTTGGGCTCTTTTATTATTTGGGCTCTTTGACCTATTTTATTTATAACCTCACATGGGACAATGTTGTAATAATGATGATCATCACACTTTTATTTACTTACAACTCAAAATTACAACTCAAGGTGACTCAAACTCAAAATGACGGAACAGTGTAGTTACATGGCAATATATCTTGGAATGGCTATGAAAATTCCATAATAGGTAGGTATGGTGGTTGTTTTGAGGAAGGGTAATAGGTGGGTTGAATGCACTAACGAGAGTTGCGCGGTACTAGAGTGGCTATCATGGTGGAAGGGTGAGAGTGCGTATGATCCATGGACTCAACATTAGTCATAAAGAACTCACATACTTATTGAAAAAAAGTTTATTAACCCTCAAGAAAATTACTACTACGCAAGCTTGTAGGGGAGAGGTTGGTAGGAGTTAACCATCGCGCGCTCCCGACTTTCACGCAAAGGAAGACAATCAAGAATAAATCGTGCTCCAACTTCATCACATAACTAGACGACCATACAAGCATGCTACGGGAATCACAAACCTTAACATAATTATTTTTTTAACTACACAATTCACTACTAGCATAACTCTGATATCACCATCTTCATATCTCAAACAATTGCAAGGAATCAAACTTCTCATATATTCAATGCTCTTTATGAGAGTTTTTACTATATCCCCTTTGGATGCCTATCATATTAGGACTAAATTCATAACCCAAGCCAATTACCATGCTGTTATTGGACTCTCGAAATAATATAAGTGAAGTATGAGATTTCATCAATTTCTTCAAAATAACGTCACCGTCGTGCTCAAAAAGATATAAGTGAAGCACTAGAGCAACTACCCTAGCTCAGAAGATATAAGTGAAGCACATAGAGTATTCTAATAAATTCACAATTAATGTGTGTCCCTATCAAAAGGTGTGTACAACAAGGATGATTGTGGCAAACTAAAAAGGAAATACTCAAATAATACAAGATGCTCCAAGCAAAACACATATCATGTGGTGAATAAAAATATAGCCTCAAGTAAATTTACCGATGGATTGAAGACAAAAGAGGGGATGTCATCCGGGGCATCCCCAAGCTTAGATGATTGGTTGTCCTTGAATATTACCTTGGGGTTCCTTGGGCTTCCCCAAGCTTAGCCTCTTGCCACTCCTTATTCCGCAGTCCATCAAATCTTTACCCAAAACTTGAAAACTTCACAACACAAAACTCAACAGAAAACTTGTGAGATCCGTTAGTAAAACAAATCCAATCCTTACTTGTAGGTACTGTTGTGAATTCATTATTATTTTATATTGGTGTTATATCTACTGTATTCCAACTTTTCCATGGTTCATACCCCCCAATAGTAGCCATAGATGCATCAAAATAAGCAAACAACACAATGAAAACAGAATCTGTCAAAAACAGAACAGTATGTAAATATGTGAATTAAGGTGAAACCTCTGTATCTCTAAAAATTCTGAAAATTTAGGAAAACTTGGGAAATTTGTAGATTAGAAACGTGAAAAAATTCAGAGTTTTTTCACGTTCCAGGAATCAGAAACAATTTTGACACCGGACGCAAAAGTTTGTGTTTCCAGAAAAAACAATCTACTATCTTCCAAATCATCCCAAAGGTCTTGCTTGGCACAAACACTAAATTAAAATATGAAAGCTCATCTAACCAGAGAATAGATGATAAATTTATTCAAGAACAGCAAGAAAAATATTAAAACCAAAATAAATTTGGTTGCCTCCCAACAAGCGGTATTGTTTAACGCCCCTAGCTAGGTAAAAAGCAATGATCTAGGTATTGTCATCTTTGGTATTCATCCCATTGATTACATAATCCTCGGGAGTTTTATTGGGTTTATCGATGATCACACTCCTAGGTAAGTAATCAAGCAATTTACTTATTGTGATACGCTCTTGGATGATATTGATCAAACTAGAATTAATACCTATCATCTTTAGATCTTCGTCCCCTTTACTAGAGATGATTCACCTTTATTTTGAGGAACATAAACAAACTTAGAAACTTTAGTAGGAGAAAAAATTGAAGTAATTTTGACAGAGGCAAAAGCGGAACCCAAGTTGGTAATGACACCCTCTAACTGGTCAATTCTAACGGAATCTTGATTTATTTTCTCATTGACTAGGGGTTCCTTTTCCTTTAGGGTTTTTAAGGTGATTCCTACTTTCGAACAAATTGAGGAATATTATTGTGGATATTTTTATCCAAATTTTCAACAAGTTCTACAGTAGAAATTTTACTCTCGATAATATCAAGCCTTTGCATCACATGTTCCAAAGTTAAAATTGTTTCGTTGACCATAAGCGGGAGTGAGCCTACCAAATCATTCATAGCATTATAAGCATCAAAAGTGTGGCTACCCAAAAAAAATCCTCCAATGATGGTGTCTAGCACATATCTATACCAAGCGGTAATACCCACATGAAAATTATGGAGGAGAACAGTAGTGGATTGCTTACGAGTGGATCTATTTTGAGCATTGCAAATTTTATACCAAGCATCTTTTAATTTTTCTCCTTCCCTTATTTTAAAATTGAGAACCTCACTTTTGGGGGTACTAATAATGGTAGAAGGACCGGACATGATGGCAAAACAAGCAATCTAGCACACAAGCAAACAAAAAGACGAACGGAAAAATGGCGAATAAAAAGGCAAATATTTTTGTGTTTTTTCTGAAAACGTTTTAGAAGTGGGAGAGGTGAAAACGAGAGGCAAATGGAAAATAATGTAAGTGGAAGAGATGATAGTTTATGACAAGTACTTGGTAGGCTTGATGTAGAACCTCCCCGACAACGGCGCCAGAAATTCTTCCTGCTACTTCTTGAGCTTGCGTTGATTTTTGCCTTGAAGAGAAAAGGATGATACAGCAAAGTAGAGATAAGTATTTCCCTCAGTTGAGAACCAAGGTATCAATCCAGTAGGAGGCACAAGCAAGTCTCCAATCTATGCACCTGCACAAACTAACAAACACTTGCACACTCTGCGGAAAAGGGGTTGTCAATCCCTTCATGGCCACGAACAAGAGTGAGATCTGATTGAGATAGATTTAAAACTAAAGTAAAGAGCTAAATAAAGTAAACACAAAATAATTGCAGCAAGATATTTTTGGTTTTTGGTTTTATAGATCTGAAAATATAAGATGGAAAATAGACACGGGGGCCATAGTTTTCACAAGAGGCTTCTCTCTCGAAGAAAGCACACGATGGGTGAACAAATTACTGTCAAGCAATTGCTAGAAAAGCACAAAGTTATGACGACATCTAAGGCAATGATCATGAATATAGGCATCACGTCTGTGACAAGTAGACCGACTCCTGCCTGCATCTACTACTATTACTCCACTCATCGATCACTATCCAGCATGCATCTAGAGTATTAAGTTAAAAACAGAATAACGCCTTAAGCAAGATGACATGATTTAGAGGGATAAACTCATGTAATATGATATAAACCCCATCTTTTTACCCTTAATGGCAACAATACAATACGTGCCTCGCTACCCTTTCTGTCACTGGGTGAGTACACCACAAGATGGAACTCATCACAAAGCCCCTCTCCGGCCCATTGCAAGGAAAACAAATCTAGTTGGCCAAACCAAATCGATAGATCAAAGAGAAATACAAAGCTATCTTAATCATGCATAAAAGAGTTCAGAGAAGACTCAAACACTATTCATAGATAGTCTGATCATAAATCCACAATTCATCGGATCTCGACAAACACACCACAAAAGAAGATTACATCGAATAGATCTCCAAGAACATCAAGGAGAACATTGTATTGAAGATCAAAGAGAGAGAAGAAGCAATCTAGCTACTATCTATGGACCCGTAGGTCTGTGGTAAACTACTCACGCATCATCGGAGGGGCGGCAAGGTTGATGTAGATGCCCTCCGTGATCGAATCCCCCTCCGGCAGGGTACCGAAAAAGGCCTCCAGATGGGATCTCATAAGAACAGAGACTTGCGGTGGTGGAAAAGTATTTTCGTGTGTTGTTCTAGGGTTTTGGGAATATTTGAGAATATATAGGCCAAGGAACGGGGCCAGGGGGTCCTCGAGGGTGCCACAAGCCCTAGGACGCCCACAGGGCGCGCCCCCTGGCTTGTCGCCGCCTCGGGGATCTTCTGACTTGGACTCCAAGTCCTCTGGATATCTTCTCGTCCAAGAAAAAACATCGCGAAAGTTTTATTCCGTTTGGACTCCGTTTGATATTCCTTTTCTGTGAAGCTCAAAAACAAGGGGAAAAAAAGAAACTGGCACTAGGCACTAGGTTAATAAGTTAGTCCCAAAAATAATATAAAATAGCATATTCATGCATATAAAACATCCAAAGTTGATAATATAATAGCATGGAACAATAAAAAATTATTGATACGTTGAAGACGTATCAGGGACAACCCTCTTCCTTCCTTCCCTAGGGCCGGCAGCCAGGAGGTGGGTGCGCCAGCCCCCTTGTGGGCTGGTTTGCTCCCTCCTTTTGGCCCGCTTGGCCCAATAACTCCCTGTGGCCTCCCGGAACCCCTTCCGGTGATCCGATAATTAGTCGGTGCATTCCGAAACTCTTCCAGAGACTAAATACTATCATCCTATATATATCAATCTTTACATACGGACCATTCCAGAGCTCCTCGTCATGTCCGTGATCTCATCCGGGACTCCGAACAACATTCGGTCACCAACATACATAACTCGTATAATATTATATCGTCAAGGAACGTTAAGCATGCGAACCCTACGGGTTCCAGAATGACGTGGACATGACCGAGACGCTCTTCGGTCAATAACCAATAGCAGGACCTGGATGGTCATATTGGGTTCTATATATTCTACGAATATCTTTACCGGTCGAACCTTTATGACAACATACGTAGTTCTCTTTGTCCATCGGTATGTTACTTACCCGAGATTCGATTGTCGGTATCTCATACCTAGTTCAATCTCGTTACCGGCAAGTCTCTTTAATCATTCTGTAATACATCATCTTGCAACTTACTCCTTAGTCACTTTGCTTGCAAGTTTCTTGTGATGCTATATTAACGAGAGGGCGCAGAGATACCTCTCCGTCATGCGAAGTGACAAATCCCAATCTCGATTCATGCCAACTCAACAGACACCTTCGGAGATACCTGTAGAGCACCTTTATGATCACCCAGTTACGAAGTGACATTTGATACACACAAGGCATTCCTCCGGAGTCCGGGAGTTGCATGATCTCATGGTCGAAGGAACGTGTATTTGACATTAAGAAAGTAGTAGCAATAAACTGAACAATCATATGCCATGCTAACGGGTGGGTCTTGTCCGTCACATCATTCTCCAAATGATGTGATCTCGTTATCAAATGACAACTAATGTCTATGGTCAGGAAACCTTAACCATCTTTTGATCAACGAGCTAGTCTAGTAGAGGCTTACTAGGGACTTGGTATTTGTTTATCAATTCACACATGTATTTAAGTTTCCGATCAATGCAATTATAGCATGAATAACAAACCTTTATCATGCTTAAGGAAATATAATAATAATCACTTTATTATTGCATCTAGGGCATATTTCCAACAACATTCTTCTTCCGCTGCTACTCAGTGACGGTAACGGTCCTGATCACAATCCGTTATGCATCATATTGATCCTGGGTGTTTGTGTAGGCACGATTTTTTTGTTTCTACTACGTTTCCCAATGATTCCATGGGAAATTGTCCATTGAATTCAACCTCACAAAAAAAATCACTTTTATTGAAGCGGCAACCATGATACAACTAAATTCTTTGAGAAAAAGTCCATGATTGTTTCCTATTGCGCAACCAACAGAAGCAGAAGGGGAATGCCAAAGAAGAACACAAGTTTTGCTTTTAAGGCCCAATTTTACTTCAGTCTTCATTGTTTTGTAGCTAGGCTGGGCGAGCCACGACCCGGATTTTTCCTCAACCAAGCCCCCACCCCCTGCCTCGACGCGTGCTGCAAACAAACACCTATGACACATTCTCGTGTTTTCAATTCATGTACGATTCAACATGCGGTGACATTCGATTTCCACATTTTTTCCCATCGTTGCACTTTCAAAAATTTGCAAACCAAAGAGGTACCAAGTGATATTGTGGACATTGACATGGTGTTCACGGTGTAATATCGACCACTAATTACTGAATATATGTATAAAGCCGAAGAAAATGGTAATCATGTTACATAAAATTCTTTTCTCAAACAAATCTATAGATATATTTTTAAAATTTCTAATTCGAACCATAGTGGTAAAGCAATAAAACATTGCACACGAATTTGCATATATTTCGCATAAATTTTGAAAATAGCTGAGGACGTCAGGGAGTCCAGATAATTTTGATGGATATATAATGTGCTCCCTCTTTCTTAAATACTCCCTCCGTCTCAAAATAAGTGACTCAAATTTGCACTAATCTTAGTACAAAATTAGTGTAAAGTTGAGTCACTTATTTTGGGACAGAGGGAGTATAAGTCATCTTGTAGAGATTCTAATATGAACCATATACGGTGCAAAATGAGTGAACCTACACTAATAAATACGTCTATATACATTCATATATAGTTCATAACTTGTACTGCCTCCGTAAAGAAATATTGTATAAAAGTTGATCTAAACGCTCTTACATTTCTTTAGAGATGAAGTATTCAGGAACGGAGGAAGTGAAGTATATATTTCTGTGTAGCTTTGGGCGCGTAGACCTGGCTTCCCGTTCTCCGGACTAGATTAGCAGCGGCCCGGATTATAGGGGACCAGGCGATTGCGCTACGTGTCGGCAGCAGAGAGCGGGCGACCTTTCAACCCGCCCAAGCGGAGCCTGAAACTGGAAAGGCACCCGCACGGACGGACGGACGGGATCGACTGGAGCCCGTCCCTTCACGTGTGGCGACACACTGCCCGCCCGCGAGCCCTCGCGTGTGCGCATGTGAAACGAGTTGGGGCAACGGCGCGCCGCATGTGCCGCCAGCCAGCCAGCGACCCGCGCCGTCTTATCCCGGGCAAACGCCCATACCGGCCTGCGACGAGCTACAGAGCCGCGCCTGTGACCGTGTCACCTGATGAAAACGCGAGCGCGCACTGGCCAAAATGTAGGAACGGGCGATCGACTCACTCAGGCGTGCGTGGTTGGTTGCTTGCACCGTCGTTATTTTTGACAATTCTGCCAGGTTTCACCTGACTTGTCTTTTGGCTTATTGTAAGCTGAATTAAGCAGCTTTATGCCCGTACGAGACTAATGGTGGAAAGTAGATGGGAGATTTATAAGCTAGGCGTGACTTTTACAAAAGAAGTGTACGTATGGAGAGTGCGATTTTTTTTTTCATGCGAGAAACCTCCAATTTATCTATTTTCAACCATGTCAGTACAACAAAACATCAGAAATAATAAAAATGGCATCTTGTCTTTTGGCATCGACAGCTAAAAGAACTAAAGCGAGCCAAAGACACGCCGCCGTCATTGCCCCTCTCTCGTCGGAGCCGAACAAAACTTGTTATAGCAGACAGTCAGAAAGTTGTCGTACTAAAGGCCCACAGGACTAGCGGCAGAAAATCAACCGCCGTCGATGAAGAGTAACATAGATCGAAGGATTCAACCTGAAGACACACGAACGTAGACGAACTACTACCATATTCGTCGGGGGCACACTTCCACATGTCCACCAACGATGATACACAAAACCACCAGGACGAGGACTATACGGGGAGAATCTTATACCATCTTCAGAGAGCCGCGCCGTCTCGTCTTGCTGAGCAAGACACAAACGCTAACAAATCTCAAAGGAACTATTAAAACAGAGCCCTCCCACCCGCATGGGCCAGGATCCATCACAATGCCATGACCCTAAGGCCATCAGAGACGAGGTAGATCTGCAGTGGCGTGGATGGAAGGCAGAGGAACCCTAAGCTTTTCTTATAGAAGGAGGCGGCTGCGTTGAAATCCAATTTGTTTGACAAGTGAGAAGGGATGATGTAGCACGATCCTGAGAGCCTCCCGGTGGAAGAGCACAAAGCTGACAAGACTCCTGGGCGTCGGAACGGCACGATGGACGCGGTCATGATCGAGGGGGCCTTCCCATCATTCCAGTTCCAGGCTCATCTCCACCACAAACATGTCACTCCGAGCGACGGCCAAATGGAAGCCACACACGCACACTTGTGCCCGCACCCGTCAGACTCGCTGGCTCCGCTGTTTCCCTGCGCCCGATCATGTCAGCCAGTCTGCATGGGATCGGAGCCGGGTCGCTCTCCGCCCTGGCCGAACCGGAAGCCGGGCCTTTCTGCCCGTGGCATCGGTATCATCAGCCTCCTACATATTGTATCATTCGCCCCCTATCGCCCCACGCCAGCACGGACCCTATCATGCCATCCCGAGAGCAACGCCCCGGTTTGAATAACACGGCGGCCCTGCGCCCTCCACGTCGCGCGCTCCGGCGACCCGCCAGTATTTGTTCCCCGACTTCCCGTGGAAGCCACTGGTCACCGCAGAATCATCCACGGGCCTATAGAAAAATGGGAAAGGAGACCGTACGTACTACACTGCGTGATCTCGCGGGATGATTTCGTTCCAGTCCCCGTCGCTACCTACCGTTTGCGTCACCCGGAGTGGGGTTTCCGGTCGCCTTTGCCCTGCGCTGAGGAGTTTTCTATTGGAGAAAGCGGCGGAATATCCTTTCCCGGCAGGTGGGTAAAAACTAGGCGAAGGCTCTGGAAGGGCGAGGGAGTAGAATACTGGGCGGGGCACATGCAGGCCGGCAGCTGGCCACATTCCTGCACTAGTTTACAAGTTACTGCAACATGACGGAGGGTTCAGAATACTGGTGCCTCTCTGTGTGTGGGTTTCCTGGCGTCTGTCAATTGGTTGCTTGCTTTGTGCTTCTTGCCTGCCTCTGGCAGAATATGGTTTTTTTGCGATGTGCTTGCATTCTGCCTTTCGGCTTCTACTTTTCGTTCGTGGAATTGTCAAACGCGGGCTTTTTTAAAGACAGAACTGTGGACTTGTGGACTAGCACCTATCTGGACCTGGCGGGTAACGGGGACGGCCCTATGGCCTGCTTGGGGCGGGCCTGAATGAAATTGCTTTTTTATAGGGAAGCCTGAATGAAATAGCTGCATATAGCAACCGTTGCCCGGAGCCTGGGACGGGTCCATTTAGGCCTTCTTTGGTTCATAGGATAGGATTATCATAGGAATAGGAAATTTGTAGGAAATGAGATGACATGTATCTCAAATCCTATGAGTAGGAATAGGAAAATAGATGTCATTTGGTTCACACCAAAGGAATTTTTCCATTGAGTCTAGGCTCATTTTTATTTTCCTATGAAATGTGAAGGATAGGAATCAATCCTATGTAGGAATAGGAATTCATTCCTATGAACCAAAGGGCTCTAAAGGAAAAATTCCTATAAGAATCCTATCCTATAGAATTCCTATGAAATTCCTCCAAACCAAAGGAGGCCTTACTAGTTTTGGGCTATTAATGAGGGGCGCGGCTATGTCTTGCCTTCGAAAGTCCTCCCAGCACCTTGACAATCATTTCTAAAAAAAAAAGCACCTTGACAATTGGGAGCGGGTCAGTGACATGTACCGCCCACAGCTATCCCGATCGAGCGATCACGCACGTCGGGATACCTAGCTAGTGTGGTGTGGACCAACCCAATATCTTGGATCGCACAATGCTGTAGTACCGTAGGTACGATTCGTGGTTTTTTCCTGCCATTTTTTCTTATTTTTCCACTACACCAAAAAATATGTTCACACAAAATTCACGAAATTAAAAAAGTTCGTGAATTCAAAACAAGTTCAAAAAATCGGAAAATTAAAAATGAAAAACTTTTGGAAAAGTGAACAATTTTCAAATCCCCTTTTTTAAATGTGATTTTTTTGAAGTTTATGTACATTCTCTTGAATTATGAATTTATTATAAATCCGATATTAAGAAAATTCAAGCACCATTCAAAACATGAGCAAAATTTGAAAACATGAACATTTTTTCAGTTCCAAACAATTTTTGGAATTTTCTAGTAAATTCAGAAAATGAGAGAAGAAAAGAAAAGAACGAAATAATTTTTTTAACCAAAAACAAAACCGAGAAAACTATTACCGAAGACAGTGAAAAGAGAAAAACTATATGGAAGATTTCCAAAACCAGCAGGGGTCGAACCTTCCCAAATAGGACTGGCTTGCGAGTCCGCGTGTGCGATTAGTGGGCAGGCCAACAATCGCGTGCGGGTGATCGGCGCTTAACACTCAGAGCTGGCGACACACAACATTTGCACGGGGAGCCGCTATGCACCGCACGCTGCGGCAGAATGCCGAGCGAACAAGCATGGGGCACTCGCCTGGGCCAGCCTACTCGCCACATACTCCCTTTGTTTTCAAATATTTGTCTTTCTAGAGATTTCAACAAGTGACTACATACAAAGCAAAATGAGTGAATCTACATTCTAAAATATGTTTACATACATCCGTATATTATAGTCCATTTAAAATGTCTAGAAAGACAAATATTTGGGAACTGAGGAGTAGAAAGCTCTCTCCTTCTGTAGCAACCCTGTTTTCTTTTCTGTAGGGACTAGATTTTCCTGTAGTGGCAATGTGTTGAACATTTGTTAAATTTGGTGTTTGTTTTGGAAAGAAAATATGCAAACGAAACTAAGAAAGAGAGTAAAGAACAAAATATGCCTAGGAACTTTCCGGAGGGTTCCCAAAACGGCTAAGGAATCTTCTAGAAGGTTTTCCAAAACTGGCGACTTCACGTATCAGTTGGCCGGCCCATCCATCGATCCTCATCAAGGTGAGGTGTGTGTCGCCTTGTAGTTGCCTCCTATGTGCCGCAATACCCGGCCAATAGGTCGCGCGACGCAAAGGGGTCGTGCAACTGGGCCGGCCCATTCTCTGTACGCCAAGGAATGAAAAATTCGCCCAAAAAGAGCGTGCTATAGCGTGGATTCGAACCAACGATCCTCAATAGTTGCACGCGATCCTCTGGCCACTACGCCAGGCTAGCTACTGTGATAGAATAGCAGTGAGAGTTTAAATATACTGTCGCCGCGACGAAAAATAAAAAGCAATTCAGCCAATTCCATAAATTAAAACCAACTTAGCCAATTTCAAATTTACAAAACTGTAGTATTTTTTGAAATATGTGAACAAGTTTAGGAAACATGAACAATTTTTTGAATTAGTGACAAAAATTAAACATGCGGGCAATTTTTCTGAATTTGTGAACAAATATTGAAACATGAACATTTTTTGAATATGTGAACAAATTTTACGAAAATGAACAAATTTTGAATTTCCCACAGATTTTTCGAAAACAGGATCATTTTTGGAATTTGTGAACAGCTTTTTAAAGCATGAACGATTTTTGAATCTTGAGAACAAATTTGGAAGCGCGAACTTTTTTTGAAGCACGAACATTTTTTTAATCTCGAGAACAAATTTTGTATCGGAGAACAATTTTGAACAATCCTGAACAAATTTGGATGCACGAAGAATTTTTTAAAGCACAAACATTTTTTGAATCTAGAGAAGAAATTTTGAAAAATCCCGAACAATTTTGGAAGTGTGAACATTTTTTGAATATGCGAATAAAAATTGAAATCCGATACATTTTCTGAACTTCAAGTTTAAACTTTTTTGTGTAACGAGAATAATTTTTGAATGTAAAGAACATTTTTTGGAAACACGAACAAAATTTAACTTTTTATATTTTTTGAAAGAATAAAAAATAAAATCCTTAACATTTTGTAATAATGCGAACGTGTTATGAAAAAGGAAAATAAATTTGAAAAATAAATGGAAACGAAAAAAGAAAAAAAGAAAAAGAAACATGAAACGAAAAAAAGAAAAGAAAAAGAAACAGAAAAGTGGGAAAAAAGTGGAAAACCATTAAAAGAAAAAAACTAGTTACATACGTAAGTGGGCCGGCCCAAAGCATCGCTCGGTCGCTCGCCGCTGTGCGAAGCGCCGGCAGTTTGCCGCAACGAGCGGCCAGTAGGATTTTCCCTTGTAGTTTGCCGCTTATTACGACCAAGAAGATTTTCCTTAAGCACCAGCTTTTTTTTTTTTGAGACAAACTCGCTAGGCTTTATTTAAATTGTCACAACATTTACAGGAATAAAGTTCAAAAACCCGGGATGGCCTAACCAGACACGGCGGCCAAACCCAAGCGAAAGTGCATGCCTAGCGAGGTTGTGAGCCTCGAAATTCGAGCTCCTAAACTCGTGGGCAATATTACAAGCAGCGAAAGTCTTTGATCGTTCTATGATTTCATGTATAATAGCCGCATGATCCGCCAACGATCCCTGCTTGATATCATCCACTATGTTCTTGCAATCAGATGCCACCTGAATTTTCTGAACATAAAGATCCTCCGCGATGGCGAGAGCTTCTCTTACCGCCAATGCCTCTAGTGTAACAGGATTATGAATATGCTGAAAAGTAATTGACGAAGCACCCAAGAAAACTCCGTTTATGTCCCTGCACACCACGCCTACAGCCCCAAAATTTCCGTTTGAAATGGCTGCATCAACATTAATTTTCACATGTCCCGGGGGCGGGGAAATCCAATGATTTGGCCTCACACTTGGACTTTTGTTGCTTTGCTGTACCTTTTTGGAAATAATATTCATATCCCTCAAGAACGAGTTGATAAAAAGATGGGTCTGCATCGGACTATCATAGATTTCCTCATGTATTGCTCTTCGTCTGGATCTCCAGATTGCCCAAAGCGTTACCACCATGCGTGTGAACTCATCCTGCGGGAGTATTTCATGCATTGTGAAGACCCAGTTCTTTGCACTTAAGCTCAGGTTGTCACACATCTTCTCCACAAGCTCCTCAGATGACAAGGACCACACGCACCTAGCTGTAATGTAGTCAATTAGGGCGTGTTTCCAGCTGTCCTCAGCTGAACAGAAACAACATGCTGCAGTTGATGCCATATGCCGATGATGTAAAACCTCTGCTGTAGGTACCGAATCATTGCACAGTCTCCACATGAAGTTTTTTAATTTTGAAGGGATCTTGACATGCCACAGGGTAGTCCACGCTTTCAACTCATTTTCCCAGGCTGACGTCCCTCCCCTCGCATCAAGCAAATTTTCTCTTTGTTTTTTCATCATAAAGAGCATTTTATAAGCTGAGCTTACCGAGAACTTGCCGCGAAGGTCTTCACCCCAGGCCCAAAAATCAGTAATCCTCTTTGTGCACAGTGGGATAGAGAGTATTACTTCCACATCAATTGGAATGAAGACCCGTCTCAACTCCTCCTCCCGCCATGAAGATGATGATGCATCTATAAGTTGTGAGACCCGCTGAGGTGGATTTGCCACTAGGGATGCAACCGGTCTCATCATTCCCGATCTAGGCAACCAATTCTGCTTCCATATATTCGTATCCTCCCCCGTTCCAATTCTCTTGATGATGCCCTGTGCAACCACATCTCGGCCATCTATTATTGCCCTCCAAATTTGCGACGGGTGTGCCCCCAACTCAGAGTCTAAGAAAGAAACCGAGGGGAAGTATACCGCCTTAAGTATCCTTGCACTCAACGTCATTGGCCCCTCAATCAATCGCCATGCTTGTCTTGCAAGGAGTGATAAGTTGAATAATTCAATATCTCGAAATCCTAGACCACCCAAAGATTTTGGTTTAGTGCAAACATCCCACGAAACCCAGCAAGGTTTCCTTCGACCCCTCTTGCTCCCCCACCAGAATTGTCGGATCATCGATGTCACATTCTCACAAATACCACGCGGCAATCTGAAGCATGCCATAGAGTAAACCGGAATTGCTTGGGCAACAGCCTTTATTAACACTTCCTTTCCTGCATATGATAACAATTTCTCCATCCATCCTTTAATCTTCTCCCATACTCTGTCTCTCAAATATTTGAAAGTTCCATTCCTTGAGTGTCCTACATCAGTGGGCATGCCTAGATATCTCTCACTTAACTGTTCATTATGCACATTAAGAGAATTTTTTATACCTTCTCAGACCGCCTGAGGACATCCCTTGCTAAAAAATATTGATGATTTTTCATTGTTGACCCTCTGACCAGAAGCATTACAATAGGCCATCAACAGGTTTGACACTGTGGTCGCCCCCTCATTACTCGCCTTGAAAAGCAGCAGGCTATCATCAGCAAAGAGAAGATGGTTAACAACCGGAGCTGTCGGAGCCACCTGTACTCCCACAAAATGCGATGATTGAGTTCCAGATTTCAAAAGGCACGAAAGGCCCTCCGCTGCAATCAAAAAGAGATAAGGGGAGATTGGGTCTCCCTGTCGAATCCCCCTGGTGGGTTTGAACTGGTCCAATTGCTCTCCATTGAGTAAAACTGAAAAAGATACTGATTTAATCATACCCATCACAACTTTAACCCAGGTTCTAGCAAAGCCAAGCTTACTCATGATTGCCTCCAAATATGCCCATTCAAGTCTGTCATAGGCTTTCATCATATCTAACTTCAACGCACAATGACTGTTAGATCTAGCCTTGCTCCTTTTCATGAAATGCAAACATTCATAGGCACATATAATATTATCTGTGATCAATCTCCCAGGAACAAAGGCCGACTGCTCTTCAGAGATGATATCTGGCAGAATTTGCTTTAACCTATTGGCCATCACCTTTGATGCAATTTTATACAGAACATTGCACAAACTTATAGGCCTAAATTGAGTGAGAAGGGTTGGGTTCATTACCTTCGGTATTAAGACCAAAAAAATATCATTTATGCAGGTTGGCGATCGCACGCATGCCATTGGGTCGCAGCCCAATCTCGCTCACTCGCTTAGGCCTCCAATCTCGCCGCCTTCTCGACCATTGACCTTGACCGGCAGGCCATTGACTTAAAAATATATTCACGGGTTCCCTTTTTGTGAATTTAAAAAAAACTACTTCAAAAAATATTCATGAATTTGCAAAAGGACCATGGATTCGAATAAGTTTTCTAAATTCAAAATGTTTGTTCCATTTGAAAAGGTCACGGATTCAAAGAATTTTTTCATGAACTCAAGAAAAATCACGAATTTGATAAACGAATTAATGCTTTATAAACGTTCATGAATTGGGACCGACACAAATTTGAAAATTGTTCCTTATGTTGAAAAAGTTCACGAAAATTAAAATTTTAAAAGTAAAAGGAAAAAAAAAGAAAAATACACAATTTATTTTTGGTAAAAACAGGCAGAAAAAAAACAAAAAAACACATATAACCAAGCCTGAAAAAACCGGCAGAAAACCATACTACCGAAGAGTACAAATGGGCCGACCTGCTGCGTCATGGCGGTGTGCGGCCCATACGATTTTGCCGAAATAACAGATGCCAAACCCTAGTTGACGAGACCATCTAATTGAGGGGTTACCCTAGCGGGAGCCCCTCAAGGGTCATTTTGGGTGGGTTGAGAGCGTATCACTTGGTGCGCTCTTGGCTGCCTCTACGTTACGCGTGTTGGGCGCTCCCTTAGAATTGCTTTTCCTATTTTCCTCTACGCATTTGGGTTTTAGATGGTTATATCTTTTTCATTTTTTGGCTTTTCCAGTTTTTTCCTAGGTTTTAGACGAAAATGAAAAACTATGGGAAAACAATTCGGCAAAAAATGTGTTTCATCCTTCCGCTAGAGACACAAATTTGCTTCTCATGGAGGCACATGTATGCTTCCGCGAGAGGCACATATGTGTCTCTTGAAAAAGAAAAAGAAAACAAGTTTCTTCTCTTTTGTGAGAGGCACATTTTGCTTCTTATGAAGGCACAGTTTTGCTTTCGCGTGCCTCTTGGAAAAGATAAGAAAAACAAGTTATTTTTCTTCCGTGAGAGGCACATCCCGGAAATGGAAAAAATAGGAGGGGAGGGGGGGGGGGG